>BSBK01005248.1:395000-842500 GCA_027943335.1 Chamaecyparis obtusa
AGTCTAGATAGGAGGACGAGTGAGCGCACTCAGAAGACTACGGCATCCACTACATCTCCATCGACGCGACGATTGAAGACAGCTCGGGATTTGTTTTCTTCCCCTAGCGGGAAATGACTAGATTAGGGATATGGATTGTATGCCTATATGGCATTAGTGGACATATTTTTTGTATATTGTATCAGTGATACGTTGTACATCCATTTGGCTTTGAGGAAGCCAGTTTTACTGAATATATTCAATGTATGACATTATTGGACATATATATTTGACTTCATGCCCTACGAATATATATTTTTTATGTTTTAGGTATGCAATTCATATGTTTGGTGTATTGATGTATACTAAATTATGTTTATGTTCATGTCTTTGCTTTGTAAATTTCCCATGCCTTATAGTTATGCTTGTATGTTTAACTTGCTAACTGTGCTACAAATGCCAGTCACTTTCCTCAATAAAAGTCAATTCCTTAACTGTAATAATAACAAAAGTAATGAAATGAATGCATAAATGTATAAATATAATATGTAAGAAGCCTAAGTGGCTCTTGTTCTTGCAATGATAATTTTTTAAAGAAATTCTAACAAATCCAGATACTAATGCTTCAACAATTTGTTTATAGCTTGGTTGAAAATTTGATGCAAATAGGTAGGTTAGATTGGGGTTATTTTATAAATAAAGTTTTCTTGGTTTCCTCAAAGGTGTTCCTTACCCAAGTGGCCCCAAGTGCCAATATGCCACTAACCTATCAATCTAACTTCTCCCAACTACCTTACTATTATAGGGATTCAATATGGCTTAAAATATGAATCTAACAATGTTCAAGTGGTTCTTGAAGTCCTACTCCAAGATCTTACCCTCAATCCACACTCTAGGCTTTGTATCCTTGTAGTCTTAACCAGCGAGTTTTTCCCAAATAACTCTTAGTTTTCCCAAAATAATTCCAAAATAAATTACATATTCAGATACCTTTTATGGTTTTACAAAACATATCTCAGAATTAGGTAGGGTTAATTTGGAACACAACCCCCAAAAACTGCTGCTCCACTTTCCTTCCTAGACGTAATAGGTCACTTTTACAAAGGAACCCTATTAAAAACTTAACACCCAACCTTGCCACTTTTCACAGAGTGCTAATATGGTCCCAATTAGAGAAATTTGAAGTCAATTGGATCCTATAGGCTTTCTATACCCAAAAGCCCCAAATTGCTCCCTCTAGGCCTTTAAAACTAGGGCCTTATTAAAAACAACTCAAAACTCATTTCCAGAACTCCTCCTTGTGGATTCACCTTTCATTTGACATATACTTCTTCTATTTCAAATAAAATTATACCCTTGTTAAGGCAGATCCTTTGCTGCTACACTTGTGGCATCAATTTTGTATCATTTTCCCACTCTTCGTCATGGTGTACACCCACTAAAACAACTTATCCTGCATCCAAATGGTTAGTAACATCATACATATGTTACATAGGGTCCATTCAATGAAAAAAATTATTTAAATTCATTGAATGACCCATTATATCATCAAAAACACCAAAATAGAGTTATTTCAATGCACCAAAATGACCACCTACAACAACTTTCCAAATTTGAAGCAAAATAGATTATATAATCATTCAATATAAATGAAAAATAATGTTATGATGTTATTATATCACCCACAATTCTGTTCCAAACCCAAAACAATCAAACTTCAATACCGTTTTGGCTTTAGGGACACTAGGCCTAAACCTAGCCTTTAGTTAGAACTCTTTACCAGTGGACTTCCTGACCACTCTGAAGCATGTAGATGGTCCTCATATGACCTAAGGACTCTGAAACAACTCTTAGTTTATTCCTTTTACAACCATAACATAGCAAACTAGACCTGCACGCCAATTTCTTAGGCCTAAACCAAGCCTTTAGTTAGAAATCTTCACTAGTGGACTTCCTGAACACTCCCAAGCATGTAGATGGTCCTCATATGACCTAAGGAGTCTGAAACAAGTCTTGATTTGTTCCTTTTACAACCATACCATAGCAAACTAGAACTGCACGCCAATTTCTTACGCCTAAACCTGGCCTTTAGTTAGAACTTTTCACCAGTGGACTTCCTGACCACTCCCAAGAATCCAGATGGTCCTCATATGACCTAAGGACTCTGAAACAACTCTTGGTTTATTCCCTTTACAATCATCCCATAGCAAACTAAACCTGTACGCCAATTTCTTAGGCCTAAACCTAGCGTTTAGTTAGAACTCTTCACCAGTGGATTTCCTGACCACTTCCAAACATGTAGATGGTCCTCATATGACCTAAGGACTTTGAAACAACTCTTAGTTTATTTCTTTTAGAATCATCCCATCGCAAACTAGACCTGCACACCAATTTCCTAGGCCTAAACCTGGCCTTTAGTTAGAACTCTTCACCAGTGGACTTCCTAACCACTCCCAAGCATCCAGATGGTCCTCATATGACCTAAGGACTCTGAAAAAACTCTTGGTTTTTTCCCTTTACAATCATCCCATAGCAAACTAGACCTACACACCAATTTCCTAAGCCTCAACCTAGCCTTTAGTTAGAACTCTTCACTAGTGGAATTCCTGACCACTCCCAAGCATGTAGATGGTCCTCATATGACTTAAGGACTTTGAAAAAACTCTTATTTTTTTCCCTTTACAACCATACCATAGCAAACTAGACCTGCACGCTAATTTCCTAGGCCTAAACCTAGCCTTTAGTTAGAAATATTCACTAGTGGACTTCCTGACCACTCCCAAGCATGTAGATGGTCCTCATATGACCTAAGGACTCTGAAACAACTGTTGATTTGTTCCCTTTACGATCATACCATAGCAAACTAGACCTACATGCCAATTTCCTATGCCTAAACCTAGCTTTTAAATAGAACTCTTCACCAGTGGACTTCTTGACCACTCCCGAGCATGTAGATGGTCCTCATATGACCTAAGGACTCTGAAAAAACTTTTGGTTTGTTCCTTTTACAACCATACCATAACAAACTAGACCTGCACGCCAATTTTCTTGTAGCCTTCTCAACTTCGATTTTTCACTCTAACTTCTTCACAACTTGGTATCTTGACACAATCAAGATATTTTTAGACACCCATTTAGAAGTTATTTAAGATCTCAAAGCATTGTTTTCCAACTCCACTCTAACACAACCTAACACTCACCTTGGACATAGACCTAATTTAATGTAGAGGTGACAACCGAAAAGTAGTGTGCCCTTCACTTGACTCCCATAATTCACCAATCACCTGTAATGAATTAAGGGTATTTCCAATCTCTTAGGATGGTGTAACACAATTAATTAAGTGGTTTTCTATCCCAAAAAATCTCTTCGCAAAGTTAGACACTTAATCAAAGTTCAATGTCTTTTTGGCTTTAGGGAAACTAGGCCTAAAAGTGACTTATTGCTGAAACTCTTCACCAGTGGACTTTCTGACCAATCCCAAGCATGTAAATAGTCCTCATTTGACCTAAGGCTTCTGAAATAACAACTGGTTCATTCCCATTAAGACCGTACTATAGTGAACTAGACCTACACGCACTTTTCCTTGTAGCCTTCTCAACCTCGATTTTCCACTTTAACTTATTCACAACTTGGTATCTTGACACAATCAGGATATTTTTAGACACCCATTTTGAAGTTATTTAACATCCCAAAGCCTTGTTTTCCAACTCCACTCCAGCACAACCTAACACTCACCTTGGACACAGACCTAATTTAATGCAGAGGTGACAGCCGAAAAGTAGTGTGCCCTTCACTTGACTCCCACAATTCACCAATCACCTGTAATGACTTATGGGTATTCCCAATCTCTTAGGATGGTGTAACACAGTCAATTAAGGGAGTTTCTATCCCAATAAACTCCCTTTAAAAAGTTAGACACTTAATCAAAGTTTAATTTCTTTTTGGCTTTAGGGAAACTAGGCCTAAAAGTGACTTATTGCTGAAACTCTTCACCAATGGACTTTCTGACCACTCCAAAGCATGTAGATGGTCCTCATATGACCTAAGAACTCTGAAACAACTCTTAGTTTGTTACTTTTACAAACATACCATATCAAACTAGACCTGCACACCAATTTCCTAAGCCTCAACCTAGCCTTTAGTTAGAACTCTTCACCAGTGGACTTCCTGACCAATCTCAAGCATGTAGATGGTCCTCATATGACCTAAGGTCTCTGAAAAAACTCTTGGTTTTTTCCCTTTACAACAATACCATAGCAAACTAGACCTGCATGCCAATTTCTTAGGCCTAAACCTGGCCTTTAGTTAGAAATCTTCACCAGTGGACTTTCTGACCACTCCCAAGCATGTAGATGGTCCTCATATGACCTAAGGACTCTGAAAAAACTATTGGTTTGTTCCCTTTATGACCATATCATAGCAAACTAGACCTGCACGCCACTTTCCTATGCCTAAACCTAGCTTTTAAATAGAACTCTTCACCAGTGGACTTCTTGACCACTCTCAAGCATGTAGATGGTCCTCATATGACCTCAGGAATCTGAAACAACTCTTAGTTTGTTCCCTTTACAACCATACCATAGCAAACTAGACCTGGACGCCAATTTTCTTGTAGCCTTCTCAACTTCAATTTTCCAGTCTAACTTCTTCACAACTTGGTATCTTGACACAATCAAGATATTTTTAAACACCCATTTAGAAGTTATTTAAGATCTCAAAGCCTTATTTTCCAACTCCACTCCAACACCACCTAAAACTCACCTTGGAGACAGACCTAATTTAATGCAGAGGTGACAGCCGAAAAGTAGTGTGCCCTTCACTTGAGTCCCACAATTCACCAATCACCTGTAATGACTTAAGGGTATTCCCAATCTCTTAGGATGGTGTAACACAATCAATTAAGTGAGTTTCTATCCCAATAAACTCCCTTCCCAAAGTTAGACACTTAATCAAAGTTCAATGTCTTTTTGGCTTTACGGAAACTAGGCCTAAAAGTGACTTATTGCTGAAACTCTTCACCAGTGGATTTTCTGACCAATCCCAAGCATGTAAATGGTCCTCATTTGACCTAAGGCCTCTGAAATAACAACTGGTTCATTGCCATCAAGACCGTACCATAGTGATTTAGACCTGCATGCACTTTTCCTTGTCGCCTTCTCAACCTCAATTTTCCACTATAACTTATTCACAACTTGGTATCTTGACACAATCAGGATATTTTTAGACACCCATTTGAAAGTTATTTAACATCCCAAAGCTCTTTTTTCTAACTCCACTATAGCACAACCTAACACTCACCTTGGACATAGACCTAATTTAATGTAGAGGTGACAGCCGAAAAGTAGTGTGCCCTTCACTTGACTCCCATAATTCACCAATCACCTGTAATGACATAAGGGTATTCCCAATCTCTTAGGATGGTTTAACACAATCAATTAAGTGAGTTTCTATCCCAATAAACTCCCTTCGCAAAGTTAGACACTTAATCAAAGTTCAATGTCTTTTGGGCTTTAGGGAAACTAGGCCTAAAAGTGACTTATTGCTGAAACTCTTCACCAGTGGACTTCTTGACCAATCCCAAGCATGTAAATAGTCCTCATTTGACCTAAGGCCTCTAAAATAACAACTGGTTCATTCCCATTAAGACCATACTATAGTGAACTAGACCTGCACGCACTTTTCCTTGTAGCCTTCTCAACCTCGATTTTCCACTTTAACTTATTCACAACTTGGTATCTTGACACAATCAGGATATTTTTAGACACCCATTTTGAATTTATTTAACATCCCAAAGCCTTGTTTTCCAACTCCACTCCAGCACAACCTAACACTCACCTTGGACACAGACCTAATTTAATGCAGAGGTGACAGCCGAAAAGTAGTGTGCCCTTCACTTGACTCCCACAATTCACCAATCACCTGTAATGACTTATGGGTATCCCCAATCTCTTAGGATGGTGTAACACAGTCAATTAAGTGAGTTTCTATCCCAATAAACTCCCTTTGCAAAGTTAGACACTTAATCAAAGTTTAATTTCTTTTTGGCTTTAGGGAAACTAGGCCTAAAAGTGACTTATTGCTTAAACTCTTCACCAATGGACTTCCTGACCACTCCAAAGTATGTAGATGGTCCTCATATGACCTAAGAACTCTGAAAAAACTCTTAGTTTGTTACTTTTACAACCATACCATATCAAACTAGACCTGCACGCCAATTTCCTAGGCCTAAACTTAGCCTTTAGTTAGAACTCTTCACCAGTGGACTTCCTAACCACTCCAAGCATGTAGATGGTCCTCATATGACCTAAGGACTTTGAAAAAACTCTTGGTTTGTTCCCTTTACAGCCATACCATAGCAAACTAGACCTGCACGCCAATTTCATACACCTAAACCTAGCCTTTAGTTAGAACTCTTCACCAGTGGACTTCCTGACCACTCCCAAGCATGTAGATGGTCCTCATATGACCTAAGGACTCTGAAACAACTCTTGGTTTGTTTCTTTTACAACCATACCATAGCAAACTAGACTTGCACGCCAATTTTCTAGGCCAATTAACCTTTAAAACCTCACAAATCTAACCTAGCAATTTGTCACTATCTAGGTGAACCCTGTGACCTAAGGTATCTTAGGCTTATAACTTTGCCAAAAGATCCTTGATCACACATTAGGATTCCAAACCCAAATTAGGATGATCTATACATATCCATCCTATTTATTACAAACACTAACAAAGCAACACAAATTTCTACTAGTGGAGGGTGCCCTGCACCATAATTGGCCTAGTCAAAAAGTCAGAGAACTCCATTTGATGTTTGAATAGGACTAATTCCTTGAGTTGATTCCAAGTTACTTGTTGAATCCTCAAGTTGAGTTAGCATATTTAAGGTGATAGTGGAGAGCTCTGCATCAAGATGGTATGAAAGGAGAGAATGAAGTAAAGGATGGTCATTAAATGCTACAAACTTCTCGTTATACATACGGGGTAATGCATGAGCAATTTACAATCCACCCAATTTACAATACTATATAAATTTGACATGTTACGATATTTTGTATCTCCATTTATTCCAATGTACCAATTGGGTCTGCCCTACCCTTGATTGTCTCAAGTATTGCCTCGTGGTCTGACTCAAGAACCTTCCAAAGAGTTTTATTTTGGGGTCTTCCCCCATATCTGATTAAGTGGACATTTTATGCAATGACAAGGTTTGAATAATGAAGAATCTTTCTGTGTGTCTCCCAATCCTCAAACAACCACAACCTAGGGTTCTTCATAGAATACCATCTAAGCCATGTACCAGTTACAACCACTGCTCCTATAGGGTATTCCAATTCTTCACCATCGATAACTGAGTGATCCAGTTTCTTTTTTGCCTCTACACAACGACACAAATAATAATCTGTCCCTTCTTCATTGTCTTCAGGTGCAATAACAGCAAAAACATGGCCTGTAATGATATAAACATAATGAGGACATTAGTTTACTAAATATTTATGATAAAATACTAAATTTGAGATTATTTGTATGTGGAAAATACTGACCTGGTTGTACTAGATCAGTTTAGCGATCAAAGTCAATGGATGATTCCATTTTTGTCGGTTGTAGTGATTCATGGGGATGATAGGAGGCAAGTGGACTCAAACTATGTGTATACCATTCGTCAACCCATTCCTTTGACTCACACCCATCCCAATCTTCATCTACACATGATGAACAAAAGCACACCATATGTCATGTGTGGATACTCCATGAACCTGCATTACAACTTCTAAAAGAGTGTAGCTCACTCAATCCTGTCAATGTACAACAATCCTCATATGGTGCAATGTTAGTTTCATCCATAAACCAAAAAAATCTACGAACCATAGACTCACCTTCATTACCTGGACCCATTGTAGCATTACACCATTGGACAATACATCTCGCATCTGACAATGTTGCTTTCTCTGTGTACTTTAATTCTTCATGTGCTAAAGCTCTTTTAATACATGCACCTACGCCATCGTTCTCTCCCTTTCCATGACCGGCCTCTTTGAAATTCCACATATATTGAATTCCAGTAATCTTATGCATCCTGCACAACCAATAAAACATCCATGAATTCTTGAATTGGGATGCACAATTATCTGACCAAATGATATGTCGATGATATTTTATGCCCCTATTTGCCAAATGACCATAAAATAGTTGAAAGCAACCATGTACAAACTCTATGGAATGTGAGTGATCATCACTGATATAAAAATGATACTCCCTCAATATCTTCCTGTTCTGCTCTGTACTATCCGGTGCATGCATGAATGCTATATGAACAAATATAGCAACCTGTTGAGAGCTGTAATACTTTGCTTGCACCTCATTCTGTGGTTGTAGTGTGTAGTTCTCTGCAAAGTCCACAACTGAAACAATGGTTTCAAGTGGGAATGTGTCCTTGCACAACTTGAATTGCATATCTAACCATCGTGCTCTATGTGTATGCCTTGCATACTCATAAATAACTTTTTTACAAAAAATGTCCATGAACTGATACACTGGAATTTTTTCAATTACTAAATCACATCTTTTAGCCTCTTTTCCATCTTTTAGATTGTATGTCACGGTCTTATATTTTCCAAATTCCACTATTTCATTACCGATTGCATGCGTACTCTCCATATGTTGACAAATTGGCAAACGTCGCAAACCTCCGCGATCTATGCATGTACCATTCAAGCATGAGAGCTTGTAAAATTGTTGACCATCCACTCTTTCACATAAAATGGTAGATATTAATTCCCTTGAAGATCTAGGTGGGACATTTATGTTACAATCCTGCAAAACATTGTTAGAGTGCAAAGATACACATATATTCCTATAAACTTCAAAATGGTTAGAAAATTCAATATGTACCCTACAACAACAAGTTGTGCATGTGTGATTTATCTTGACATAAAAAGGTTTACACATTTCAAAATATCTCTGACTAATTTTAATTTGAGGACACGAAAGCATAAATTTTGAAAAGAATTGTGTCTGAGTTGAATCCAAAAAATGTTTTGGATGTGGAACACAAATTCGACTACCAATCCTCCTTCTTACAACATCTCTTTGATTAGGAGATACCCGTGTATTATTCTTCCAAAATTCTTCAATCAAGGATTTCAAAGCTTCAACAATTGCTTTATCTTTTCACGATAGTCTAAAATGCCCATAACTCATTGCTATTTGGATCTTCCACTCTTTTACACCTTCTCAGGGCTCTCATTAGAGACTTTCTACTTATTTTCAATGTTTTGCTTGTCTTTCTAATGAGTCTAGATTTCTTCATTTGATTGCTTACTATTGTTGATGTAAGTACACGACGTGTGACATTACTATCTTTCGTACGTGATGTAGAATCCACACTCTCATATGCAGTCATTAGATTCTTTACAATAAATTTTTCGCTAGACTCATCCATTGTTCTTAGCCCAAGAATCTTCATGATGGGCCTAAATTTAAGATTTCTCATCATTTCAACAAATAGTTGACATCTTCCTGTCATGTTTAAATTCTCAAAAAATGATCTCCAAATACGATTAGCATTTCTTTGACAAGTACGCTTGGGAATCTTGTCAGGCATTGCTTGCAAAATGTTAGTATCAATATCAATCAATATTTTTGGCTTTCTATAAATAATTCTAGGAGCATCAGAAACATTATGTGTGAATTGCGTACCATCTTGAGTGTCATCAACATGAGACGATGTGGTTGCTACACCTTTAGATGTAGATAATGGTTTGCCTTCAACATGATATAAGGGTGTGCCTTCAACATGACACATTGGTTTGACTCCACCTTTGGAAGTAGACGATGGTGTGCCTTCAACATGATACATTGGTGTCCCTCCACCTTCAGAAGTAGACAATGGTGTGCCTTCAACATGATACATTGGTGTGCCTCCAACATTGGATGACAATGTCTCTTCAACTTGGGAACTCATAGATGATGTCCTCGCATTTTCATAATTCAATTGTCTCGTTGCACGCAAGTTTCTCATTCGTTGTCTTTTTGTTTTTTAATTCCAATTCTCTTTTACATTGTATTGATGTTTCATGTTCCTCATCCAAAGAAAAATCTTCTTGTATGGTTTCTAATTTTTTGTGTTCACGAAGTTGTCTCATTCTTTCCCTTTTCTTCTCTTTGTCTCTTTCATGCTCTTCCGATGTTAAATTCTTTGCTCATTTCCTTGGCATGATGATGATTTCTACATATGAATTGATTACAATTTTAAAAATATAATATAAATGTAAAACAATAAGTCAAATTCTAATTTAAACCTCTTACAATATGACAAATTATAATATAAATTTATTATAATTATATCAAATTATGCATTGAACAAGTATATATCATACCAATTATAAACCAAAACACTCTTTATTCACATTTGACATGTAAAAAACTAAAAAACTTACCTCAATCAATAAATTTCACTGATAATGATTGACCTTCGCAATTTGATGTTGATTTTTAAACAATAAAATAGTGCAAATTGACAAAATATGTTTTTTTGTCACTTAGCACCATGAAAAGAAGAAAACTTGTCGGCTAAGATGCAGAAATCAAACAAAAACAGCAAAAGTGGGCCTCAATCACGAGTTTCATGGCCAATTTAACCGTTGTTTTTAGTTTTGCATAGCGCGAGCACGCTATGCAAAACTAAAAGTCTCTCGTCTTTACTTTTTCATAGCGCGCACGCGCTGTGTAAAACTAAGACTAGAGTGATAGTCTTTAGTTTTTCATAGCGCGCACGCGCTATGTAAAACTAAACACTAGAGTGATAGTCTTTACTTTTTCATAGCGCGTACGCGCTATATAAAACAAGAAAAAGGGAGAGAGGGAGAAGGTGATAAAAAAGGGAGAGGGAGAGAAGGAGAGAGGGAGAAGTTGAGAGAGAGAGAGAGAAGGGGAAAGGGAGATAGACAAGGGGAAGGAGAATGAATGTAGTCCTTACAAGTAGTACTTATTTTGCCGCGGGCACTAGCAGTAGCACTGAGAGACCAATAAATATGTTTATGTTTGAGCCTTGGTTGGATATGGGAGATGGTTGGATAGTTTGGATGGACTCTAGATTGGAGAGGGATCATGAGGGAGTGGATTGAGATAAGGTCATCTGACTAGGATCTATGTGTTAGGCCAACAAATCTAGGGGTGACTATAGCATATACAATATGGTGGGTTAGGATGATACCAAGAGATATGTGTAGGATAGGGATTCCTACCCTATGGATGTGTAAGAGGGAGGTGCACATACAAGGACACCAGGTTGATGCATACCAGTTTGCTCAGTGCTTGAGGAGAGTAGTGGTAGTGGCACTATGGAGGAAGAGAAAGGAAGCATCACCTATGAGGGGGTACAAAGACAGGTAGAAACACTTTACCAAAGGGTGTTCAAGAAAAGAGTAGCTAGGTAAGATAGAGGGGGAGATGGAGGAAGACCATGGGTATAGGTAACCTAGATATATGGAAGAGATAGTGGGTAGGGATGTGTTACCATGATGGACATTGATCAGGGTGCACAAGCACAACCACAAGTACTAGGACAAGGACAAAGACAACATTGGTACCACAACCACCATCTAGTACATGGACCAATATGGAGGACTAGAGCATCCATGAAGGTACAAGGAGAGGGAACCTCATCCATAGGGGATCATGTGACAAATATGTTAGGCCCAAAAGGAGGTAAATACAACTAAGAGTGGTGGGGTTAATCAATTGTTCACTCACAATTAAAACTTGAGAATGTCATAATATAACATATATGCAAATTAGATAACTATGTAGATAGACTAGATAAGAATGAAAATGCTCTGATAGTTTACCTCCCCAAGACATAATCAAGGATGGGGGTAAAAGGATTAATTAGGAAAAGCAACTAGGTTAGGATGAATTATGGGTGAATAAAAATGCAAGCGAAATGGTGATTAAAAATGATCATGGATCTTGAGTACCCTTGCAAATGGCTTGTCATGTAGCGAGCACTTATTTTGATTTAGCAACATCAGTGAATAGCCAAGGTATGAAGAGCCAAGGTTGTGGCATAAATAGTGCATAGGACATGACACGACAAATAGAAACTATTAGACTGGCATCACACAAGATCCATAAAGGACTTTGGTGCAAATGATGTTGGAAGAACACAAGCAAGAGATATGACCTAGTGCACCATGTGACTATTGGAATCACATGTGGAAGTGCAAGGAACAAATTTAGACCACACACAAAAGAAAATAAAACCATAAACAAGTCCCAAGTTTCATCATTCACGACACACCATGATATAAAGGATCATGGTAACCTTGAGGAGACTAAACAAGAGAACTCCAAGAAAGATATAAAAAAATCCAAAAGAACTAATGTCAACATGAATGTAACAAATATCTTTTGCCAAAATTAGATGATTGAAGAAAAAGATTAGATTTGACATGTTTGACATAAGGATGGATGCATCCTACGTAGACTGATGGTGGGATGATGAGTGGCTGCCTGAGGATAAAATACACTCATATATGTGTAGACACCTAAAAATCCTTTAGAAAATAAAGTATTTTTATTTTCTAAAAAATCCCTGATGACATCATCATTTATTAATTAATTATTTATTTAATTAATTAATTTATTTTTATGTCATTAAATCCCTTTTTCTTAATTAAAAATATTTAATTAAGAAATCCCTCCCAAAAATGTTTAAATCTTATTTAAACATTAATCCCCTATTTATTAATTATTTTAATTAATAAATTGACCAAAAATCTCCAAAAAAAATAATTAATTTATTTTTTGACCAAAACTTGGCCAATTTTCTTAAGACCACTAACCTCTTCCAAAATCTTCTAATCCCTTCTTAATTTCGATTAAAAGGCTAATCCCATCTTTTCTAACCCTAATCTCAACTCAAAATATTTAATTAAGATTAAATATTTAATTTTCATATTTATTGAAAATATTTCAATAAATTTTTCCAAACTTAAGCTTTTGGAATGAATAAACTTTTATTCCATAAAACCTAGGAGAATTCTAGACTCTTCTAGAAACTTCTCAACCCAACCTCTTCACCCATCCTAATCCTAAAATCCCCTAATCCTAATCCTAATCCCCTTTCTAATCTTGTCACATTCCATTAGCAAAAGGTTTACCAAAACTTATGCTAACCTCCTCTTAGTCATCCTCTTTAGTCAACAAAGATGGCCACCTCTTGGCCACCTCTTGCAAATGCATTTAAGGATGCATTTAAGCCTTCCTTATCTTTCTTACATGCATTCATTATGCATTTAAGACCTTCTTATCCCTTCCTTGCCACCTCTTGGCCTTGGGCACATTTACCAAATTGTGCACATGCCCTCAAACTTTCAACTCAATCCTCCCTTGACACTTGTCAGGACAGTTGTCCTTGACTCAAACCTAACCTTAGCCCTAACTCTGACTCATCCTTTTTAACCAAGCCCTTCCCTTTTCCTATAAATACCCTCACTTCCTAAGGCAAATCATCTTTCAACTCTCAAACTCAATAGCAAAGTTATAATGCCATTTTCATTCTAGCATAAGCATAAACTCATCATTTTAGATCATTTTTAAGTTTAAATCACATTTAAATTAGCTTAATTGGATTAACATAGATTCATTTCTTGTTTAATCAATCTTAGTTCATCTTTTAGCTTTGCATATTTGTGTGTTCTTGAGGCCTTTGAGGCAAAATAGGTTCCTCATACCTATTTTGTGTCATTTTGGGTCTTCTTGATCCTCAAATCATCTTATTTGCATGCTCCAAGTGCTTGAGTTTGCACACCCACATCCATTTATATCCAAGCATATCAAACGGTGCATGGGCGCATCCGTTTTAAGCTTAAACTGAGGTGACTTTGATTTTAGTTTGTTTACCATTAAATTTGATTTGATAATATGCTATGACGTTTGTTTGTCTTTGGCCTTCAAAACAGGTTTAGGTGCACGCTCAAATCCTAGTCTACATTCTAGCACACCCGGTGGGACCCACTTCACGGGTTCTTTGCAAACATTCTGATGAGTTTTAGACCATTTTCAGATTTTTCAAAGCTTATAGGTGGACGTAGCACTTAGATCCATTCTTCTTCTTCTTGTCTATATTCTTCTTCCTCTTCTTGTCTATATTCTTCTTCTATTCCGTCTCCTTTCTTCTTCTTCTTCTAGCAAGGAGGTCATGGCCATTTTTTTTCAAAAATAATAATAAAATCCATAAGGAAGCAAAATCATACACACCTTATTTTAGTGCTTAAAATGAACCCCCAAATCATTCTTGAATGCATTAAGGACTAAAATTTGCAAAATTTGTTCTAACAAACAAAACAAAAAAATTAATCAAGGCATTTGCATCCTTGCAACATCAAGGATTTTTAACAATGCACTCATGCAAAGTAGGAATGATCATATCTTTTTGGGCATAAAAAGAACATCAAATCTGCATTCAAACGAGTCAAAACAAAATCTTGAATCAAGCTAAAAGGAAGAACTTAGGTCCTAAAGCGTCATTTTCCATTTGAAAAGCAAACACAATCTTGAATGCCTTAAAGATCAAAACAAAGCTTTTTTAAAAGTTCTTAATCAACACGCACACTCAATCTTGAATGCCCAAGTCAAAAAACTTGCAAACGCTCGATTTACTTTTTGGAGAAAGGAACAAATCAAAATCTAATCACGAGTGTCTTCATTTCAAAGTTCAAACATCACTTAATCAAATTTGGGAAAATGAACAAAATCTGCTTGATGTGCATATAGGAGTTTTTCAGTTCTTGCATAATCCTTGTTAGAGTAAGCAACGTGGAACATTTGAACTTGGACAAGTTCACCTGTTCTACTTTTAGCGAGGCCTGTCCAAGGAGAAGTGCTTCCTCCTCGGAGAATGACCTCAAACCGGTATCCCCTCCGGCCGGTATACAAATAAGTGAAGAACAAAATAATCACTTACATCTCCTAATCGCCGGGCGTTCGTGCCAAACACGTGTCTGGGGATGGTAAACATTCCTCTCCCCCAGCATAATTGGCAAGGCTCTTAGGTGAGTCACGAATGATCAGCAAAATTGGGTATGGAGACTCCACGGAACTATTAAAAACCTGATAAAATAGAGGCTACCCTATCTACATCCGAAAGTATCAAAATCCTTGTGCAAGGACCGATTCCAAGGGATTTACCGGGTCGCCTCAAGATTACTCACCATTTGTATTCCCTTCTGGGAGATACCAAGCTGTGGGCAAGCGATTTTGATACTCACCTTCCTTAGGTAGATCTATTTGAAGTGCTTGACAGTCAAAGACTCCATGAAAACACTTGTTGAAACGTACACCTTCAAAGCTTTGTCAGAGTCAGTTGTCTTTGTTTGTATCCCGCAGGGTTGCTTTGTCCCTTGCGGAGATTGCTTTGACTTTAAATTTTGCCATTGGAAACCTTTGCCTCAAAATCAGAAGCCTCTTTTCCAAAGTGATGCCCAGCAAGAGCAAACATCCTAAAGCGAAGTTGCCCAAATCCCAAGCCTATCAAGAGCGAAAAGTTGCCAAGAAGAACACCAAGACCTATCAATCCATTATCCAAGCAACCCAAGCAGAGGAAAAATCCCAAGCCAGACTTGAGAACATTGCCCATAACGCCTGCATCAAACAGTTCGCCTTCCGTTTCCGAGTTAACCATCACTTTGTCAACCTTGAGCCAGAAGATTAGCCAAATCCTTGTTCATGTCTTGTTCCATCTTCAGATCTTGAAATCTTGTCTCAAACAACCTTGCATCTTAGTTTCATTCTAGCTTTCATCTTTGCATCATTAATCAAAACCTTAGTTGCATTTGCATTCATCCTCCTACCAGCATTTTAGAATCAGTCCTTGTCATTTGCACTTGCATCATCCTTCTAGAGCATTGTCCCTTCACTCTTCAAAACCTTTTCCACCAGCATTCCCCCCATCAGCTTTCCATATCTTTCCAGCAGATTCATCATCTTTTGTTCCAAATCTAGAGATCCACCAACACTTAGTGTTCTACCTTTTGAGTTGTTCCTATCTTATATCCAAGATCAGAGACCATCATCCTCTTTTTTGACACAACGTGTTGTCATAAAGAAATCAAACCTTGTCCTTGCATAGCCATCATCTCGAGCAAGAGATTGGAGTGCATTGATAAGAAACTTGTTGACCGAAGATCATCAGTCTATCTTAGGTTGACCCCATCATATCTCTGATCCTCCATTTGGGAAAAATAGCAGCTCATTTGTTGACCGCTCAGTAATCTTTCACCAGCTTTCCACCAGCAACCTATCTTTCCTCCATCGTCTTGATCCATATCCGTTCCATCCAGCTTCCATCATCGCCATCTTGATCCCTATCTTTGCATTTGCATCTTAGAAGTCATCATCTTTAGAAGTTCATCAACTTTGCATCCATCAACATCTTTTAGCCAAACATCTTGCATACATTTAGCACTTACATCTCCATGCCTGTTGAGACCAGATCTCGGAAAAGAAGAAGCATGAATCCTTATCCACCAACAACCTCATCCGATCCCAAACTTTTCACCAATGCCATGATGACCTACAATCCCCACATCCAAGCCAGTAACCCATGTGAAGATCCAAACATCCCTTCATCCCCCTTGGAAAACCAAGCATTTGTAAATCCTCCAGAAAGCCCACCAGCGACCAATGCCCTTGTACCGCAACATCAGCAAAGCACATTTTCCCACTATCTACCAGAAAGTATCTCCATCCCACCATCTCTCTATCCACGCATCCCCATCAAAACAATCCAAGTTCCAGCACAAGCATATTCTCCGTTTGACCAATCATTCCCTGATCCTATCATGCAAACACCCCAAGAGCTTTCCACCATTCCCCTTTTCTTGCAAGGAAGCCTCGCCAGTCCCACAACACAAGCTGCAGTGCCATCCGCTCCATCTCCTACCCCTTTTGCTTCATCATCTGCTATGGCTACCCAAGCCCAAATCCAAACCCAAAGTCAGCTTCCACCTCTCACACAAGCTTTTACACCGCCGCCATCCGCAAGTCAAGCAACGCCTTTCACCATCAAAGGAGCACCGTCACCCTTCACCCCCCAAGCACCTGTACCTTCTTCTTTGGGGTTAGCGCAATCGCTTCCTATTCCAACCTCATCTTTCTCTTGGGTGTTTCCTTCATTTTCCTCCTCACAAGCATCCGCTCAACCACAACCTCAACAAGCTCCTTTCTCTCAACCATCATTTGTGTCCCAAGCTCCCGTTGCTCCTACCATTCCATCATCCGCTGCAGTGCACCCTAACACAAGCTCTCAATGGGGCCTTACGCAAGAAGAAATGAATGCATGGGGGATCCCATCTCAATCCCCTACATCTATGGTTGCAAGTCAACAAACCGCCTTCGCCCAAGCAGCACAGCAACAACTACCCCAACCACCGCCGGCTTCAAGCTATTCATCCCAAATCCCAAATACCTTCCAGCAAGTTCCACCACCTCAACATCCAACTTTCCCCATCTATCTTACCCCATCACCCTTTGCTTCTAGCTTCCCCACATCTGTTCCACCTCTAAGTAACGCAGGCATGCACCTAGCTTATATCAGCCAAACCCAAAGCCAACCTCAGCAACTACCACCATCATACCTGCAAGCAGCATCATTCCAATAGCCTCCCCCATAGCAACCACATGTCCCCTTTCAACAAACAACCATCATTCCTCAACAACAGCAAGTCCCTTGCTATCAGCCCCAGCAACAAATCCCTATCATCCTCCAGCAACAACAAGTTCCCACCCATCAGTTACAACAGCAAGTTCTAAATGTCCAATATCAGCAAGCAGTCCCACAACAACCGCCAGTTCAACAACAGCAAGTAGCCCAACAACATCAAGCGGTTCCATATCATTTACCACAATATCCCCCTATGCCACACCAGCAATATCCCCAGCAACCATTGCCCCAAAATCAGTTCCAACCCATTTATCCACAGCAAGCGCCATATCCAGTTCCATAGCTTCCATCACAAGCAGAAGTCCCAGTTCCCTCGCCACTCAATGCTGAGTGGGAAGCAATGAAAAATGCTCTAAAGGAGCTACAAAGTGGAACAGAGAATAAAACATACAAGTTCGAAGAGGTGTGCTCATATCCCTTCGATCGGTCCATAGCAACTATCCCTTTCCCCAAGCATTTTGAGATGCCCAAGTTCAACAAGTATCGGGGGAAAGGAGATCCAATAAACCATATCAAAGAGTTCTACATGGCGTGCCAAGAAGTGGCTTACAGTGATAACTATCTCCTGCGCCTGTTTCCCAAAAGCTTGGGAGGAACTGCTGTTGAGTGGTTTTACAAAATACCACATGGGACAATAAAAACCTTTGCTGAACTCTCTGAGAAGTTCATCACACACTATGCCCATAATGTGGAGAATGAGTTGTCCTTGCTAGACCTATGCAACTCAAAGCAGAAAGATGGAGAAAGCCTTGCGGAATACTTGCAAAGATGGCAGAATCTTACAACCAGGTTATCATATCAGCCGCCAGAGAAGCATCTAACAAAGATCTTCATTGATAACCTGCATCCAAAGCTATCCCATCACATGCGAATGAACTGTCTCCAGACATACCAAGACATCAAGAGCAAAGGCATAGGCATCGAGAAAGCTCTCCTAGACGAAGGCACTATTCGTCACTTCAAGGATGATTCCAAGAACAAACCCAACAATGATAAATCCCGTTACTGAAATCGTAACAAGAATGTTGTTACAGATGGAGCCACTGACACTAAGAATGTACAATTCATTGTGGCTAGTCCTACACCAGCTCAAACATACCAACCACCACAAGCGCCCATCTATCAGTAACCACCAGCTCCCGCATATCAAGCACCTATTTATCAGCAGCCTCCTCAAGCTCATTAGCCACCTGTGCAACAGTATCAGCAGCAATACCAACAGCAACAACCAGCACGTCAAGGCAATCCTGTTAACACAGTTAACGTTTCCCCAAGGTAGAACAAGCCCAACAATCAGAACAATCCAAAGAGGACTTTCACACCTTTGGGTGAGCCTCTGGATCGGATCTTTTATCGGCTAGCCAAAGCAAATATGATCACATATCCACCCATCCCACAGAAGGATGACAACGCACCAAAGTCTAATTGGTATAAAGAAAATGAATACTGTGATTACCATCGTGTGAAGGGGCACACAACATTGAAGTGCATGCGGCTTAAGAACTACATCCAGGATCTCATTGATCGCAAGGAGATCCAGGTCGATGCACCAGCTCAAGCTTCACCCAACGCCAGTTTGCAAATATATCAAAATGTGTTCCCTCAACACGATGCTGGGAAAAATCAAGCCAGCGCCAATCAGCCCCAAAATCGTGGCAAAGGCAAGCAAGAAGATCACACAACGGCCTACATCAACTATGACAAGTATGTCAGATGCATAACTCAAGTTGAGCCCATCCAAGATGAGCCCACCATCAATACCATCCACGTCAGAGGGCCGGATCGACAATGTGCTGCAACTACCCGCAGTGGTAGGATAACTGTTGCCGGTGCTCCTCCGAGATCAGCTGCTCCTCCAAGGCCAATGTCTACTGCATCCACAGCACAGTCTAACACCAGGCCAGCATCAAATGCACGCGCAACATAGCATAATGCACCAAGTGCACAATACAATATCATAGAGCATCTTGGGAACATGCCAGCCCAAATATCTATCTTGGATTTGCTCCGCACATCACCCATCCATCAGGAGATCCTGGACAAAGCTCTAAAAGAAGGCAATGTCCCCATGGACATTAACACAACTCAGTTTGAAACTCTTGTGGGACACCTATCAGCAGCATGTGCCTTATCCTTCAAAGAATCTGATATACCAGATATCGCTCCTGACCATACTCTCCCTCTCCGCATTGCCGTCATGGTCAGAGACTTTGCCATCAAATGGGTTTTAATAGATAATGGATCAGCCCTCAACTTGTGCACATTAAAATTCATCAAGAAGATTGGGTTCACGGAGGCCGACATACAACATGAGATGATCACCATCAAAGCATATGATAACTTGGAGCGTACCTCTGAAGGTACTATCACCTTGCCTATCCAGCTAGGCCCAGCAACACAAGATACTGTCTGCCACGTTGTTGATCTTGACCTACCATTTAATATTCTTCTCGGCCGCCCATGGATCCATTCCATTAGGGATGTACCATCTACTTACCATCAGTGCATCAAGTTTCCACATCAAGGCACTGAGGTTACCATCCACGCTGATCCTAACCCCTTCGCATACTACCGTGCGATGGAAGCATCTTTCCCTCATTCTACTCATTGTCCTGGAACCGATATTGGTACTTCTATTGCTAGTTCATCCCGATCCCATCGCGATCCAGAGACCATCCTCTCTTCCACCTTATCATCCATCAAGATCAACAACCAGGGTTGTGGCGAATACAGCCTCAGTGATGCATTTGTTGTAGGGGCTCTTCCACATGATCCACATACTCAAGGGCACCCAAGTTGTCAAAACAAGCCTGTTGAGGAACATTATAAGCTCAAGCAAATCGGAAACATGACTTTTGAGTCTCATGGTACCATCAACAGCAAAGAAATGGATCCAGATATTAACAAATGGTTATACAAAGATCCCCCGTCACGTGACACACAACTTCTTGAGTACTTCAAAGAGAAATATCCAATCCCCTACAAAAATGTCACAGAACACTATAACTATCAAGGTGGTGGTCTAGGACCACAAGAGGACGAAAATTTGTTTCCTATCATACCATCCCAAAATCCAGAACAGCAAGGACTTGGCTTTAATACCTCTCACCTGCTTGAACAAGAGCCCAATACCACAACTGCGGACACTAACATGACCAACGTGAACTTTTTGAATAGCCAGGATGACCTTGTGAAAATCGAAGACATCCCCGAAGAGAAAGACATCCGATCCTACGATGATATCTTTGCTGACGACACCCTCCTGGGGACCTCTGTTCTCCAACAACTCTCCATTAACCTCATAGATCTTCCCCTCACAAACCCTGACCTCATAGATTGGGACCAACCAAGCATCACACACATCGATGAGTTCCAAAGCACACAAGCACTCCTAGAATTCATGGGGGCATCAGGTCCAGCAAGTAATCAGGATCCAACATTAACCTCTGTCTATCAGCTTCACCCAGAAGGATATTTTGGGGAAGAGGCAAGCTTTAGTCACAAAAATGAAATAGCAAAAGAACATCATGAGTCTTTATGTGAAAACCCCCTTGGGGCACATTCTGATTCCAAAATAGTAAAAATAAAGGGTGTATCTTCTAGTGAAAACCTGGCAATTCAGGTGCTAGAAGATGAAGCCTTGCCTCTTCCCCCTATCCAAGATTATAGACCAGAGCAGTCGCCGATCATCATAGAGGAAACCAAGCCAATCAACTTGGGAACAGAAGAATGTCCAAGGATCACCTACATTGCAGTCAACCTAACAGAAGGAGAAGAAATGGCTCTCAGTGCCTTGCTCAAGGAATCCATCATCAACTTTGCATGGTCATACACCCACATGCCTGGGCTTGATCCAAACCTTGTTGTTCATCATCTATCAGTAGATCCAAACATCAAGCCAGTGAAGCAGAACCTAAGGAAAATGCATCCAAAGGTAGCATTACTCGTCAAAGCAGAGCTTGAGAAGCTCCTCCAAGCTAAGATCATCAGAGCAATAGATTATTCAGAGTGGATCTCTAACATGGTGCCAGTCACAAAGCCTTCTGGCGACATTAGAATCTGTACTGATTTTAGGGACTTGAACAAGGCATGTCCTAAAGATGATTTCCCGCTACCTAACATAGACATGATCGTAGACCTTACAGCGGGTCACGAAATGCTATCACTCATGGATGGATTTTCAGGCTACAATCAGATTCATATAGCAGAAGCAGATCAACATAAAATAGCATTCACAACCCCATGGGGTACCTTCTGCTACAACATGATGCCATTTGGGCTAAAGAATGCAGGGGCCACATATCAGAGAGCAATGACAGCAATCTTCCATGACATGATCCACAAGATCCTTGAGGACTATGTGGATGATATCCTTGCAAAATCCAAAACAAGAGATGAGCACCTCAACATCCTAGAGCGTGTATTTGATCATCTGAATCATTATGGCTTAAAGTTAAATCCTAAGAAATGTGTCTTTGGCGTAACATCTGGCAAGCTTCTAGGCTTCATCATCTCTAGACGAGGCATAGAGATCGATCCTAAAAAGGTAAAAGCAATAACAGAGATGCCTCCACCAAGAAATCTCAAATAGCTCAGAAGCCTACAGGGCAAGCTTCAATCAGTTCAACGGTTCATCTCGCAACTAGCAGACAAGTGCCAACCCTTCTCACATCTCTTATGCAAAGACACCAACTTCAAGTGGGATCCCATATGTCAAAGAAGCTTTGATAAGCTCAAGGAGTATCTAGCTAACGCTCCAATCCTAGTACCACCAGTTCCAGGATGCCCACTCATCCTTTACATCTCAACAACAGCTACAGCACTAGGGGCACTCCTGGCACAGCATGATGATGAAAACAGAGAACGAGCTGTCTACTACATCAGTCGCACTCTTGTGGGCTATGAGCTTAACTATTCACCCATGGAGAAAGCATGCCTAGCAGTGGTCTTTGCCACTCAAAAACTTAGACATTACATGCTTAGCCACACAATCAAGCTCATATCAAAGGTGGACCCTCTTAAGTATCTGTTATCAAGGACAACCCTCACAGGCCGTATGGAAAAATGGGTCATGTTACTCAGCGAATTTGACATTCAGTATGTAGATCGCAAAGCAATCAAAGGGCAAGTCATTTCCGATCAACTAGCAGAAGCACCACTAGTGGATGCCTATCCACTAATCATGGAATTCCCCAATGAACATCTGTGCATAATTGAAGAGCAGCCCATGTGGAAACTATACTTTGATGGTTCCAACACATCCCATAGCTCTGGCTCAGGAATCCTATTCGTCACACCTCAAGGTGACTATATTCCAAAATCATTCAAGTTGGGATTCCCCTATACCAATAACATTGCAGAATATGAGGCACTCATCTCAGGTCTCAGAACAGCTATCCAATGGAACATCACAGAACTACAAGTCTTTGGAGATTCACAGCTCATTATCAAGCAAGTCCTTGATGAGTATCAGACAAAGGATGACAAATTGCTACCCTACAAGCAACTGGTGGATAAACTGAAAGAGCATTTCCTACATCTACAATTCAATCAGATCCCAAGGCTTCAAAACAAAGCAGCAGATCTAATGGCAACCATCGGATCCTTATTGGAAATCCCACGTGACGCAACACAATATGAATTTCTAGTCGAGCAGCTACACTTGCCAGCTTATGAGAACACCGATGCAAACATGGTGTGTGTCTTGGTTGGTCCCCAATCCCCATGGTACCACGACATCCATGCATATCTAAAAAATGGTATCATATCTCCTCATCTCACCAATAACCAACGCCAAAACCTTATTCGCAGAGCTTCCCGCTACACTCTTGTAGCCAACACCCTATATCGTCGTGGGTATCATAATGTCCTATCTAGATGTTTAGACTCAAACGAGGCCGTCCTGGCCTTACAAGAAGTTCACGCTGGAATTTGCGGTGCCCACACGAGTGGCATGGTTCTAGCAAAGCAGCTGCTTAGAGTTGGATATTATTGGCCAACAATGGAACATGATGCGTGTGAATTTGTCAAGAAATGTCTACCATGTCAACAGTATGCTAATTTGATACATGCACCAGCACAGGATCTACAGCCTATTGCACCACCGTGGCCTTTTTCATGTTGGGGCCTCGACCTCGTTGGCTTGATCACCCCCCTCTCTTTGGATGGACACAAGTATATCATAACAGCCACAGAGTACTTTACCAAATGGGTTGAAGCGATTCCGCTCACCCTTACTACTGGCATCCAAATATCCAAGTTCATCCTCTACCATATCATTTGCCATTTCGGCATACCATCTACCATTTTCACAGACCATGGCACACCTTTTGAAAACCAGCATGTGGATTATCTGTGTGCTAGACTCCACATCCATCACCATTTCTCCAGTCCATATTTCCCTCAAGGAAACGGCCAAGCTGAGGCAACCAACAAAACTATCTTGAAAATCCTCAAGAAGGTTGTCAATGATTCTGGTCGTGACTGGCACCTCCAAATCAATCCTGCCCTTTGGGCCTACCGCACTTCTTATCGCACTCCCACAAGCACCACCCCATACTCTCTTGTATATGGTGGTGAAGCCGTTCTACCGATCGAGGTTGAGCTCCCATCCTTGCGCGTCTCCATGAAGAACTATACAACTGATGAAGACTATCGTGTGGCCTGGCTCACACAGCTAGATCTGCTAGATGAAAAGAGACAGCAAGCTTACGATCACCTGGTGGCATACCAAAATTGACTCAAAAAGAGTTATAACAAAAAGGTCCATCCTAGACAATTCCAAGTCGGTGACATGGTCCTTAAAGAAAATCAGAAGGTCCTAGCAAATAGAGAAAAGAAAGGCAAGTTTGAGCCTACTTGGTTGGGCCCATATGTTGTCACCGCATCCTTCGGCTCGGGAGCCTATCAGCTATCAACACCAGAAGGTGAGCCCTTGAATGATCCTATCAACATCATCCATCTGAAGAGGTTCTATGCCTGAACCTGATCCTGCATATATCAGAAAATCCAAAAAATTCAAAAAAGCAAAAAAAAATAAAAAAATCAAAAAAAGCAAAAAAGCAAAAAAGAAAAGAGAAAGAGAAAATAATCGTCCAAACGGTGAAAACTTGGCAATTCAAGCGCCTTGGACAAGTATGTTGGTGAAAACTTGGTAAATAGGCACCAACATAGTAAACTGGGCTATTTATCTATTCAGTTGTCCTTTCAGCTACCGTCTTCTTCCTCCATCCATAACAAATCTCCCAGCAGTTCCATCTCCCCTATCCTCCAAGCATTCGGCTTCCATCTTCCTCCAACCCATCTGCAATCCATATCCTATTCCAAAGCTTTGTACCATATCCCTTTCCCTTTCCTGTACAGTGCTTTCCTCCCTGTATTTATCCTTCTTGTCTCCGTCCTAGTGAGAGTCCCACCGAGTGTGATCTTCCTATCCCCAATCCTGAGCTTCTGTACATATCCCTTGTGCATATCGTTCCTCCTTGTTGTACATAACCTTTGTCCATCCTGCAGCAGCATTTGATCAAATATCTTGTCCCATCCCCAGCCTCAGAAAATTTGTAGTCCCACTCAGGCCTTGTGCTTCAGCAACATCAATTGACGACTTATCCTTGCTCATCCTGATTATTCCTTGAACTTCAACTTTTTGCCAGCGAACAACTACACTTATTCTCTCACCAACCCATGGGTCCTTGAGGATATATCGTTCCTCCTGTCTGACCTAATCTTCCATCCTGGTCCTTGAGGATATATCGTTCCTCCTATCCGACCAATCTTCCCACCATCAATCAAACCTAATCTCTCTCCTTGTTAAAGGATGTCTTTTTGGAGTTATCATTTTGATCTTGGATTTTTTGTCCTTTGGGTCTTGTTAATCTTTTTGGCTTCTCTTTATCCCACCAGGGTCACCACGATTCTTTATATCACGGTGTGCTGCGTGTGCGGATAATCTGGGGCAAGGTCTTTTGATCTTTCGCTTCTGCCTGTGAGTCAGTTGTGTGTTTGTGGTTCCTTCAGCATCGGATCCGCCATGTCGCCTCTGCGCTTCATGTGTGATGTTGGGGCAACCCTGTGTGTTTGTTTAGCGTTAGTCCTCGTCAGTCCTCTGCGACGTTGTTGACAGGCCTCGTGATCCCAGTATCTTTGGCAGGTCTCTAACATAGCTATATTAAATCTAGGTTGTGCACTCCTATTTGCACTTGGAGCTATCTGGTCCCTTGCATTTATCATATAGATTAATCTTGCATCTTTACATATAGCTGCATCTTGCATCTTGCATTTCCATCTCATCTTGCATTCACCCATCTTTGCTCTTGGAAGCTTGGTAATTTATCTCCCCTGCTTCCTCAGTCGTTCCTTCTCTGTTTCCTTTCGAGAAAATTCCACAATGTTTACTCGCGTTATTTTCTCGAGGGGGCACAATCCCTTATTCCTCTAAATTCTAGCCTGGGGCATCTTATTTTCTTGTCTTTGAAGCCATGCCACTTGCGGCATCGCATCAAAGAGGGGCAAAATGTAGACACCTAAAAATCCTTTAGAAAATAAAGTATTTTTATTTTCTGAAAAATCCCTGATGACATCATCATTTATTAATTAATTAATTATTTAATTAATTAATTTATTTTTATGTCATTAAATCCCTTTTTCTTAATTAAAAATATTTAATTAAGAAATCCCTCCCAAAAATGTTTAAATCTTATTTAAACATTAATCCCCTATTTATTAATTATTTTAATTAATAAATTGACCAAAAATCTTCCAAAAAAATAATTAATTTATTTTTTGACCAAAACTTGGCCAATTTTCTTAAGACCACTAACCTCTTCCAAAATCTTCTAATCCCTTCTTAATTTCGATTAAAAGGCTAATCCCATCTTTTCTAACCCTAATCTCAACTCAAAATATTTAATTAAGATTAAATATTTAATTTTCATATTTATTGAAAATATTTCAATAAATTTTCCCAAACTTAAGCTTTTGGAATGAATAAACTTTTATTCCATAAAACCTAGGAGAATTCTAGACTCTTCTAGAAACTTCTCAACCCAACCTCTTCACCCATCCTAATCCTAAAATCCCCTAATCCTAATCCTAATCCCCTTTCTAATCTTGTCACATTCCATTAGCAAAAGGTTTACCAAAACTTATGCTAACCTCCTCTTAGTCATCCTCCTTAGTCAACAAAGATGGCCACCTCTTGGCCACCTCTTGCAAATGCATTTAAGGATGCATTTAAGCCTTCCTTATCTTTCTTACATGCATTCATTATGCATTTAAGACCTTCTTATCCCTTCCTTGCCACCTCTTGGCCTTGGGCACATTTACCAAATTGTGCACATGCCCTCAAACTTTCAACTCAATCCTCCCTTGACACTTGTCAGGACAGTTGTCCTTGACTCAAACCTAACCTTAGCCCTAACTCTGACTCATCCTTTTTAACCAAGCCCTTCCCTTTTCCTATAAATACCCTCACTTCCTAAGGCAAATCATCTTTCAACTCTCAAACTCAATAGCAAAGTTATAATGCCATTTTCATTCTAGCATAAGCATAAACTCATCATTTTAGATCATTTTCAAGCTTAAATCACATTTAAATTAGCTTAATTGGATTAACATAGATTTATTTCTTGTTTAATCAATCTTAGTTCATCTTTTAGCTTTGCATATTTGTGTGTTCTTGAGGCCTTTGAGGAAAAATAGGTTCCTCATACCTATTTTGTGTCATTTTGGGTCTTCTTGATCCTCAAATCATCCTATTTGCATGCTCCAAGTGCTTGAGTTTGCACACCCACATCCATTTATATCCAAGCATATCAAACGGTGCATGGGCGCATCTGTTTTAGGCTTAAACTGAGGTGGCTTTGATTTTAGTTTGTTTACCATTAAATTTGATTTGATAATATGCTATGATGTTTGTTTGTATTTGGCCTTCAAAACAGGTTTAGGTGCACGCTCAAATACTAGTCTACAATATGTTATGATACCTAATGGCAACAGACAACCAAGAAAGACCAAATGTACCCAATTTATATCTAAATGTACCCAAATGTATATCTAACCCAACGTTTAAGAGCTATGTATGTTATGATACCTAATGGCAACAGACAACCAAGACAGACCAAACCAATTCTAGAGGCTCTGCAATGCTCAAAAGAGTAGGGCAATGGCATATCTACAACATTGGAAAATCATGTTAAGCATGATAATATCCATGGAGATTTGTGTCAGTTTTAGACAAAAAAATCAGTTTGAATAGATTATATATTTCACATGCTTATAGAAGCGTGCAATATGCAATATTTTCTTACTTGCAGTTGTAATTTTAGAAATCCTTGACAATCTAGAGAGAGAGAGAGAGAATTGATAGCAAGTGGGATAATGCAGATGCTTTAATAAACCACTATCTTCTTTACTCAAGCAACATCTGGTTCATCTGCTCGACTGGGGCATGTTTGGGATCAAACAGTCTCCATTTAAACTCAAGTCTCTAGAAGCAATTATATTTGTCAGTAGAGGAGATACACCTATTGGATCTGCAATAACTTTATGCTCACTGGAATTTCCATTTCTCTTCAATTGGGATACTCTTTCAAAAATTGCATCTACCCTTTTACCAATTTCAAAAATTGAATGGGTCTATTTGAGGACCTCCAAGGAGTTGGTTGCCTAAATGAGAACCTTGAGATGAATCGGGAACTTCTCTATGAAAGAGATTAGTACCTTGATAATCTCTCCACTTGTCAACTGAATTAAAACCTTGGACCATAGATGGCTGCCCTTTGTTGTAAAATGAGTCCAGTGAGACTACCTTTCCAAAGGTGCCAATGAACTTACATAATTTGATGGATATTGCCCAACATGAGTAACCAGGTTTCCCAAGTCCCGTAAATGTAAGGCCATTGATGAATAGGCATTTCTAATAGAAATATTTGTGGTGCTAGATTGAAGTGCATGAACAAATTCTTTGCCTACTAATGAACCAATTTTCAAGGCTTCATTTCACATTGCTCTATGGATAATTCCACAACACTTGTTACTTCTCTATCTAAAATTTTTGTGTCAGTGTACATGTCCACTAAAGAGCTTCTGTCACTACTTGAGCTACTAGCAAATGGTGAGTACTCATGATGATCATCTCACATAGGCTCACACGCATATCTTACTTTTTTCCTTTGCCGCTTTCCCCTTCCTAGCTCTTCCTCCTTATCTGTAACTTCTATCATGGGTCCAAGAAGCTCTTCCCACTCTTTCCAAAATTGCATCTACCCTTTTACCAATTTGGGATATTGAATGGGTCTATTTGAGGACCTTCGAGGAGTTGCTCACCTAAATGAGAACCTTGAGATGAATTGGGAACTTCTCTACGAAAGAGATCAGTACCTTGAGAAGCTCTTTGTTTGTCAGTTGAATTATAACCTTGGACCATAGATGACTACCCTTTGTTATAAAATGAGGAGTGAGACTACCTTTCCAAAGGTGCCAATGAACTTACATAATTTGAGGGATATTGCCCAACATGAGTAACTAGGTTTCCCAAGTCCCGTAAATGTAAGACCATTGATGAATAGGCATTTCTAATAGAAATATTTGTGGTGCTAGAATGAAGTGCATGGCCAAATTATTTTCTTGCTAATGAACCAATTTGAGGCTTCATTTCACATTGCTCTATGATAATTCCACAACACTTGTTACTTCTCTATCTGAAATTTTTGTGTTCTAGTGTACATGTGCACTAAAGAGCTTCTATCACTACTTGAGCTACTAGCAAATGGTGAGTACTCATGTCATCATCATCATCTAACATAGGCTCACATGCATATCTTACTTCTTTCTTTTGCCGCTTTCCCCTTCCTAGCTCTTCTTCCTTATCTATAACTTCTATCATGACATGGGTCCAAGAAGCTCTTCCCACTCTTTTCCATTAATTGTGGGCTTTTACTCTTCATCCTAAGTAATTGGCATACCTTCGATGGCACCAAAAATCACCATTAGATTCTAAAATGTCCCTTTCTCTCACATTAATCTCTCTATTAAGAAGATTTTCTATATCTTCTTCGGTATATTGAATAGATGTAACTACAATCCCATGTTGATCAAGAATATTCCTTGCACCATTGAGTGATATATCATGCAATTCCTTAATAGTTTCATTCTTAAGAAAATTCATAACTAGATTTTCCATAGCCAATTTTCTTCTTCATCATTGCAATATTTTCTCCTCAACTGCACATTTTGTAATCAGTTGATATACAATCACATTTTTCTCTTAGCCAATTCCATGGGCTCGCAATTAAACCTGTAAATCCATAAAAGGGTTGAAATTTGGATCCAATTTGATGCACCTTCGCTATTTGATCTATCCCTTCCCTTTCATTTCACTTGCTTTGCTTATTTTTCACATCATAGGCCAAGATTTGACAGTGGATATGACCTTGGTACTATCGACGTTAATGGTAAATTTTACCTTTTAGCTATTATTTTTTGTCATTTTTATTGTATGATGCTTTTGTATATGAATTGTGGATATTCTTTAGGAAACATTTCATCCTTCTTGTAGGATGCCTTTGTATACAAATTTTAGAGAATCTCTATTTTGGAAAGAGAGAGAGGAAGAGAGAGTGCTCTCTATCTATCTCTTTTCCTCTCAATTCAATATAGCACGCACGCGCTATAGGGTGCGCGCGCTATTGAAAACTATGACTTTCATAGCGCGCAAGCGCTATGAAAGCCATAGTTTTCAATAGCGCGCTCGCGCCATAGCACGTGCGCCCTATAGGGTGCACATGCTTTTCAAGGCATTGGAATTTACCAATCCTAAGGCTTGGATTTGCCTTGGAAATCCAACCCAAAGGCTTGGACGATTCAAACAGGCCTGAGACATGTTTTCCAGCAAACATACAAAAAAAATAACATGTTTTTTTGTGTGCTCCTCGTCAGGTTTACTCGTAGTTCAAGAACGTAAAAATCAGACAACATGATATTGTAGATCTCTCTGTTAGCTATCTAAGCATATAATTTATTTTGAATTCTGATTATGTTAAGTTTTTCAACTCTAATTTATTTTGTGTGTATGTCTATTTTTTGTAAAAAACCAACGTTTAGTATTTTGGGCATAGATTTTGGCTCGTTCATCAAATTTTGCAACAAGTTACATTTTTAGAAACTAGACTCCATTCTACACACTTTTAAAAAAAAAAAAATTGATTTTTGATTAGTTTTAAATGATTTCTAGGGGGAGCACATAGAACTTTCATGTTTTTAGGATGTCTGCACTTCATAAATTCATAAAAAAATTATACATTCATCAAAAAATTACCAAAAAATTCTGGGATAAACTACGTGGTGTTAGCTAACTTCTCATTGGAGCGATTAAAAAAATTCAAAAAAAAAGTTAACATTTTAGGGGGAGCACACTAGACGCTATGTTATGTTTTTTCACAAAAAATAGGACCACTTTTTGTGCTCCCCCTTTTTGAGGGCCTTAATCTGCACTATTTTCAAAATAAGTTAGTAGTTTAGGAACTAGATTTAGAGTATTACAACTCTTGTTTTTGTCGCATCTTAAAATTTTGAGTCTAACTATCTTCAATTTGTTGTTGAATTTCAGAGTTTGCTGATTTCAAGAAAAAAGTGGCATATTATACCCCCTTTTTGGTCCCCCATCTTTGTGCACTTACCCTCAGCGCTTGACACTTCTTCAAAGAGGCTACATTTTGATGATCCCCCTATGGCATAGGATGTAGTTTTAGTTTTGTGGTCATTTAGAGATGCCACTTGGCACATTTTGAGATGGCATATATGCCTCATTGTACACCTTAAAAGATTGATTTTGTAGACATTTTGAAATGGCATGCGCCATATTTGTACATGGAGATGCTTTTGATACATTTGATACTTTGTATATATAGAACATGTTCATTTTTATGTTATATTTGCGTCATCTTTTGTATACATATTTATTATTCATGTTTATGGAATTGAATGGTGAAGTTATATCTTGACAATGATTATCATTATGATTTAAATTATATCTTGTTGAAGTTACATTTGTTTTTCTTTACTCTAAAATACCCTATTCATGCAGCTTATTATGTTTGACATTTAACTTCCATAGATTTTCACTACTACATTTGGGGCCAAATTTTGACAGAAGTTTTTGATGGGTAACTTTTTCTTTCGAATTTGGTGTTTTTTTTTTTGTAATAGGCCCCGATGATGTCGGTATTCCGATGGGTGTTTAATTGACCATTGGAATTCTGATAGATTCAGGGTATACATTCAAAAAAAAGTGAAACAAGCTCATCATTTTTATTTCGATTGGAGAGCGGGAGAAAAGGAGCGATAGCTGAGCGCGGGAGAAGGTATGTGATATCTTCATCTTTTGAGCCTTTGGCATCATATTTGAATGCATTTCATTTTATTGTTGAGGGAGTTGCTCTCTGAAATGACCACATTCTACTGGTGTCATGCCCTAGCCAGTGCTTTATCTCTATTATTTGATGTTATTGGTGCTTGTGCTCAAGGATATCGATTCACTGTATTCAAATGTTTGGATTCACATTTGTTTATATTACTGGCATATGTGTTTAATGATGCCATTGTATATTGCTATCACTGAAATGACCACATTCTACTGGTGTCATGCCCTAGCTCGTGCTTTAACTCCATTATTTGATGTTATTGGTGCTTGTGCTCAAGGATATCCATTTTTTTGAAATGTTGACGGTGGTTATCAAATGGATAGCCCTTGAGCTTCTAGCGAGGTGCCATTTGTATTGATAGCTTAGGGCATCAAATGTATTGTATCATTGATAGTTGAGACTTTGTTAAAAGGAAATAAGACAAAGAATGATTTTTATTTAGTTTCTCTATTTTGATCCCTAAGTGGCTTACAACCCTAGAGAAGTATATGCAGATTTACGGATCCAGATGCAGGATACATAGCAGCTGATAATTCACAAGAAATCCATGCATCCAATTTGAATAGCAATTAATATAAAGAACTAGCATCCTCCAATGGCCCAATCATCCAGACCTTGACTGTCCCCTCAACCAGTGACCCTTCAAAACTGGGTTATCATGCAATCAGTGAGTGATTCTTCATTCTCCTAGTCTGCCCTACATCCAAACATATTGGAAATACACAATACAATGATAACAAGTCTTTCACAATCCCCCTTCCCCCAAGGAACACTATCAACCATCCCTTCCACATAGCATTTCACTATTTTATGAGTGAATTGTGCTAGAACAATTAACATTAAACAAGAAGAAAACAATTCAATAATAAATGAAACCTAACACCAACACTATTCCTCTCAACTTCCCGAACCACTCCTAATTGGTTAGAGGGATATTTCTAGAATCTCCACTATTCCTATCCTTACCAACAATTCTTAAACATACTTTATCTGATATGATAATAACATTGTAAACTAAACCAATGGCATGTTCTTCATGTGGTACAACAAAGATTTGGCTATCAAATCTTCCTTCATGCAAGCTGAGCGCGAGAGAAGGTATGTGATTTCTTCATCTTTGATTGGTATCTTTGACAGGCAATGTCTTTTGAGCCTCTAGCATCATATTGGACCGCAAATTTCAAATGCATTGCATTTTATTTGATCATGAATGCTCACTGAAATGACCGCATTCTACTAGTTTCGTGCCCTAGCCCATGCTTTATCTCCATTATTTGATGTTATTGGTGCTTGTGCTCAAGGATATCGATTCACTTTTTTCAAATGTTTGGATTCACATTTATTGATATTACAATTCATCATATCAAATAAAGTATGTTTAAGAAGTTTTAGTGTCTAAACACTCAACTAATCCCTCTAACTGATTAGGAGTGGTTGGGGAAGTTGAGAGGAAAGTTTTCAAACATTCATATTCACTTACTGAATGCTTTGGAGACTACTGGTTTGACTATCCATGTGTTAATTTTTAGAAGAGATCAATGAAGTATTTAAAGACATTCTTACATGTTTGGAGAGGTTTAAGAGGCACTTATCATGATTGTACCCTCACAAATAGTGGCATAGACTGGTTTTACTAAGTTTCCTTTCTCTATTTTGAGGTTTCCTTTCTCTGCTGTAGGGGTGCAGTTAGAGGGTTCATTGACAAAATGATCCTTTGAATGGTTACTATGAATATGAATGATTTGATATAGCATATTGCTCATTTTACTTGAAGTTTGGAATAGCTTGTGCAAGGGTGAAAGTAATTTTGATCATTTTGGTCGTGACTGTTCCTCTACACAGTCAGAAAATGTAATTGTGTAATGATTATATGTAATGTTGAATGGATTAAATGCTTTATTCTTAGTATAAGTGAATGGAAGGAATAGTGTTGGTGTTAGGTTTCATTTATTGTTGAATTCAATGGTTTCCAAGATGTGTTGAGGAGTTTGCTCCTTGTTTAATGTTAATTGTTCCTGCACAATCCACTCATACAATAGTGGAATTCTATGTGATTGACAATTTCATACAACTAGTCCTTTGGCGTGTATTATATACAATCCAGTCACTTATTGAATGCTTTGGAGACTATTGGTTTGACTATCCATGCGTTACTAGTGTCTGAGATTCATTAAAGGATACAAAACCCTTCATTTTGGGGTTATTGTGTGTGGATTCAAATGTAGGTTTGATTTGGTTAATGTTTAGAAGAGAGCAATAAAGTATTTAAAGACAATCTTACATGTTTGGAGAGGTTTGAGAGGCACTTATTATCACTATATCCTCACAAACAGCGGCATAGGTTGGTTTTACTAAGTTTCCTTTCTCTATTTTGAGGTTTCCTTTCTCTATCGCAGGGGTACAGTCAGAGGGTTCATTGACAAAATGATCCTTTGAATGGTTACTATGAATATGAATGATTTGATATAGCATATTTCTCATTTTACTTGAAGTTTAGAATAGCTTGTACTTGAAGTTTGGAATAGCTTGTGCTTGTGCTAGAATTCTTGGTAGAAGTGAATGGAAGGAATAGTGTTGGTGTTAGGCTTCATTTATTATTGAATTCAATGGTTTCCAAGATGTGTTGAGGAGTTTGCTCCTTGTTTAATGTTAACTATTCTTGCACAATCCACTCATACAATAGTGAAATGCTATGTGATTGACACAAATTTGCTCACAACATTTGTGTATTAAAACTATTCACAACTTAATAATATTAGGTAATCAAATGCTTAAATCAATGTATTCAAGTTGTGGGAATTCATGGGGCTATTCTGTATCTAAGACACATGCACCCGTAAGTTCACCGAAATAGTAGGAAAAGAAAGAATAATTTAAAAAGTTTGAATCAATAGTAACTGTATTATTTTAAGATTAAATATAAATCCACTAGTTAAGTCTTAAAATGTCAAGTAGGTAAAGCAATAATAAGAATATTGCATAAACATAGGTAACGATGTCCAAACAGTAATACATGTAACGTACTTGTAATCATATCTTTGAAACATGTCATTATTATCCAGGAGCATTCTAATACCATCATTACTATCTTACATGTGTGGGACAACTCATTACATTTGTGCCATTTGAGAAAGACTAGCCTACTCCAAAAGTGGCAGGAAGGCATTGTCATTTTGTACCTTACATGCCAAAGATGGTAGCCAAGCATTAATTATGGCCATGCCTATCTTGGGAATTGATCTGCTCCTGACTGTGACAGGCATGGCCATAATTAATGTCTGGTTGTCATCTTCGGCACATAAGGTACAAAATGACGGCGCCTTCCTGACACTTTTGGAGTAGGCCAGTCTTTCTCAAATGGCACAAATGTAATGAGTTGTCCCACACATGTAAGATAGTAATGGCGGTATCAGAATGCTCCTGGATAATAATGACATGTTTCAAAGATATGATGACAAGTATGTTACATGTATTACTATTTGGACATCGTTACCTATGTTTATGAAATATTCTTATTATTGCTTTACCTAATTGACATTAGAAGACTTAACTAGTGGATTTATATTTAATCTTAAAATAATATAGTTATTATTGATTCAAACTTTTTAAATTATTCTTTCTTTGCCTACTATTTCGGTGAATGTGTGTTAGATACAGAATAGCCCCGTGAATTCCCACAACTTGAATACATTGATTTAAGAATTTGATTACCTAATATTATTAAGTTGTGATAGTTTTAATACACAAATGTTTATGGCTGAGGTGAGCCCCAATCTGCTATCAATCACATGATTTAACATATAGTGTTTTCTTGGTTGTTCTATTTGTTCCTTGACCTTGACTATGGATTGACTATCATTTTCAAGCTTGAGCGTGGCTTCATACCACACACCGTCCATAGATTTGTACGCAACATTGATTTATGAACATAAATAATGCATTGAACGTAATCTATCAATGTGTGTGGTATGAAGTCTTGCTGAAGTTTGAACATCCTCCCTTTATTCCAGTGAGGGATTGGAATGAGTTCATTTTTTATGCAAAGGAGAAATTAAATTAGAATTACTATCCAAAATACATAAAAAACATGCACATAAACACGAAAAATGAGAAACATAAATGTAGATTTCACAATAGCTGAGAAACATAATTGTAGGCATCATAGTCACAATCTTTTGGAGATAATTATGTTGTGTACCCAAGCGGTGGAGAGAAACTTCTACACCCCTTATTTGAATTTGAATACATCTGTTGGAGGACCTTGTATTCATGAGCAACAGATGTAGTCAACTTAGAATCAGAGGTGCAGGAGTTGCTCTCCATTGTTTGGATATACAACTCAATTACATTGTCTCCAAAAAATTGTGACCACGATGCCTACAATTATGTTTCTCAGCTGTTGTGTCCCAGGACCCCTTATGACCCTTTACGACCATTTACAATCCCTAAGAATACATCTTAGAGGTCTTAAAATGTCATAAAGGGTCATAAGAGGCTCATAGGAGGGGCCAGATGAGCTTCCACCTTCACATGGTTGGCCCTGTTAAGTAGAGAATGTTTAACTATTCTTGAAACAAAGAGAAGCTCAATAATTTAAGGTCTCAATCCATCGAGATGCTGAAAAAATGACAGGAATCAACGATGGAGAGTTTTTAGATTCTGAGAAGATGTATATGGAGTGGAGGCCAGATTGAGTACCAATGTAGAGTGTTAATAATTATAGCCTTTCAACCAAGATCAAACTGATCAAATAATTACCCTTGTGTGATTTATAATAATAAGGAGATTATTATTTCATCTATATATATGTGTTGGTTGAATTAGTTAAGGGCCCAAGGTCGGCCTCTTGGCTTTAACATTAAATATATTTAATAAGACTAGGTCGGCCCTCTTGAAGATAATTCAATTCATATATATATGGTGTTGGATTCTAGGGAGAGAAGCACCAAAAACATAACATGCTTCCCTCCCCCAAAACATTGATTCTCTGCCTTAAGAAAACTTAGAGGAAGCAGCGAATTTAAGAGCAATGTATGGAGGCAGTGACGAATTCATAGAGGAAGCAACGAATATGGAGTCAGTTGTGAATTCATGGAGATAACATCGAATTCATCAAGGAGCAATATTCAGTGATTGTTATTGGTGCGAACTACAATCATAGATCAGCATATATTGGTGTGAAAGATAAGCAGCTTTGGCTAATAGATAAGAACAAGTCTGAGCATGAATTAAAATCAGATTATGATCTGATCCATACAACCAGCAATTATTGGCAATGTTAACTGTGAGTTGATTAGGGCTGGAAGCCTCTGTTAGGAGTGGACTCTTCCTCAATACACTAACACTAAGGTACTAATCAAGTTCTCCTCATCACCTTTGTTAGTATAGTTTGGAGGCATATAGACTAGAGTATACTTGGTTGATATCTGGGTATCTTCTATCCCTTCTTGTTTACTTTATTCTATGTTTAGCTCTGTTAGATCTCTATAGTTTGTTCATTCCGGAGTAGAATCTGAAATATATCAACAAGAGATGATGATTTAGTAACCTACATCTAGAAAACCTTCACAATCATCCCTTCTTTGGCCTCCACTTTTTCTTCTTCTCAAAAATAGTTATCTAGAAACTTTGGATACTGTTTCTCATCCATGCACGAAATGTGCTAGTGATCGTATAAAATTACTTTAGGCCTCCAGTATTGATGAGATGTACTTGGAGTAAAATGTTTTTGCAAGACTAAGATCAATTTGTGTAGTGTATATAAATGCAAGGCAGTGATTATTCTCGATGATTGATAGGTGTAAGTCTTCCAGGCCTTACCGAGTAGCTAGGACTAAAGATAACACAGCTCAAGAGACAGTGATAAAGAAGCATTTGATGTTAAATTCCAACATAAAGTGAGTAAATTTGTTTTAAGTAAGAAAACAATGATAACATGAATGCATATGAAATTGAAATGTAGCCTACCAATTCTTGCCATACAGAACCTGTGTGTGTTGATGACAATGAGGACGTGCATCATAGTAATACAAGTAAACATCTTAAATTGATTGGTGTAGTAATACAAATTTAGGTGCAATTGGTGTTTGGATTAATGTAACAATTTGTATTACAATTGTAGAGAGTGTAGAGGCCATTGTTAATGAGCAGGTTGAGGTTGAGGCCAAGGCCAGACAAACTAACCTCGATGTTGATGATGTGACTAGATCAGGTAAAGAGCTATACGATTATGAATGTTGTCAATGCCTTATTACCAAGGAATCACCACCTGCCATTAATGAATATTAATGATCATTGTTTTCTAAGGGTAATCGATGTTTGTGTATGCTGATCACCCAAGTCTTTGGTTGTGATTTGCATGCTGTGCAGTTTGTTAGAAGTGGGGGTATGACATGTTGGTTGGATTATAACATATTGACACTTACACCATAAAGAAGACAAATGATTAAATAGAAAGAGAGGACCAACTGAACCATCTTGTGGTCAATCTATATCACATTGAGAAACAACGTCAAGACTTGAGAATCAAAACAATCAAAAGTTTCTTCAAGACTATGAACGATCAACAACATTCCATCAGAAAACAAAACACTAATCTATGTTATCATTAAGCCATAAAATGTCTTTAAAGTTTAGAAGCATCACAAAAACTTTCAAGAAACATAGTACTATCCAAAATATGTCTTTAAAGTTTATTTCTAATGATTATGATGATGTTGATGTTGATGTCTATAATTTATTTCACTTACTGATGCTTGCCTAGATTGAATTTTGAATTGCCAGGTTGGTGAACGCTTTCAAAGTTTAGGGTTTGTTCCACATGATACTCTTAGTTACAGCTCAAATGCAACTCGACATATTTTTGATGCTGGGAAACCCACTGTAGAAACTCATCCGTAGGTGAAATTTAATGTTGTGAATCTTGGCATTGTTAATGTTATTACTTTTCCCCACGTTTCATATTTGTGAAAATGTTTCTTGGCACTATCTTCTTTTTCAATTCCTATATTTGCAACTTTTTAGATCATTAACTTAAGCATTACATGTCTTTTTTCAAAGTTTATTCTAACACTATTTTGTATCTTATTCTTATTACAATGTTCTTTTTTGTGGGGCAAGAGGTCAATGTTCATTGTCTTCATTGTGGGGGACAGTGAAGATTTCTCTGACAAATAGTAGGTCTTCTTTAGTATCTTATAATAACATGCTAAACTGATAAAGGTGCTATGGGCATTTAATCTGCAATTACTAATAGATTAAGCATATTATTACTATGCTTAATGTTCCATTTAAATGCATTTAACACAAAAAACAAATTTACAAAACTGAACCAATGGTATGTTTACAACAAAGATGTGTTGAGGAGTTTTCTCCTTGTTTAATGTTAACTGTTCCTGCACAATCCACTCATACAACAGTGAAATGCTATGTGCAAGGGATGGTTGATAGTGTCCCTTGAGGGAAGGGGGATTGTGAAAGACTTGTTATCATTGAATTGTGTATTTCCAATATGTTTGGATGCAGGGCAGACCAGGAGAATGAAGGATCACTCACTGATTGTATGATAACCCAGTTTTGAAGGATCACTAGTTGAGGGGACAGTCGAGGTCCAGATGATTGGGCCATTGGAGGACCCTATTTCTTTGTATTAATTTCTATTCAAATTGGATGCATGGATTTCTTGTGAATTATCGGCTTCTATGTATCCTGCAACTGCATTTGTAAATCTACATATACTTCTCTAGGGTTGTAAGCCACTTAGAGATCAAAATAGAGAAACTAAATCAGAATCGTTCTTTGTCCTATTTCCTTTTAACAAAGTCTCAACTATCAATGATAGAATACATTTGATGCCCTAAGCTATCAATACAAATGACACCTAGCTAGATGCTCACGGGCTGTCCATTTGATAACCATAGTCAACATTTCAAAAAAATGGATATCCTTGAGCACAAGCACCAATAACATCAAATAATAGAGTTAAAGCATGGGCTAGGGCACGACACCAGTAGAATGCGGTCATTTTAGTGACAACAATATACAATGGCATCATTAAACATATATGCCAGTAATATCAACAAACGTGAATCCAAACATTTGAAAACCAATGACATGTTTACAACAAAGGTCTAATAGAACTCCCAACAATTCTTAAACATACTTTATCTGATATGATGAATTCTTAAACAATTAAGGTTGGAGTAGACATAGTTATCAGACATTTTTTTTGTGTGGTACAAGGAAAATTTGGCTAGGTCAAATCTTCCTTCGTGCTAGCAGTCTACAGAATTAGACCTTTATTAACAATTGATCATATCAGATAACTAGTATGTTTAAGAATTGTTGGGACTGGTCCTTTGGCGTGTATTAAATAGAATATATAGAATTTTCAGCATATTATTATCATTCTATTTCTTTGTTGTAAACATGCCATTGGTTCAGTTTTGTAACCTCACTATTGTATGAGTGGATTGTGCATGAATAGATAACATTAAACAAGGAGCAAACTCCTCAACACATCTTGGAAACTCCATTCACTTCTACCAAGAATAAAGCATTTAATCAATTCAACATTACATATAATCATTAGACAGTTACATTTTCTGACTATGTAGAGGAACAGTCACGACCAAAATGATCAAAACTACTTTCACCCTTGCACAAGCTATTCCAAACTTCAAGTAAAATGAGCAATATGCTATATCAAATCATTGATATTCATAGTAACCATTCAAAAGATCATTTTGTCAATGAACCCTCTGACTGTACCCCTACGACAAAGAAAGGAAACTTAGTAAAACCAATCTATGTCATTGTTTGTGAGGGTACAGTCATGATAAGTGCCTCTCAAACCTCTCCAAACATGTAAGATTGTCTTTAAATACTTTATTGATCTCTTCTAAACATTAACCAAATCAAACCTACATTTGAATCCACTCACAATAACCCCAAAATAAAGGGTTTTGTATCCTTTAATGAATCTCAGACACTGGTAACACATGGATAGTCAAACCAATAGTCTCCAAAGCATTCAATAAGTGACTAGATTGTATTTAATACATGCCAAAGGACCAGTTGTATGAAATTATCAATCACATACCATTTCACTGTTGTATGAGTGGATTGTGTAGGAACAGTTAACATTAAACAAGGAGCAAACTCCTCAACACATCTTGGAAACCATTGAATTCAATAATAAATGAAACCTAATACCAACACTATTCCTTCCATTCACTTCTACCAAGAATAAAGCATTTAATTTATTCAACATTACATATAATCATTAGACAGTTGCATTTCCTGACTATGTACTAGAGGAACAATCATGACCAAAATGATCCAAACATTTGAAAATAGTGAATCGATATCCTTGAGCACAAGCACCAATAACATCAAATAATGGAGATAAAGCACGGGCTAGGGCACAACACTAGTAGAATGCAGTCATTTTAGAAAGCATTCATGATCAAATAAAATGCAATGCATTTGAAATTTGCGGTCGAATATGATGCCAAAGGCTCGAAAGATGAAGAAATCACATACGAAGAACATGCCATTGGTTCGGTTTTCTAATTTTTTTTTGTGTAATTAGTAATTGGTAGATTAAATGCAGATAACACCTTTATCAGTTTAATTAGCATGTTATTATCATATCAGATAAAGTATGTTTAAGAATTGTTGGGATTGGTCCTTTTGCATGTATTAAACATAATAGAATTTTTAGAATATTATTATCAATATATTTCTTTGTTCTAAACATGCCATTGGTTCAATTTTGTAGATTTGTTTTTTGTGTTAAATGCATTTTTTGTGAGGAGGGGTCTTGTTTTGAGGAGATTGATGAAGATTGTGCACCTAAAAAACCAATTCATAAGGTACCAATCCATGTTTCCTATTTGCTTATATTTTTGGTTTGGTAAATCTTCTTATAAGTTTCATGTCCTTTCTTTTGATTACTATGAATGAGATATATATCTTACATTTAACATTCAACTTCTTTACATTTTAGAACATGTAGTGTGTTTTTTGAGGATTTTACCAAATCAACTTTTAACATAAACCGAAAACACCAAACTGATATCTTTCCCTTGCAATGTGACAAAATATTTGCATTTGACCAATAACTGCAAGCAACTGAATGATAAATCCACATACCTGTATCTTTGTAAAATACCTGGAACATCAAAAAGATGGCTAAGTGGTTGCCGCCATGATTTTTATCTACTGAATATGGGAAAAAAAAACACCAAAAAGAATTGAATAGAAAACATGATTGGTCATTTCAGAGAGCATTCATGATCAAATAAAATGCAATGCCTTATCTCACGCTCGATTAGCTTTCACCCGCTTGTTTTCTCCCACTCCTTTTCTCTACAATGGAAATAAAAATGATTTGGCCATTTCCAAATAGTGAATCGATATCCTTGAGCACAAGCATCAATAACATCAACTATTTTGATCTGTGGGTACCCTAATGTTGCCAAGAGTTCTTTTATTAATAAGATTACTCTGCAAGCTTGAAGAAGCGATATATTTTGGCAAATGAAGAGTGGAAAGACAATGATGTTCTTGAGATCATGGATGGACACAATGTTGCAGACAGAATGGGAAGACATCTTTCAAGCCTGGCCCTAGATCCTTCAACAATTGGGGTAGGATCCAGACCCAGGCTAAAAGATGTCTTCCTTTTTGTTGTGGAATATAGGCTTTGTTGCTGCAACAATGACAAACTACGATATACATATCACAACAACTGAGAAACATAACTGTAGGCATCATGGTCACAATTTTTTTGGAGGCACAACATAATTGAGTGCTATTCCCATGTGATGCAAATGAACCACTACTTTGCATCATCTCAGAAAACCACTCAATTATGTTGTGTCTCCAAAAAATTGTGACCATGATGCCTACATTTATGTTTCTTAGCTGTTGTGTTCCAGAACCCCTTATGACCCTTTATGATCCCTAAGAATACATCTTAGAGGTCTTAAAATGTCGTAAAGGGTCATAAGAGGCTCCTAGGAGGGGCTAGGTGAGCTTCCACCTTCACGTGGTTGGCCCTATTAAGTAGAGAATGTTAAACTATTCTCGAAACAAAGAGAAGCTCAATAATTTAAGGTCTCAGTCCACGGAGATGCTGAAAAAATGACGAGAATCAATGATGGAGAGTTTTTAGATTATGAGAAGACGTATATGGAGTGGAGGCTAGATTGAGTACCAGTGCAAAGATGATGATTTAGTAACCTACATCTATAAAACCTTCACAATTATCCCTTCTTTGGCCTCCACTCATTCCTCTTCTCAAAAATGGTTATCTAGAAACTTTGGATAGTGTTTCTCATCCATGCACGAAATGTGCTAGTGATCATATAAAATTACTTTAGGCCTCCAGTATTGATGAGATGTACAATTGTAAAATGTTTTTGTGAGACTGTGATCAATTTGTGCAGTGTACATAAATGTAAGGTGGTGATTATTCTCGATGATCGACAGGTAGCTAGGACAGTAGCTAGGACTAAAGATAACACAGCTCAAGAGACCATCACAGGTTGTCTCTTTCTTCGATCTATATTATTGACAGAATGTTTTACCTTTCATTAGCTCATCAAATCTAGGGATTTGAAATAATTTAATAGAATATTTTCATGACAACGTATATTATTTAAGTTGACATTGTAGGAATTTATCTACTTCACACACTTGTATACTATGAAGATGGCCATGCTTCTTTATCATCATCCTCATAGTCCACAAGTGCGCAAAGTAGATAAATTCATGCAACATCAACTTAAATAATATATGTTGTCATGAAAATATTCTATTAAATTCTTTCAAATCCTCAGATTTGATGAGCTAATGAAAGGTAAAACATTATGTCAATAATATAGACCAAAGAAAGAGACAACCTATGATGGTCTCTTGAGTTGTGTTAAATTTAATGTGCATATCCATCAGTTTTTTGACACTTCATAATTAATTTTGATAGAACTGTTATGCATTCGATAGATAAAATGTTAGAAAATGATAATTTATGACAATAGTTCCAACAATAATGCTATACATTCGACAGGGATACTTGTCAGAGAAATGTTGCACAACTGTCACTCTTCCGATAGTATAAGTGTCAGAAATAGCAATTTTTTGATAGAAGCTTTGACAGTAATGCAATATCACCGATAAGTATATCTGTCAAAATTAGGTGGAAATTGTCGGTATTCCAATAGTTATAATGTTAGAAAGGATATTTTTGATAGTAATTTTTGATAGAGCTGTCTATTTCTGATAGGTCATGGTGTCGGAATTCTGATGGATGAACTGCAGTAAATGTCCTAGTGAAGCTATTGTCATGTGCAAGTTTCTGACATGACATGGTGTCGATAAACTGATGGGTATGTCTTCTATCACTATTTCCAATGCAAAAACTGTGATGGACGTATGTGTCAAAATTTTGACAAATGAGCATTGCAAATCCAACATTTATGGCCATCAAAATTTGACCTCAAATGTACTAGTGTTCCTATGTTCTTATGTTTCATACCATTATATATACTCACTTGAGCCACTTAGTACTACATTGTTTCAATACTACATATATACTCACTATGTATATAACTCATCATATTGGGGTTTCTCAATACCTCTCACGAGGTCTAAGATACGATCCACGGAAGATTGCTGCCCAATCGTGCTTAGTCCACCTTAGGGTCACTTGGGTTGAGCATGGTCGCGAGCATTCCAGTGACTCCATGGGTAGAACAAGATTGTCACCAATTTTTGCCTAGTTAGCTAGAGCTGATGGAGTAGACGGTTTGATGCAATGTCAGATAGTTTGAAAGATACGTTGTTGAGCCACTTTCGACTAACACTCACTACAAATTTTGGCATTGATTGAGATCGCCTTGCCAAATGAAAATGAAGTCGAATTGCCCAAAATTGAGAGAGGTTATTGTAGACCTTAGAAACATGATCACATAGCCCCTGATGGTTTTTCAATATCTCTCATGAGGTCTGAGATACGATCCATGAAAAATCACTACCCAATCGTGCTTAGTGCACCTTGGGGTCACTTGGGTCGAGCGTGGTCACAAGCGTTCCAGTGACTCTGTGGGTGGAACAAGGTTGTCACTGGCATTTACGCAGCCAACCGGATCAAATGGAGTAGATGGTTTGATGTAATGTCAAATGCTTTGAAAGATACGCTACTGACCCACTTTCAACTGACTCTCACTACAAGTTTTGACATCGGCTGAGATTGCCTTGCCAAATGCAAATGAAGTCAAACGGCCAAAAATTGAAAGAGGTTATTGTAGACCTCAAAAACATGATCTCGTAGCCCCTAATGATTTGTTGATATCTCTCATGAGGTCTGACATACGAGCCATGGAAGATCGATGCCCAATCATGCTTAGTGCAAATTGGGGTCACTTGGGTCGAGCGTGGTCGGGAGCGTTACAGTGACTCTGTGGGTGGAACGGGGTTGTCATTAGCATTTACTCAGCCAACTAGAGCTGATGGAGTAGACGGTTTCATGCCAGGTTGGATGGTTTGAAAGATACGCTGTTGAGCCGCTTTTAACTGACCCTCACTACAAGTTTTGACATCAACAGAGATCGCCTTGCCAAATGCAAATGAAGTCAAACTGTCAAAAACTAAGAGAGGTTATTGTAGACCTCAAAAACATGATCCTGTAGCCCCTAATAGTTTGTCAATACCTCTCATGAGATCTGAGATACGAGCCATGGAAGATCATTGCCCAATTGTGCTTAGTGCACCTTGGGGTCACTTGGATCGAGCACGGTTGCGAGCATTCCAGTGACTTTGTGGGTAGAATGGGGTTGTCATTGATGCTTACCTAGCCAACTAGAGCTGATGGAGTAGATGGTTTGATACCAGGTCAGATGGTTTGAAAGATACGCTACTGAGCAGCTATTAACTGACCCTCACTACAAGTTTTGGCATCAACTAAGATCGGCTTACCAAATGCAAATGGAGTCGAACTGCCCAAAACCAAGATAGATTATTGTAGACCTTGGAAACATGATCTTGTATCCCTTGATAGTTTGTCGATACCTCTCATGAGGTCTAAGATATGAGCCACAAAAGATCGCTACCCAATCGTACTTAGTGCACCTTGGGGTCACTTGGATCAAGCATGGTCACGAGCATTCTAGTGACTCCATGGGTGGAACAGGGTTGTCACTAGCATTTACCCAATGAACTAGATCAGATGGAGTAGATGGTTTGATGCAATGTTGGATGGTTTGAAAGATACGTTGCTAAGCCGCTTTCAACTGACCCTCACTATAAGTTTTAGCATCGACTAAGATCACCTTTCCAAATGCAAACAAAGTTGAACCACCCAAAATCAAGAGAGGTTATTGTAGACCTCAGAAACATGATCTTGTAGCCCCTGATAGTTTGTCAATACCTCTCATGAGGTCTGAGATATGAGCCACAGAAGATCGATGCCCAATCGTGCTTAGTGCACCTTGGGGTCACTTGGGTCGAGCGTGGTCGTGAGCGTTCCAGTGACTCCATGGGTGGAATAGGGTTGTGAGTAGCATTTACTCAGCCAATTAGAGCCGATGGATCAGATGGTTTGATGCCAAGTCAAACTATTTGAAATATACACTGCGGACCCGCTTTCAACTGACCCTCACTACAAGTTTTGGCATCGACTGAGATCATCTTGACAAATGCAAATGAAGTTGAACCACCCAAAACTGAAAGAGGTTATTGTAGACCTTAGAAACATGATCCCATAGCCCCTAATGGTTTTTTAGTACCTCTCATGAGGTATGAGATACAAGCCATGAAAGATCGCTGCCCAATCATGCATAGTGCACCTTGGGGTCACTTGGGTCGAGCCTGGTCCTGAGCATTCCAGTGACTCTGTGGGCAGAACGGGGTTTTCACTAGCATTTACCTGGCCAACTAGAGCTGATGGAGTAGATGGTTTGATGCAATGTCAGATGGTTTGAAAGATATGTTGTTGAGCCGCTTTCAACTACCCTCACTGCAAATTTTGGCATCGACTGAGATCACCTTGTCAAATGCAAATGAAGTCGAACCACCCAAAAATAAGAGAGGTTATTTAAGACCTCAGAAACATGATCATGTAGCCCCTAAAAAATTTTTGATACCTCTCATGAGCTCTGAGATACGATTCACAGAAGATCATTGCCCAATCATGCTTAGTGCACCTTGGAGTCACTTGGGTCGAGCATGGTCGCAAGCATTCCAATGACTTCATGGGTGGAATGAGGTTATCACTGGCATTTACCCAGCCAACCAAAGTTGATGGAGTAGATGGTTTGATGCAATGTTGGACAGTTTGAAAGATACACTATTGAGCCGCTTTCAATTGACCCTCATTGCAAGTTTTGGCATCGACTGAGATCGCCTTGCCAAATGCAAACAAAGTCGAACTACCCAAAACTAAGAGAGGTTATTGTAGACCTTAGAAACAAAATCCCATATCCCCTAATGGATTTTTGATACCTCTCATGAGGTCTGAGATATGATCCACAGAAGATCGCTGCCCAATGGTGCTTAGTGCACCTTGGGGTCACTTAGGTCGAGCATGGTCGTGAGTGTTCCAGTGACTCCGTGGGAAGAATGGGGTTGTCACTAGTGTTTACCCAGCCAACTAGAGTTGATGGAGTAGATGGTTGGATGCCAAGTTGGACGGTTTGAAAGATACGTTGTTGAACCACTTTTAACTGACCCTCACTACAAGTTTTGGCATCGACTGAGATCACCTTGCCAAATGAAAATGAAGTTGAACCACCCAAAATCGAGAGAGGTTATTGTAGACCTAAAAAACATGATCTTGTAACCCTTGACAATTTTTTGATACCTCTCACGAGGTCTGAGATACGAGCCATGGAAGATCATTGCCCAATCGTGCTTAGTGCACCTTGGGGTCACTTGGGTTGAGCGTGGTCGCGAGCATTCCGATGACCCCGTGGGTGGAATGAGGTTGTCATTGGTGTTTATCCAGCCAATTGGATCCAATGGAGTAGATGGTTCAATGCCAAGTCAGACGGTTTGAAAGATACGCTGCTGAGCCTCTTTCAACTAACCCTCACTACAAGTTTTGGCATCAACTGAGATCGCCTTGCCAAATGCAAACAAAGTCAAACCACCCAAAACCAAGAGAGGTTATTGTAGACCTTAGAAACATGATCCTATATCCCCTGCTAGTTTGTTGATACCTCTCACGAGGTCTAATATACGAGCCCCAGAAGATCGCTGCCCAATCGTGCTTAGTGCACCTTGGGGTCACTTGGGTCGAATGTGGTAGCAAGCGTTCCGGTGACTCCGTGGGTAGAATGAGGTTGTCATTTCCATTTACCTAGCCAACTAAAGCTAATGGAGTAGATGGTTCTATGCCAAGTCAAATGGTTTGAAAGATACGTTGCTAAGTCGCATTTAACTAACCCTCACTACAAGTTTTGGCATCGACTGAGATCGCCTTGCCAAATACAAAGGAAGTCAAACCTCCAAAAACTGAGAGAGGCTGTTGTAGACCTTAGAAACATGATTCTATATCCCCTAATATTTTGTTGATACCTCTCACGAGGTCCAAGATATGAGCCCTAGAAGATCATTGACCAATCATGGTTAGTGCACCTTGGGGTCACTTGGGTCAAGCGTGGTCGCATGTGTTTCGATGAATCCATGGGTGGAACAAGGTTGTCATTGGCATTTACCCAGCTAATCAGAGCTAATGGAGTAAATGGTTCAATGCCAAGTCAGGCGGTTTGAAAGATACGCTGCTGAGCCACTTTTAACTGACCCTCACTACAAGTTTTGGTATTGACTTAGATCATCTTGCCAAATGAAAACAAAGTCAAACCACCCAAAACTAAGAGAGGTTATTGTAGACCTTGAAAACATGATCCTATAGCCCTTGAAAGTTTGTCGATACCTCTCACAAGGTCTGAGATATTAGCCCCATAAGATCACTGCCCAATCGTGCTTAGTGCACCTTGGGGTCACTTGGGTCGAGCATGGTCACAAGCGTTCTAGCAAATCTGTGGGTGGAATGGGGTTGTCATTGGTGTTTACCCAGCCAACCAGAGTTGATGGAGCAAATAGTTCAATGCCAGGTCAGACAGTTTGAAAGATACACTGATGAGCTTCTTTCAACTGACCCTCACTGCAAGTTTTGGCATCAACTGAGATCATCTTGCCAAATGCAAATGAAGTCAAACCGCCCAAAATTGAAAGAGGTTATTGTAGACCTCAAAAACATGATCTTGTAGCCCCTAATGGTTTATCGATACATCTCACGAGGTCTGAGATACAAACTCTAGAAGATCACTACCCAATCATGCTTAGTGCACCTTGGGGTCACTTGGGTCAAGTGTGGTCACGAGCATTTCGGTGACTCCATGGGTAGGATGGGGTTGTCACTGGCATTTACAATGTCATGAAAGTGAACCACCAACTTATAGTCCACACAATTTTTAGTAACAAAAAAGTTAACCCTTTAACTCTCTTGTGCAAACTCATAAAGCACGTCACTTGTAGACCATAAAACACACAATGCATTATGGTACACTGGACAGCCTACAAGAAATTGTATTTTATAGATTGAGTAAGTAGTCCTTGGGAACATGTCCTTGTCTACAGTGGAAACAATTAGGTTTTCATTTTGAAACAAGAGAAGAACCAAATGGGAAAGCACGCACACTTCTTTTCTTGACCCAGTTTCGTTGCAATGACTGTTATGTTTAAAATTTGAACTATGAAACTAATCATGATTAAGCTTCTGAAATTTGAACTATGAAGCTTATTATGTTTGAGGTTTAACTTTTATAGATTGTTTGAAATGATAAAAAATAATATCCTTAAAGCATTAGAAACAACAATCAAACATGTAAGAATAAAGGAGTTAGATACTATGGAACCCATGTATCCACCCACTCACTTGACTCACAATGATCCCAATCATACTAAAAACACATGGGGAAAAAACAAGCCAACTGTCATGTGCAAATGGTCCATGTACTACTATTGGAGCTTCGGAATGAATGCATTTTTTAAGAGTCTTTCACTGTTTGACAATCTAATCTATCTCCTATAGTTCCCTCCTCAACCAACCAAAAGAATCTCCACACTGTAGAATCAAGAGTCCCCCCCTGTGACAATGCTAAAGTACACCAATCAACAATAGAACAAGCATCAAGAAGTACAACACCTGAAATCTTTAATTGCTCCCTAACTAGAGCTTTCTTCACACACACACCTGCTCTGTCATGCTCCGCTTTCCCATGCCCTAACTCAAAAAAACTCCAAATATGAGGTACACCTCTCTCCACATGCATTCTACACAACCAATAAAACATTTTGGCATTCTTAAATTGACCGGTGCAATTATCTAACCAAATGAGTTGCCTATCCATAGCAATACCATTTTCCTGCAAGAAGTCATAATAGTTTTGGAAACAATGTTGAACAAACTCATGAGAGTGAGACCTGTCGTTGCTCATATAAAAATGGTCTTCTTTGATTATCTTTTGCTCATCTTTTGTGCTATCAAGGGAATGTCTATATGTGATGTGTACAAAAATAGCAACCTGAATGGAATTATAATATTGAGATTGAGTCTCATTTTGGGGCTGCAATGTATAGTTCTCCGCAAAGTCTACAACGGATATAATAGTTCCAATGGGGAAAGTGTCCTTACATGTCTTGAATTTTCGATCCAACCATTGCGACCTATGACTATGCCTTGCATACTTGTAAAAAATATTTGTCTTGAAATCTAAGATAAAATCAGCAACATTGTATTCTTTTGCAACTAACTCACATCTAGAGCCTTCACCTCCACTCTTCAATGTATATTTCACTGTTTCATAAACCATTTTTTGGATGAGTGTCTTTCCAAAATTGTGTTCCAAACCCTCATGAAAACATTGTCTAAACTTGGACAAGCCACCACATTCTGAGCACTTGGCATTTAAGAAATCTTTTTTATAAAATAAACAACCATCATCTCTATGACATAAAAATTGATCTAGCAAGTCTCTTGATGATTTGGGAAGACCACTTGCACCACAATCCTCTACCATTTCATTAGTATGCAAAGTAGAATGGATGGACCATAATAATTCATGATGCATTGAAAACTCAACATGATATTTGCAACAACATGTATTCCAAATCTTAAGGGGTACACAATAAAATGGCCTCACGGATTCAAAAGACCTTTGTGATATTTTCAATGTTGGATGTGTCTCACAAAATTTTTTATATAACATTGTTTGACTTACCTCCACATAATGTTTAGGATGTGGAGTGCGGTCTCGATTGCCAACTCTCAACTTCAAGACATCCTTCACATTTGGTGACACTCTTGAGTTAGCATCCCAAAATTGTTGAATTTCATCCTTGACAACATCTGTTAGCTTCTTATTGAAATGTGGAAGTCTCCCACCATAAGTCCATGTATCAATTTGAAGCAGATCATCAAGTCTTTCTCTTCTTGCAAGTGCTCTCTACCAAAAGTTTTACAGTCTGTATTGATGTCAACACAAGTTTGTCTCATCAAACGAGCCTTTCTCAACTGATGACTTACTAAGGAGGTTGAAATAACCCTCCGAGCAACTCTCTTGTCTTTTTCTCTACTATTCTTCCCAATACTATTAAGAGCATTGAAAAGATTCTTCACAAAAATGGCATTTCTCTCCATTTTCTTGTTCACATGAATCTTCAATTTCACAAGCATAGGTCTCATCTTTTGCATCTTTAACAACTCCACAAAAATTTGACATTGCTCAACCAATGTCTTGTTTCCAAAAAATTGATCATAAAGTCTTGAAGCCCACAACCTAACGGTTCTATGTGACCTCTTTCCTTCCCAATTATTCACAATGTTCTCCTCAATTTCAATTAACCATTTAGTTGTTCTTGAAAGCCTCGAATTTGAAGATTGATTATCTTTATTGCAAGGGACTTAATTTCACATATAATTTGGAGATGTGTAACTTTCATGTGGTTCTTGTGCAACATTTTCATTCCCCAAGTCTACATTTTCAATCTCCATCTGTACATTTTCATCTTCATTGTCATTCCCCAAATCTACGTTTTCATTCCCCAAGTCTACATTTTCATTCTCCGTCTCTACATTTTCATCTTCACTCCATACATTGTTATTCACAAAATTAATTTCCATATTATTTTCAAATTCAACCTCCTCTTCACTTACAACTACATTTACGGGGTCACCTTGATTAATGTTTAACATACCTTCTCTCCTTCTTCAATGATTTTCCTTATCTTTTTCCCTATATACTTGAATTTCTTCATCCATCACCTTCCTCTTGCGTTTAGCCTTTCGACGGCTACTACTTCCCATGGTGAGACCACAAGTTGACAAAAATTAAAAAATGGGCCCCAAATCACATTATTTTTTTTAGCAATGTATGAAAAAATTATGAAATCCCATGCTTCTCTAGTCTATGGGGATAGGGAATATTTTGGTCAAATATTACTAGTGCATAATCGAGTCTCTAATTACATATCGGGTACCCGATATTCCCAGGTAGATGAAAAAAGGGTGAGAGAAAATGAAAAATATTGAACTTTTACATATAAAATGGGGTATATAATATATAAAATGTATATTATATATATACTAATGTATTATATACTAATGTGTGTGTGTGTGTGTGTCTATATATATATATATATATATATATATATATATATATATATATATATATATATATATATATATATATAAGAGGGATATGATATATATAATGTATATTATATATATACACTAATGTATTATAATATACTAATGTATTATATGTACTAATGTATTATGTACTAATGCATATAATCTATTATATATATACTAATGTATTATATATATATATAAAACATATTATATATATAATGTATTTGATAAGGCATACTAAGACCCCTTGTAATTTTGGCGGTCTGACTATACCGAATAAGTAGATGTCATCATATGTCATAGAAACATGTCATAGAAACTAGTAATAGGACCCCTAGGAAGTCCCCATGACCCCTAGGAAGTCCTCATGACCCATTTTGACACATTTGAATGCCCAAGTGTGTTCGAAGGGGTCTTAGGACACATTGGAAGTCCCCATGACCCCTTTTGACACATTAGAATGCTCAAGTGTGTCTTAAGGGGTCCTAGGACCCCTTAAGACACACTTGAGCATTCTAATGTGTCAAAAGGGGTTATGGGGATTTCCTAGGGGTCCTAACGTGTGATAAGGTGTACTAGAACACCTAGGGAGTCCACATGACCCCTTTTGACACATTTGAATGATCAAGTGTGTCCGAAGGGGTCCTAGGACCCCTTAAGACACACTTGAGCTATAGAATGTGTCAAAAGGGGTCATGCGGAAATCCTAGAGGTCCTAACGCGTGATAAGGTGTACTAGGACCCCTAGGGAGCCTCCATGACCCTTTTTGACACATTCAAACATTCAAGAGTGTTTGAAGGGGTCCTAGGACACCTTAAGACACACTTGAGTGTTCCAATGTGTCAAAAGAGATCATGGGGACTTCCTAGGGTTCCTAACGCATGATAAGGCATACTAGGACACCTAGGGAGTCCCCATAACCCCTTTTCACATATTTGAATGCTCAAGTGTGTTAGAAGGGGTCCTAGGACACCTTAAGACACACTTGAGCATTCCTATGTGTCAAAAGGGGTCATGGGGAATTCCTAGGGGTCCTAATGTGTGATAAGGCGTACTAGGACACCTAGGGAGTCCCCAAGACCCCTTTTGACACATTTGAATGCTCAAGTTCATCGGAAGGGGTCCAAGGGCCCCTTAAGACACACTAGAGCTTTCTAATGTGCCAAAAGGGGTCATGGGAACTTCCTAGGGGTCCTAACACATGCTAAGGCATACTAGGACACCTAGGGAGTCCCCATGACCACTTTTGACACATTTGAATGCTCAAGTGTGTCTGAAAGGGTCCAAAGACCCCTTAAGACATACTTGAGAGTTCCAATGTGTTAAAAGGTGTCATGGGAACTTCCTAGGGGTCCTAATGCATAATAAATCTTACTAGGACCCCTAGGGAGCCCCCATGACCCCTTTTGACACATTCAAACATTCAAGTATATCCAAAGGGGTCCTAGGACCCATTAAGACATACTTGAGCATTCAGATGTGTCAAAAGCAGTCATGAGGACATCCTAGAGGTCCTAATGCATGATAAGGTGTACTAGGACACCTAGGGAGTCCCCATGACCCCTTTTGACACATTATAATGCTCAACTATCTCCGAAAGGGTCCTAGGACCCCTTAAGACACACTTGAGCATTCCAATGTGCCAAAAGGGGTCATGGGGACTTCCTAAGTGTCGTAATGCATGATCAGGTGTACTAGGACACCTAGGGATTCTCCATGACCACTTTTGACCCATTTGAACACTCAAGTGTGTCCAAAGGGGTCCTAGGACCCCTTAAGACACACTTGAGCATTCTAATGGGTCAAAAGGGGTCATGGGGACTTCTTATGGGTCCTAATGCATGATAAGGTGTACTAGGACACCTAGGGAGTCCGCATGACCCCTTTTGACAAGTTTGAGCACTCAAGTGTGTCCGAAGGGGTCCTAGGACCCCTTAAGACACACTTGAGCATTCTAATGTGTCAAAAGGGGTTGTGGGGACTTCTTAGGGGTCCTAACACCTAATAAGGCATACTAGAATAGCTAGGGATTCCCCATGACACCATTCGACACATTTGAATCCTCAAGTGTGTCCAAAGGGGTCCTAGGACCCCTTAAGACACACTTGAGTGTTCCAATGTGTCAAACGGGGTCATGGGGACTTCCTAAGTGTCCTAACACGTGATATAGCATACTATGACCCCTAGGGAGCCCCCATGACCCCTTTTGACACATTTGAACATTTGAGTGTGTCCAAAGGGGTCCTAGGTTGAATTAAGACACACTTGAGCATTCCAATGTGTTAAAAGAGGTCATGGGGACTTCCTAAGGGTCCTAACATGTGATAAGGCATACTAGGACACCTAGGGAGTCCCCACTACCCCTTTTGACACATTTGAACACTCAAGTGTGTCCGAAGGGGTCCTAGGACCCCTTAAGACATACTTGAGCTTTCTAATGTGTCAAAAGAGGTCATGGGGAATTCTTAGGGGTGCTAACACATGATAAGGTGTACTAGAACACCTAGGGAGTCCCCACGACCCCTTTTGACACATTTGAATGCTCAAGTGTTTCCAAATGGGTCCTAGGACCCCTTAAGAGACATTTGACCATTCCAATGTGTGAAAAGGGGTCATGGGGACTTCGTAGGGGTCCTAACGTGTGATAAGGTGTACTTGGACACTTAGGGAGTCCCCATGACTGCTTTTGACATATTTGAATGCTCAAGTGTGTCTGAAGGGGTCCTAGTACCCCTTAAGACACATTTGAGCATTCCAATGTATCAAAAGGGGTCATGGGGACTTCCTAGGGGTCCAAATATGTGATAAGGCATACTAGGATCCCTAGGGAGCCCCCATGACCCCTTTTGACACATTTAAATGTTCAAGTGTGTTCAAAGGGCTCCTAGGACCCATTAAGACACACTGGAGCACTCTGATGTGAGAAAAGTGGTCATGGGGACTTCCTAGGGGTCCTAACATGTGATAAGGTGTACTAGGACACCTAGGGATTCTCCATGACCTTGTTTGGTAGGTTTGAGTGCTAAAGTGTGTCTGAAGGGGTCCTAGGACCCCTTAAGAGACACTTGAGCATTTCAATGTGTCAAAAAGTGTCATGGAGACTTCCTAGGGGTCCTAACATGTGATAAGACATACAATGACACCTAGGAAGTCCCCATGACCCCTTTTGACACATTCAAATTCTCAAGTGTGTCTGAAGGTGTCCTAGGACCCCTTAATGCACAATTGAGTGTTCCAATGTGTCAAAAGGGGTCATGGGGACTTCCTAAGGGTCCTAACATGTGTTAAGGCATACTAGGACACCTAGGGAGTCCCCATGAACCCTTTTGACACATTGGAATGCCCAAGTGTGTCTTAAGGGGTCATGGGGACTTCCTAAGGGTCCTAACATGTGTTAAGGCATACAAGGACACCTAGGGAGTCCCCATGACCCCTTTTGACACATTGGAATGCCCAAGTGTGTCTTAATGGGTCCTAGGACCCCTTAAGACACACTTGGGCATTCCAATGTGTCAAAAGGGGCCATGGGGACTTCCTAGGGGTCCTAACAAATGATAAGGCATACTTGGACACCTAGGGAGTCCCCATGACCCCTTTTGACACATTTGAATGCTCAACTATGTTTGAAGGGGTCCTAGGACCCCTTAAGACACACTTGAGCATTCCAATGTGTCAAAATGGGTCATGGTAACTTCCTATGGGTCCTAACATGTTATAAAGCATATTTGGACCCCTAGGGAGCCCCTATGACCCCTTTTGACACATTCAAATGTTCAAGTGTGCCTTAAGAGGTCCTATGACCCAGTAAGACACACTTGGGCATTCTAATGTGTCAAAAGGGGTCATGGGGACTTCCTAGGGGTCCTAACGTGTGATAAGGCATACTAAGACACCTAGGGAGTCCCCATTACCCCATTTGATAGATTAGAACACTCAAGTGTGTCTGAAGGGGTCCAAGGACCCCTTAACACACACTTGAGCATTCCAATGTGTCAAAAGGGTTCATCAAGACTTCCTAAGGATCCTAACATGTGATAAGGTGTACCAGGACACCTAGGGAGTCCCCATGACCCCTTTTGACACATTTGAATGCTCAAGTGTGTCTAAAGGGGTCCTAGGACACCTTAAGACACACTTGAGCATTCCAATGTGTCAAAAGGGGTCATGACCCCTTTTGACAAATTTGAATGCTCAAGTGTGTCCAAAGGGGTCCTAGGACCCCTTCAGACACACCTGAGCATTCCAATGTGTCAAAAGGGGTCATGGGGACTTCCAAGGGGTTCTAACACATGATAAGGTGTACTAGGACACCTAGGGAGTCCCCATGACCCATTTTCACACATTTGAATGCTCAAGTGTGTTCAAAGGGGTCTTAGGACCCCTTAAGACACACTTTAGCATTCTAATGTGTCAAAAGTGGTCATGGGCACTTCCTAGGGGTCCTAACACATGATAAGGTGTACTAGGACCCATAGGGAGCCCCATGACCCCTTTTGATGCATTTGAATGCTCAAGTGTGTCCGAAGGGGTCCTAAGACCCATTAAAGCACACTTGAGCATTCCAATGTGTCAAAAGGGCTCATGGGGACTTCCTAGGGGTCCTAACATGTCATAAGGCATATTAGGACACCTAGGTAGTCCCCATGACCCCTTTTGACACATCTAAATGCTCAAGTGTCTTTGAAGGGGTCATAGGACCCCTTAAGAGACACTTGAGCATTCCAATGTGTCAAAAGGGTTCATGGGGACTTCCTAGGGGCTAATGCATGATAAGGTGTACTAGGACCCCTAGGGAGCCCCCATGACCTCTTTTGACATAGTTGAACGCTCAAGTGTGTCTAAAGGGGTCCTAAGACCCCTTAAGACACACTTGAGCATTCCAATGTGTCAAAAGGGGTCATGGGGACTTCCTATGGGTCCTAACGCATGATAAGGCATACTAGGACACCTAGGGAGTCCCCATGACCTCTTTTAACACATTTGAATGCTCAAGTGTGTTCAAAAAGGTCCTAGGACCCCTTAAGACATAGTTGAGCATTCCAATGTGTCAAAAGGGGTCATGGGGACTTCCTAGGGGTCCTAATGTGTGATAAGGCATACTAGGACCCCTAGGGAGCCCCCGTGACCCCTTTTGACACATTTGAATGCTCAAGTGTATCCAAAGGCCCCTAGGGAGCCCCCATGACCCCTTTTGACACATTTGAATGCTCAAGTGTGTCTAAAGGGGTCCTAAGACCCATTAAGACAAACTTGAGCATTTCAATGTGTCCATAGGGGTCATGACAACTTCCTATGGGTCATAATATGTTATAAGGCATACTAGGTCCCCTCTCTCTCCCTCTCTCTCTCTCTCTCTCTCTCTTTCTCTCTCTCTCTCTCCCTCTCTCTCTCTCCCTCTCTCTCCACCTCTAGTGAACTATTCTTCAAAGCCTCCATTTCTACATAGCTAGGGGTTACGACAGCTGTAAAAGGCACATTTAATATAAAGATTTAGTTGACCACCTTTAAAGACCTAAAAGAAACAAGAAACAAATTTAGGCCAAAAATACGTACCACATTTCTGTATGTAGTATCGTAAGCTTCAACAATCTAGTCGGCTTCCTCTGCTAAGGCACGGAGAACTTCATTAATGTATGCTCTAGGAGGACGATTATAATTTCCATATTTCCACAAGAGATTCTCCAAAATTTGTATACAAAGGCATCCTATAGGAAAAAATGATAATTTTCACAGAAAATATCCACAATTCGTATACAAAAGCATCATACAGGAAAAATGACAAAAAAAATAATAGCTAAAAGGTAAAATTTATCATTAACGCCGACAATACCAAGGTCATATCTGCTGTCAAATCTTGGCCTATGATGTGCAAAATGAGCAAACGAAGTGAAATGAAAGGGAAGGGATTGATCAAATAGTGAGTGCAACAAATCAGATCAATATCATAATAAATGTAGAAAATACTATTACAAACAAAAATATTTGCATATTAATTTGTTACACCTTTCTTGAGCTTCTGTACCTTGCAACGTGATTAGACATTTTCTTTAGCAGAACTAAATTTTTAGGTTAAGTTTTACAGATCATCTTTTTGATCCAAAGGACACAGATCGGCTACTGTATCTTCCTCAGATAGTTTGATTCTATTTCTTTGCTATGTTTTTCTAAAATGCATAGGAAATTGAGTCTAGAATACTAGAAAGAATTCTTTAAGAGTCCAATCTAGATTCTTTAATGCTTCTAGTGAATCCAAATTTAGTTTTTATAAAGATGAGATGTTAGCGAATGACTTCTTGCTAATACTACTCTTCCACCAGATCCAGATTTCAACCCTTTTGTGGATCTATAGGCTCAATCGTGAACCAATAGGATTGGCCAAGAGAAAATTGTGATTGTATATCAACTTATTACAAAATGTTCAGTTGAGGAGAAAATATTGCAACGATCAAGAAGAATATTGGCTATGTAAAATCTAGTTATGAATTCTATTAAGAATGAAACTATTAAGGAATTGCATGCTATATTACTCAACGGTGCAAGGAATATTCTTGATGAACATGGGATTGCAGTTACATCTATTCAATATACAAAGGAAGATATATAAAATCCTCTTAATAGAGAGATTTTAATGTGAGAGAAAAGGACATTTTAGAAGACTGTGGTAATCTTGGTGTCATCCAAGGTATGCCAATTACTCAGGACAAAGAGTAAAAGCCCATAGTTAATGGGAAAGAGTGGGAAGAGCTTCTTGGACCCATGATAGAAGTTACAAATAAGGAGGAAGAGCTAGGAAGGGGAAAGTGACAAAGGAAAGAAGTAAGATAGGTGTGTGAGCCTATATCAGATGATGATGATGAGTACTCACCATTTGCTAGTAGCTCAAGTAGTGACAAAAGCTCTTCAGTGCACATGTACACTATCATAAAAAATTCAGATAGAGAAGTAAAAAGTGTTGTGGAGTTATCCACAGAGCAATGTGAAATGAAGCCTCAAATTGGTTCATTAGCAGGCAAAGAACTTGGTCATGCACTTCATTCTAGCACCACAAATATTTCTATTAGAAATGCCTATTCGTTAATGGTCTTGCATTTTGAGACTTGGGAACTAGGTTACTCATGTTGGGAAATATCCCTCAAATGTAAGTTTGTTGCCACCTTTGGCAAGGTAATCTCACTCCTCATTTTACAACAAAGGGAAACCATATATGGTCCAAGGCTTTAATTCAGCTAACAAATGGAGAGCTTCTCAAGGTACTGATCTCTTTCATAGAGAAGTTCTTGATTCATCTCAAGGTTCTTGTTTAGGTGACCAACTCCTTCGAGGTCCACAAATAGACCCATTGATTTCCCAAATTGGTAAAAGGGTAGATGCAATTTTGGAAAGAGTATCCTAATTGAAGAGAAATGGAAATTCCATTGAGCATAAATTTATTGCAGATCCAATGGGTGTATCTCCTCCACTGACAAATATAACTGCACTTCCAGAGACTTGAGTTTAAATCGAGACTATTTGTTCCCAAACATGCCCCAGTCAAGCAGATGAACTAGATGTTGCTTGAGTAAAGAAGATAGTGGTTTATTAAAGGATCTACATTATCCCACTTTCTATCAGTTACTACTTTTTGAGTGGCTTGTTAGCTACTTCTGTACGGGATTCCTATAATATATAATGTCCTCATGCAAGTACATGCCAATTTTTGTAAATATTTTCAGTTCTAAAGGGTTAGTGAGAAATATCAAAGAAAAGGTTCTTGCATGTGTTATTTAAACACATATCAATAAATTAGGAAACCATTTTTCTCCCATTACATGGCAGAAATGCATAGATTCACTTTGTCGGTATCAATAGGTAGCAAGATGAGGGAAGAAATATATTTGTGTAGAGGAAGTACAAATGTTACTGTCCAAAACCATTTGGAGAGTAATATTCTTCTCCTGATTTTAATAAGAAACTCAAAATGCAAAAGACACCAAATAGCTAGGGCATTTATTTCCTATGACCTATGTCAATTTCAGTTCAATTCCTAAGGATGATATTCTCAATGTGTAAAAATAAATTGATGTGTTATTTTAAAATGGTGTTGACTAAAATTTATGAACATATGTCAAATATCCATTTTTTCCAAAATTTGAAATAGAACCAGTGGCAATATAATCAAATTTGTGAATTTCACATCCAATCATTGGATGTTAATCAAAAGTACAACATAGTAATATTTTTGAGCCGATAAACAATCTTAGTCTTACTTTAAACCTACTCCTATGTATGTGGGTTCTTGGAGGTATCTACTAAACAATGTGTGGATCTGTAATGTCCCTATCCAAGACCTTACTCACTTTTCTTAAAACTCCTAATTAGAATTTGGATTTCTAATGCTTGTTGTGATATTATTTAAGTTTGCCTTGCTCCTTACTAATTAATATTTTAATGAATTGGTTATCCTTCCCCTTCTCTCTCTCTCCTACTCTCTCCCCTTCCCCTTCTCTCTCCTACTCTCTCCCCTTCCCATTCCTCTCTCTCTCTCTCTCTCTCTCTCTCTCTCTCTCTCTCTCTCTCCCCTTCCCCTTCTCTCTCTCCTACTCTATCCCCTTCCCATTCCTCTCTCTCTCTCTCTCTCTCTCTCTCTCTCTCTCTCTCTCTCTCTCTCTCTCTCTCTCTCTCTCCTACTCTCTATCCTTCCCCTTCTCTCTCTATCCTACTCTCTCCCCTTCCTCTCTCTCTCTCTCTCTCTCTCTCTCTCTCTCTCTCATCACCCTCACTCTCTATCTTGAGCCATCTCTCTCTCTCACCTTCTCACTCTCTCTCTTCCTCTCTTAGCCCCCACCACCTTCTCACTCTCTCTCTTCCTCAATGGCCGCCCATAATTTTTTAAATGGCTGATTAATTTCCTTTTCTTCTTTCAATGGCCATCCATGATTTTTCTACAATCTTCCAACCTTTCATACATAGTCATAAAATACATATTAATTATTATACATATAAAATAATATATAATATATGATATATAATGTAACATTTAATATTAATATATATTAAATAATATTTAAAATGTAAAATGTATATTATATAATATTTAATATATAATTTATATTATATAATATTTAATATATCTAATATATAGTTTTTTATATCTAATATATCATATGAAGGATGGAGAAATGGGAGGGAGAAAGTGGAGGGAAAGTGAAAATTCAAAATTCTATCGTCATTTTTGAGTACCCAAAAATATCAGGTACCCGATTAGGCTCGGTATTGCTTTGTGCACCAAACCTACATGGTTAACTATTGAAATGTCTCAAAAATGTGTTTTTCCCTTGTTTCTCTGAGTTCTAGACTTCGACCATGTAGCTGATGACTTTTTTTTCACCTGAATTTGATAAAATGAAAAGGGTATCTTAAGGAGATTATCAACTTTCTATCGATATAATTGCTGCCAAATTTTGAATTCGGTAAGTAATTATTAGTTATTTTCTAATTGAGTTACCTCTAAAGTGTTGATTTATATACTGATTGAAAAATGACTATAACTTTTAGATGGTATATAACATTTTTGAAATCCAAAAAATGCGTCACATTCTATGCTTTGCCTACTATAAGGAAAAAAAAATTGAATTTTTTAAAGTTTTGAATGAGTAATGGGGTCACATCTGGGCATGAGTCTACTACTTATATATAAAATCTTATAATAAAATATTATCATTTGATTATGATTAAGGTGGTCAGACATACACCTACTTCTTATTGTTTTCTAGAAATTTTTGTACTGCTACATTGAAATCTACACTTTTCACCAATCATACTAACTTTTTCTCAAAAAAGGCCTAGTAGTTTAGAAACTAAATTCAATTTTCTACAGATTCTATTCTTACAACTTTTTGATATTAGGTTGATAGCTAGTTGAAATTTTCACGTCAAGTTGACTAACCCTGATTTGTTGATTTTTCATTGCCACTTAAGGGCATAGTTTGGCCCCTCATGATCTTGCACATACCCTTCATAATAGAAACATATAACAGTGCAGTCTACTTATCCAATAGTTTCTAACTTGTAAAACACAAAAATGTTCAAACCAAAACATTCACGCAAGTATCAACACTAGGATTTATAGTGGAACCCAATTTGGGAAAAACCACTTTGTAACATGTTACTATTATGTTCACTCTTCTGAAGTGAGCTCAGTGAAAAACCAAGCCTGTCAAAGGTTACAAACACACTATCACGGGTGACTTGGTTAAAGGATTTAAACCACTCTGTTAAAAGTGCGCCTTGTTATAGGACTTACATACACTCCATTAGAATGCAACCTTGTTCAAAGGATTTATACATATGACTATTAGGTCAACCTCTATTAAAAGGATTTTGACTGATACAATGGTTAGAAAGTAGCAGTAGTATTGATCTAAAAAACATACAACTCACTTTGCAAATATCAGATTTAATTCCGTACACATATGTTGGGTTACTGACTGTGAACCTTTACCATCACCATCATTGACCTGCTTGAAACTCTCTTCAATCAATCACAACTCTTCTCTTTTAGCGTTCTCTTCTTACACATTCAATAACATCAACAACACTTCCAGCATCCTCTACTCTGTTAACCTCATGCTTAGGTTTCCTTAATACTTCCTCAATTAGGTCAATACATCTTTTGCTACTTAATCTCCTTCATAGATCTTAGGGTTAGGTCAGATTCATCGAATCCTTCCATCTTTGTGTTCTTCAGCTATCCTTCTAGAAATATCTCAAATCTTTTAATAGATTTACAATAAAACATTTTACAGTACATTAAATGCTTTTGTACAATCAATAAATAAAGTCAACATGTTTTACATAATCCAAGAATTCAATGATGTCGGTTGGAAGTCTGAATTCTCCCTCAAATGTAAAATACTAACGCTCAGTCAATAAAGTGTTCAACTCCTTGATCTTCATTAGAAATCTCGGTCAACTCAAAAACTATTTCCTCGGCTAATATTGTCTTCCTCGGCAATTAACTAGTGTTCGGTCAACACTAAATTTACTTGACATATACTAGCTCGGTCGACACTAACATCACTTGGCTTAAACTAGATTTCTTCACTTTTTCTTGATTAAGCCTACCAGTTTAGTCTTCACTAATACTTAGATAAACAATACATTATCTTATCATTGTGCCACATAATCAAGTACTCATTGAAATTTCAAGATAACTCAACCTTTCCTTGGGTGCTATTGTTACCAACCTTGCTTTTCCCCTTCACAACAATCAAATAGATATAGTACTTTCTTAAGTAGCAATAGTCTTACCAGTTAAGGTTTGACATCAATGACAATACAATAATTACTTCAATTGCAGTTTCCAACAATCTCCCTCTTTGGCATTGATGGCAACACCATATGAATATCACATGAATTACCAACCAATCCAAAACTTATATGTCCATCAAAAATATTTATAATATCCTTAGCTTCATTCTGATATAGAATCTATTAGCCATGCTTGTATGACCATCCACTGAATCTCTCCCTCTTACTTGATATTCCATGAAAATTTCATTCTGTGTATTCATCTGTGATCATCTCCCTCTTTGACAAAAATGCCAAAACAACAACTAAAACATACATCCTACATATGTAGATATCATCTTTTCAGTTTAGTAATAGTATTTCCCCCTCTGTCATCTTGCTTATGACTGATTCTTGTCTTTTCTATACTTTTCACAACTCTAGGCTGCTCCTAAAGTGTGGCCTATTTCTGCATCAACTTGTTAGATACTCTTTGCAGTACATTTGATGCAATGCTCCTAGCTTGACTAGGTAGCCTCAGTTAGGGGAAGGACCCCTAATTGACTTCTCAGATATTCATGAGCTTCTTTAGGTAAATCTTTAGTGAATATGTCTACTAGTTGTTCCTTTGTATTCATATATTCTATTCGGACCTCTTTATCTTGCACCAGTTCTCTCAAGTAATAATACTTGATTGCAATGTGTTTTTTCTTTGTGTGCATCACTGGATTCTTAGAGATGTTGATAGCACTTGTGTTGTCACAGAAAATGACAACTAGTTCAGTGATTTCTTCTTTCATGCCTACCAACAATTACTTTATCCATACCAAGTTTGAATAGTTCATAGCTGTAGCCACATACTCGGCTTCAATAGTACATTGGGAAATGCAATTGTGCTTCTTGTTTTTCTAGGAAACTAATCTCTATCCAAGAAAGAAAGCTCCACCACTAGTACTCTTTCTGTCATCCACATTTCCTGCCCAATCAGCATCAATATACACTCTCAGTTCAAAATTTTCATGCTTCTTGTAGTACAATCCATAGTCAGTAGTCCCTTTCAAATATCTCATTATTCTTTTGACAACCATCATGTGTGTTTCCTTAGGATTGGCAGAGAATCTTGCCACAATCCCAATAGCTAAAGCAATATCTAGTCTATTATGTACAACATATTGTATCTTTCCAATCATAGATCTATACAAGGTCTAGTTTACTTTTGCAGCATCATCATTTTTAGACAACTTTTGTCTAGTAGCCATGGGAGTACTTACTGGCCTTGAATCTTCCATGCCGAAGGTTTTTAGTATCTCATGAATATATTTAGACTGGGTGATGAAGATTCATTTATCCATCTAATATACTTGTAAACCAACAAAAAATTTGATCTCCCCAAACATACTCATTTCAAATTCAATTTGCATTTTTGAAAATTTCTTACACAAGGCATCTTGTCCACTAAATATAATATCATCTACAAAGATCTTAGCTAACAAGATTCCTTTACCTTCTTCATCTTTCATGTATAGATTGCTTGTATCATTTGTCCTTAAGAATCCAATCTATATTAAGTAGTTGTGCAGTCTCTCATAACATGCTCTGGGAGCTTGCTTTAGTCCATACAGTGCTTTGTTGAGTTTGCAAACCATGTGTCTTTTGTTTGGATCAACAAATCCTTCTAGTTGTTTAATATACACTTCTTCTAATATACCATTTAAAAATGTAAACTTAACATCCATTTGGTATACCTTGAAATCTGTATAGGCAGCATATGCAAGTAAAGTTCTAACTCCTTCCAATCTAGCTATAGGGGCAAATGTCTCCCCATAATCTATTCCTTCTTGTGTGTAGCCTTTGCATACCAGCCTAGCTTTGTTTCTTGTGATTTGACCATGCTCATTCAGCTTATTTCAGAATACCCACTTTGTCCCAATGACATTTTTATTTTTTGGTCTCAGCACCAGAGTCCAAGTATCATTCTTCTCTATCTGGTCTATCTCTTCATTCATTGATTGTATCCAGTCTTCATTTTCTAATGCCTCCTTTGTTGTCTTAGGCTCGAATTCACATAGTAAACATGTTGGATCTCTTGTCTTGCTTCTAGTTACAACTCCAGTATCTTTGTCTCTAGTTATCTGTTCAGGCTTGTGATGTCTCCTTAAATATTGTGCTAGAATTGGTTCTTCTCTCCTTTCATTTTTCTCTTCAAGTTCACCAACAAGATTGTTAGATTTAGCTTCTGAATGCTCAACAACCTCTTCCTAATACTCGGTAGGTTCTTCCTGTCACTCGACACATTCTTCTTCTCTCTCGGCATTGTTTTCCTGATGCTCGACATTGCTTTCCCGAGACTCAACATCAGGTGCAAGTCTATCACTTGCCTCTCCTTCTTCTATATACACAAAAGATCTGTAATCTTCTGGTTCTCTTTTACTGTCGGCTTCATTTCTCTTTGCATACTCATCAACTTTGACATTCACACTTTCCACAATTTTGTTACTGTTAGAGTTCAAATACTTATAAGCTTTACTTTTTGTGGAATAGCCTAGGAATATACCTTCATCACTTTTAGCATCAATTTTTCCATTCCTATTGTCCTTTAGTATGTAGGATTTACTTCCAAAAATTTTAAAGTACTTTACATTAGGTGCATACCCATGCCATAACTTATAAGGTGTCAGATTTGTACCTTTTTTATCTATACTCGGTTAAGAGTATAAACAACTGTACTTACAGCTTCTTTCTAGTACTTTTGTGTAACATTTTTTTCAATCATTAATGTCCTTACACAATCGAAGATAGATCTATTCCTTCTCTCTGCTATACCATTCTGTGGAGGAGTTATAGGTGTAGACATCTGTCTTTTGATCCCTCTATCATTGCAAAATAGATTAAATTCATTGGATATAAATTTTCCACCTCAGTCAGATCTCAAACACTTCAGGTTTCTACCTATCTCATTTTCAACCTTAGCCAAATACCACTTAAAGAATTGAAAAGCATTAGATTTTTCCTTTAAGAACATTACATGCATCATTTTGGTATAATCATCAACAAATGGGATAAAATATCTAGCACCACAATAGCTTTGTACACCCATTGGTCCACAAAGGTTAGTATGAACCAAATCTAAGATATTCTCAGAAGTAAAAGTTTTGCTCTTGAAACTAGACTTTGTCATCTTACCCAATTGACATTCTTTGCACATTACATTCTCAGGTTTCTTCAATCTAGGTAGACCTCTCGCTTTCTTTTTCTTACTAATTTCTATCAGATTATCAATGTTAACATGGCATAGCCGCTCATGCAATAACCAAATATCATCAAGTTGTGCAATCATACATGTTTCTTTAGATAGGTCTAGATAGAACAAATTACCTCTTGTATGTTCTCCACTTTTGATCAGTTCACCAGTGGCATCAAATATTTTGGCCTTCCTATGATGAAATTCCACTCGGTAGCTAGTTTTATTAAGTTGTGCAACACTCAGTAGGTTATAGTTAAGACCCTCAACCCAATAAGCATTTTCACAAGTGATCTTATCAATCAGCTTAATCAATCCTTTTCCTCTAACAGGACATGGTGCATCATTACCAAATTTCACACTCCTACTTTTATAATGATCTAAGGTATCAAACTTACTCTTGTCACTAGTCATGTGATGTGAACAACCGCTATCAATAATCCATTTGTTATTTTTGTTCACATAAGATATCAATGCAGTTTTCTCATCCTCATCAGATTCATCTTTCATTGCAACATAGACAACCTCAATTTTAAAATCATCACCATCAGTGTTAGTCTCTTCTTCGGCAATATAGCAAGATTTCTTACATTTTACTTTTTAGTCCTTGTATCTTCGGTAACCTCTATCTTCTCTTTTGTCTTTATGCTTGCTATCTCTTTCTTCATCCTTATCATCCCTATCAGGACATCTAGCAGCTATATGACCAACTTTGTTACATGAAACACATATAATAGGGAGTTTACCTTTGTACTTTCCCTTTTCCCCTTTTCAATCTTTTAGCCATAAGAGCTTCTAGATCCTCAAGTTCTTCATCAGATGTGTCACTATCACTTTCACTTATGCATCTTTCTTTTTCCTTCTTTGACTTACTTAGAACCATTTCTGACTTAAAAGAAGATTCAACATTACCAACAATGAAGTTATCATAGTTAGAAAGTTCAAAAGCAATGAGCTTACCAACCAAACTTTCCAAAGTAAGAGTATTGTTAGGGTTAAATCTTGATTCTTGAATTGCTGAAATTCTGATGGCGTAGAGAGGACACACAGTTCTCAATACTTTTCCAATCATAGTTTCATCATCAATAGTTCCATTTTCTCCTCTAATAGAATTTACAACTTCTTTTAGTCTACCACAATATTGTGCAATATTCTCACCTTCTTGCATTCACATTTCATCCAATTTACCTCTTAGGCTCTCAATTTTTGCTCTCAATACATTTATGTCGCCACCATAGATGTTTGCAAGGGTGTCCCACATTTGCTTTGCATTACTGTAGTCTTTGATGTCTTCAAATTCTGGATAACTTAGGGCAGATGCAATCTCCAACATTTCTTGGTTGTGCTCTTGTTTAGCTTTCATTTCCTCGATAGTTAGAGGTGCAATAGGTGTGGTATAGTCATGCTCAATGTAATATTTTGTAGAATCACCAATACCGGCCAAATGCAGCTTCATCAAGCTTTGCCATGCAGGGAAGTTCTCCTTGTTCAGCTTTGGTACCTCCTTTTTATACATCTAGACCTGAGAACAATTGATTCACCCCCCCTCTCTGTTGTTCTAAATCATATTAACAATTGGTATCAGAGTTGTTGGTGCTTAGGAAAGTACTATAAGAAGCATGAAAATTTTGAACTGAGAGTGTATACTGATGTTGATTGGGTAGGAAATGTGGATCATAGAAAGAGTACTAGTGGTGGAGCTTTCTTTCTTGGAAAGAGATTAGTTTCCTGAATTGCAGTTTCCAACACACCACATTTGTTTGATGCCTTGCTAGTCTAAATTTTGTCATCTCCTCTAATGCACAATTATGCTTTCAAATAGAGTGAAAATCTTTTCTTCTCTCTCAATTTTCTAATTAGCAAGGTGCAAATGAATAGCAATTTTAGTAAAATTATTTATATAAGCCATCCTAAGCCCTAATTTTCACTTTCCTGACCCCTACAAAGCCATTTTTTCACATCATTTCTTCCTAGGGTCTCTTATTTGAGCCCCATCTTTGCCATTGTACCTCATTTTTGTTAGGGATTGACATATCCAAAATAATATAAAATTAATAGTTATATGCAGAAATAGAAGAAGAAAAACAATCACAAAATAGATAACACATAGATTTAACGTGGTTCACCCAAAACCTAGGCTACGTCCACCTACACAACTGTCCAACTTTCTTATTATCCACCTACATAGTCGTCCAATGCATTATGCATCTCAGCCACTTATAACAACATTTTTTAGGGCAACCTCTAAAATCAACTATTTTAGGGTTTTACAAGAGAGGTCGTCACAATATCAACACCCACTACATGATTAGTCACCACAATATCAACAATTTTTCACTATCATCCTTCCTTCATGTTGGGGTACTATTTCTTTCGAGACACCACTCAATCCCCTTTGGTCTCTTGACTGCCCTCCCAAGGAGGCATCACCATGTCTAACACACCATTTCCTGTTGTCTAGGGCAAATCCTTGCTCTGATTTCCTCATGCCATCAAAATTTTAATTTTCTTTCGAAACAATGTTATTTTTACACCATTTCAAAGAGGGGAAAAATGTAGACACTTAAATTTGATTAACAATTTTAATAAAATTTAGTTTTCTTATCTCAAAATTTTAATTTAAATAATCATGTATTATTTAATTAACTAATGTTCACTTTTTAGATTAATTATTTCAATTAATTATATATATCCCAATTAATCTAATGGTAACCCATAGATATTTAATTAATTAATCCTACCTGTTCTATTAATTTAAATAAATGTACTTATCTATTTGTGGGAGAACAAATCGTGGTCACCAAAATGTAGATGAACAAAGAGTTCTCTCTTAAGGGGGAATGTGAATATGTGTGATAATATGATGAGGATGGGAATACAAGATATACTTCTTAGCCCCCTGAGGGAATCCTTAAGACCCCAGGGACTCAAATCTTCATCAACTCCAGGATCACAATAAGAGAGACATCTCTAGAAAAGAGAGAGAGTGTGTGTGTGTGTGATTATCTTTAGGATCAAAAGATTTAGATGCTATCGTAGCAGGTAAAAGAGGTCGAATAGGAGGTAAAGTAATCATATTATAAGTTAACAACCTATTCATAATAGAATGTAAAGATTCAGAGAGAGGAGTAAACGTACGATTCAAATGAAAAGTAGTGGATGCCGAAGTGGCATTGTGAGATGCAACAACAACTTGATCAACAACTGTATTCGCTTGTTTATTTATCTTGACACAGTTGTTGAGTTTTTGAAATTTGTTTGGATTAGGAGCAGCATCACTCTTATCAACTAGAACAGGAGCCATTTGAGTCTTTCTCTCAAATTGACTCACTTGTAATTGATAATGATGAAGCGCTGCACAAAGTTGTTGAAAAGAGGTAAATTCAGTAAGCAAAATCTTATCTCTAATATCCTTTTGTAAATTTTAAATAAACATACATTGAATATCCATATCAAGAATAGGATAAGAAATATGAGCATGCAAATGCTTAAATCTACCAATGAATTTAGTCAGTTTTTCCTTAGTGTTTTTTTTATAATGCATCAAATCAGTTAAAGACACTTGCGGACCAATGTTATTTTGAAATTGTTGAATAAAAGCATTGGCAAGTTTTGGAAAAGAGTCAATAGAATAAGGAGGCAAGGAACAATACCATTGTAAGGACTTGTCATGAAAATCTCTAGCAAATAACTTGGCTAAAAACCTATGGTCATGAGCATAATCACTACAAAGGATTTGAAATGTTTTAACATGAGTAACAGGGTCTCCCTTTCCATTGTAATTCTCAAGACGAGACATATCGGCTTGCTGAGGAATAGGAGTATGAATGATGTCTAGGGATAAAGGACTTCCCATGTCACATGTAGGAATGCTAAACTTGTTTTGAGTTAAGGCTGAAATCTATTACTATAAAGATGACATGGTTTGAACCAAACTGATGATTGTTGAATCATTAGAGGAAATAGGAAGCATAGCAACATTATAAATATTACGTAAAGTGTATGAAGCAGCAAGAATGGAAAACATAATTGGAGGAACACTTGGAACCACAATTGGAAGAGGATTAGAATAAGTAAAAGGAACATTATGGTAAGAAGGTTGTGATGTAGGAAGGGATACAGGAGGAACACTCATAGGAAGAGAGGGAACTGTCACAGTCACCAAAGGAGGAGTATAGGTGGGAATACTAGGGAAAGGAATGGAAGAAGGTTCCACACTAGTAAAAGGAGGAATCAATCCTAAATCTTGAGCTTCTTGAACTAAAGGTTTAACATTTGAATGCACAAGGTGAGTGATACCACGAAGGAGATTAACACCTTGATCATTATCATAAAGAACTTTCTTAAGAGCCTCTATAGCTTGAATAGAATCTTGATTATGGTTTTCTTGGATAAGTGAATTACCCATTTTATCAAGTTCGGTTGAAAGTTTTTGGACTTGTTCAGGAGGAACTCTTAAGGAATCATCCTCATCATGTGATGAGTGAGAAGAATTTTGCTGCATAGTAGGGTTGGAATCATGAAGAATCAAATTGTCATCTGAGATCCTAAGGAAAGGAGAGGAAGACTCGGGATCAAAGGCACCCATAAGTCTACGAATTCTTCTAACTAAAATATTATAGGTAGGACTAGAGGTAGTAAAGCTCATATACCAATGCAATGCAAATGAACTAAACTAAGAAAACACAAAGCATGAACAAATGAATATTTTTGTATTTTTATTTTATATGAGATGCAAACACATAAAAAAAACTTAATACATGCAAGATCTAACACCACAAAAGAAAGAGTTGTCTATCGCGGGTTCACCAAAATGTGGATGAACAAAGAGTGCTCTCCTAAGGGGGAATGTGAATGTGTGTGATAAAATGATGAGGATGGGAATATAAGATATACTTCTTAGCACCAAATTCCCAAAGGAAGATCCAAATTGATTAACCACAAGAATATGGTTAATATATAGATGAATCAATCGAGGGAGAACATGAAGAAAGAGAATAACCTTATATTTCGTTATGGTAAGTGTGTATTGGAATCTTAATTAAATTGAAAACAAATACTAACGTCAAGTATGACAGATCTGGAAAATGCTATTTTCTGATGTCTATGTATAGTTTCAGGAATTTCTGCAACCCGGTCTGGGCTAGAAATGTAGAAACAAAGAAAACCCATAAATCTTTTGTCTTTTGGAACAAGGTCATCCTTGACCTCAAGGTTGGGGTAAGATCTTACCCTAGAAAGTGATCCTTGACCTACACAACTTCGACAAAAATTTTATTCATAGATCTCGGAAGTTCACTGAAAAGGGTATTCAAATCTGCACTGATATTCATTGTCGCGCACCTGGATCTGCAAGAAAAAGGGTTTTTTGTTGTTGGATGAGGGGTTTTCCTTGGTCAAATCCTAGTTTGGAATCAACCTTGAAATGTAATTGAAATTTTAATATATAAACAAAGTAAATGGAACTATTCACCTTGCTTATGTTGAAATCGTTGTAGAGGATTTGAATCATTGAATCCACAAGTATGGATGCTCCAAATGAATGTATAATTAAATTTAGGATGTCTCAAATCAATTGCATTAGATCTTCAACACCAATCTTGAGTGGATCTTGAAATAGGAAGAAGCTTGGATGAATGTGGATGGAGGAATCTTCAACAAGAGAGCTCCAAAGAGATTGAATCCTTCAATGGCTATCAATGGATCTCCTTAATGAATTGGATCTTGAATGATTGAATGCTTGGATTCTTTAGGATGAATAAATGCTTGAATTCTTTCCTTCTCCTTCTTTCTTTCTTGATCTCGTGATTGCACTTGCTTGAATTCAAGGGTGTGTGGATGTGAAAGATATGTTGAAATGAAAGAGGAAGGCTTCCTTCTATACTAGTCTAGGGCACAAACTTTTAGAGAGGCTGACATAGGAGAATTAAATTCCAATTAAGCCTTAACCCATAGGAATGGACCTAGATTAAATAAAATTTAAGAGTTTACCATTCTAAAATCTGAAACAACCGACCTAGAAGCGAGAAATAAAACTTTCCAAATCCTGACATCCTGAAACTTCCAGAATCTGAAATTTGGACCTAGGGTCAAGGTTGAGGTTGACTATAACCTAGGTTAGAGTTGAGGTTGTCCTTGACCTAGATCAAAGTTGAGCTCGACCTTGACCCATAAGGTCGTCCTTGACCTTGAAGTCAAAGATCTCAGTTTCTCAAGATAGAGTGTCGAAAAGAGGCTGGAAACAGGTGGAGAGAGAAGCAGAAAAGGGGAAAAAGCTAGATCCAATCAAAGACCCACTCAAAGGTGCTTGACATGACCCCAGACCACTTACTCGGAGGGATAAACTGGTCCTAAATGGAAGTGCTTCCAATTTTTGATGATACACTATTTAAACTAATTTATATATCCCCATTTTCTTCCACTTGAAATTAAATAATCTATTTAATTCTATTTGAGCATATGAATCCTAACTTTAACCCTCATCTAACCTCACTCCAACTAGCTAACACATGCTTCCAACCCAACCTAGCCCACTTGTCTACTAATTAATCCTTATCCTCTTTCTAATCATTTGTATATTCCTAAATAAGAAGATTAGTCACAAAAGTCAATTGTGCCTCTTGTCAACCCTAAATACGCTTACATACTTGTCCCCTCCAAGGAATATTTTATTCCTTCTTCCACTTCTTGAAATGCCTTCACACTTCTCAAAATGGTCACATTTTGCAACATTTTCCTTTAGGGTGTGAGACAAGAAATGTCTTTATGACAACTCTACTCCACCCCCAATGTCTTCTCAACTCCTCCCATTGTGACACTTGTCACAAGGCTATGGATTTGAGAAAGAAAAATATGTGCTTCTCTCCAAATGCATATTGACCTTTCACAAACTTTTGATCTCAACTATTCATTCATCCCTCTCCAATCCTATAAATTGAGGACTCATTCCTCATTTCTTCATCCACCTTTTAGAGAAAAGTTATCATGCCAAATTGAGTTCAAACTTTTTGATATCATCTACTTACCATGAAAATATTATTCCAAATCTTTGGAGCTTGAGCATCCTTGTGATCATACATCAAATATGTTAGACACATCTACATATCAAGGAAGTTTTTATTGGGTTTGCATCAAGGTTTGCACACTCTTTTATTTTCTATTGTGTTCTCTTTAGCCTAATCTCTAGGTTGTATTGAAATTTTTTATGAATATTATAGTTACTTATTGAATTCCATTTTACACAAAGTAATTCCTTGCATACACAAATAAATACTTATAGGGGAAGAGATTTACATTTGAGACTAGTTCCACTAAGTTTAATTAGAACATTAGAGTATGTGTTACCCTGAATAAGTCCAGCACAACATGAAGGAGCAGGTCCATTGTATTGATGTTGTCAATTAGGACATTGTTTATCGACTAATTTTGGTGAGGGATCCACTATAGATGTAAAATTGCAATTTTACAGCTCCTGCAATCTCTCACATTTTTTTATGATGGATCAAAAAGGTGATTTGTAATATTTATTCTAAAAATATAGAAAAAAATTTAAAGCTAGATGCTACTAAATGAAGTGTACAATAAATGAATTTCATTGGTTGAGGACATATTGGTGGTTCTTGTAGTCTCTACCTTATTTATTCACACTATGCATCAAGACTTACCAAAGCCACATGATATTTGACTAAGGTAAACAATATAATCACTATACTAACCTCTTAGAAGTGTAAAAGTTGATAGTGATGATGGCAAGGCTTAGCAATGCAAAATTTGAGATTGGTTAGCTTGTGGCTAAGTCATCAAAAAGTGGTACCATGGTCTTTTGTTTTATACTCCATAATTCAAATATCAATATTTAGCTGATGTGAATGATTAATTGGTCCTTGGTGTCTTATGGGGAAATACTTGCAGTTGCAAGGAAAGAGTTTTAATGATTCCTCCTTCTCATGTATGATCTCAACATAAATTGTAATAATGACCTTTGGCTTGAGCAATTATCATTTTGTGGATCCATGCACATACAAACACTATTGTACAAGATACTAACCAATTTGCAAATATCATATAAGGGATTGGCCAAATATACAAGGTTTGAGTGCTTGACCTTGAATACCATTAACTCAAGTTAGGAATTCATCATGACTTACTATTGTTAGGAAAGTTATCTCATTTTTTTATTTTAGTATTAAGAAATATAATCTTTTGGCTAGAAAACTTAAAAATGTAATTTTAAGAGCTTTAGCAATTGACTTTGACCTTGAAAAAATATCAAAATTGTTAGGAACAAGTTGTCTCAACCTTCGATTCCTAACATTGGTTATTTGGTTTTAATTAAATTTATGGTGTATATAATTGTTTATATTCTAGGTATAAGATTGATATAAAAGGATGAAGTACATGTCATTTTATAAATTGATATATATTGTAAGCCTATCTTTTGCATTATTTGGTACCTCTAAGCTCATTTTTTTTCTCACTTAATGGACACAATTCTATATATGACACTTATTTTTTTCCAAATACTCACTTATACAAAATAGAATTAAGGAATTACTCATTAGCCTTGTCATCTATTTATTGTTGGCATCAAACTAAGGTTTTCCTTTCCCCAAACCTTGTTGACTTCTAGGGAGAAGTCTTATTTAGAGAGATGGGGATCCTATGATGCAACCTTTTTGTGACCCCATAGTTCACCTCTCATGCTAATTGACACTCATTGTGTTAGTTGATTTGATTATCCAACTAACCTTGTTACCCTTATTCTAGTGTACTTTTGTTAACATTTACTTTGATAATTTGTTTAAATGACATTATGTTAAATATGTAGATGTATTTTAAATCGTGTGATGATCTAAGTTACGGTTTGAATTATTTTGATGCCATAAAAAAATATTGATAAGGTAAGAAATGAATATGTATGATTTAACTATATAAACTTGGCATCCAGAGAAACATCTATATGGTGAAATCAGTTTAACTCTAAATAATAAGCTTAGAAATAATTGTAGTGCACCCATCTTACACCATATTGAAGTGAAAATTCTAATATTTTTAAAAATTGATGCTCTATAAGTTTTACAAGCATTATGGAAAGTGAGTTTTAAGTTGTTTCCTTACTTTATAAACATTTAAGTCCTTACATTATCCAAATATTTATAGGGACTCTAAATTCATGAATATGAGATATTGTTTCTATAACAAAAAAATCTTCTAATTATTTAGCTTATTTTTTGATGAATAGAGGCCTTTCCTATTAAAAATATAAAAGTACAATATTCACAAAAAAAGGGTCGGAGGAAGAAATCACCCCGCAAGTTTTTTATTAGTTCAGCTAAGCACTAAAGTCCTAGTTTTCCAAATATTTATAGGGACTCTAAATTCATGAAGATGAGATATGGGTTAATAACAAAGTTTTAAAAAAAAATTATTAGCTTATTTACTTTTGAAGGTAAAAGTCCATTATATACTAAATTTGGATTCTAGCTAAGTTGGAAGTATGTAAAGTCTAAGAGATTCTCTTGGTCTATAAAAGACATTTTAGGCACATAACTTTTAGTAGAAAATAATACTGATTACATAAGATTAATGCTTGGTTGTATTTCAAGTTCAATTTAGCCAATGACAAAATTTCAAGTGTTTAGTATTTGTTGATTTTAATGAAAGATAGATGTCACTAGCTAAATATTATGCTAAACTATGCAATGATCATATTACCTCTTGGAGGCACAAAATAATTTATAGAGTGAATTGCATTGATTTCATACCATCAACCAAAGGTCTTAACACACATGAATTTCAAACTAAACAAGAGTAGAAATGATCTTTAAAATAATGTCATACTCCCTTTCATTACAACATATAATTAATTTAAATAATTATAACATTTAAATAAGCTAAAAACCCAAGTGAGCCAACATTATCATTCACTTTCATCTCATGCGCATGTTGTGTGATGTAAGTTGTGTTTGAGCACATGAAGTCCTTACATTATGTTTACCAAGTCTCATTGTTGGATTTCTTTTTCCTTTTGAAGTCTCACATTGGCCTTGATGAAGTGCAAGTGCTTAACAAATTGAGTCATATACTCATCTTGAGATCCTCCATTCTTCAATATTTTGTTCTTGAACATTTGACCAATTTCCCTAGCCTTGGCTCTTATCTCTTTCCCTTCTTCCCCCATAACCATCTTCACAGCTTTGCTAAATTATTCTCTTTAAAAAGCCCCATCCTTTCCTCATCAAACTTCAATTCCAGCATTTAATTCATATACAACCAACTGTGCATTATGACTCTAGTCAAGTTGCATAAGTGAAGTTACAAGAAATAATTCATTGCTCAATCCCTCCATTATAGAGTTCCATCCGCAATGTGTCATAAAGCTCCCAACACTAGGACCAATACCTCCCTTTGTGGGATCTATCCTCTCACCACAATACCCCTCTTCCCAACTCCCTCTAAAATCCCTCTGAAAGTGAAGATGGAAAGCTATGTAGCGCCCACAAGAAGGGCTGACAGCTGGCTTCTAATCCCACGCCACCTCAACAATCTCTTCCCCTCTTAAAAAGTATTGGCTCTTAAATGACACATAGACTACGATCCTTGGCAACTGCTTGTCCAGCCACGTCATGACATCTGAGTCAGATTTCCATCCGAACACGTGCAGTGGCGAGAGAGGGCCAAGTAGAACAACGGGTTTCCTGGTCACCTTCCCAAAATACTCAACTTTCTTATTCTTGACACTTTGATCATTTGGTAGCGTCTATCCAACTTAAAAAACATGTTTTCCTTCACGCTGGCAATTGATAAGCATAGATGAATTGAGCTTAATTTTTTTTTAAATCTCAAACTTTAGAAAAATTGTTTATGTCTTTAAGCAAATTATTGATCATTTTTTAACTAAGAAAAAGATTTATTTTATTGTTTTAATTGTTGTCAACGATATGTGTGTCTCTCTCTGATCATTTTGTAACTGTCTCCCTTTTACCTCTAGCTATGTGGCACAACCCTGGTTCATAACAATGTCTGATTGTTAGTTACCCTAGTGCATTTGTTTCATCTATTTTTATAACGTTGACTATCTATTATTTTTGTTTTGGAAACAAGGACCAAAAATATTACAAATAAAAACAAAAGAAGCAGAGAAAAACAAACCAAGACTGTCTCACTACCACCTTATTTTTTTATCCTTCTACTATTATTTCTAACTATCATTTTCTACCTCAGTCATCTTCTTTTCTTGTTGGCCTCTTTCTTCTATTAAGAAATTTTACCATATAATTAACAATTAACAATGATCATGATAACATCATTTTCTATTTTAAAGAGAAAAAAATGAGATTAAGAATGGAAGTCTCATTTCATTAAAAACAAATATGTCATTCTTAATTTCTAGGATGACTGTGAAATAGAAATGTGGCCTAAATATTAGTGGACTGTCATTGTAATTTGGGTTTTTTTCATCTTGCAGTAATAGTAATTCTAGGTGCATGAGTTTCTTCTTGTATTTAGATTTGTTGCTAGATAGATTTAACATGTTGAAAGCATGTTGTTTATGAATTGATATAGTAAGTAAATTTAAATAGATATTGTCACCATTTGGAGAGTGGTAAAAAAGAATATATAATAAAAGTTTGACATGAAGAGTACATCAACTTGCAATTGAAAATATAATTGCACAAAAAACAATGACAATAAGAATCTTATTTTCACACTTCCATTTGTTGAAGCATTATTTGGGTATTTAAACACACCCATTTACACACATTTAATTGATAATCTTTCTAAGCATTATCATTATCAACATTTACCTCAAATATCCAATACATAATTATATACTATTTATTCTAATTTTTCTTCATCTTATGAAATTTTGCACGTTTCCAAGTTTAACTTGACTTGAGAGGATACCTATATATATATTTTTGATGAAGGATTTAATCATATAATCATGTAGTCATTTGTCACAAATGAGTTGGACTCCCTGAGGGCATGCAATGATTAGTGGGTTTGTTTGGTTAGATATGACATGTTCATAATAATATTGATAAAAGCATAATTGTGTTGTTACCACATATTAAGGGTGCTTGTGCTTCTTACAATCAAGGTCTCTCAAAATAAACTAATAGCTCATAATCTTCATTCATATTAATACCTTGATTAGGTTAATCCTTACCCGTAAAATGACATAGCCACTTCTCTCTTTAAGACAACATCTATGTTTAATGATAATATTTTTTAAATTTTAAGAAATTGAATATTCAGATTTTCTTTTAAATAATAAATATTTTTATATGTTAAAGTGTGTGATTAAAGATGAATAAAATTTAAATCATTTACAACTAATAGCTTTAATAGAATTGTTCTTTATTAGTATTCTCCCAAGGATAGAGATAAATATTTATTAATATGTATGATTAAAAATAAAATTATTTATCATTCTAAATAATATAAATAAGCCTTGTTGTAAATATCTTGATTGACGAAAAGGAACAATTTATATTGAACATGTGATCCTTAGACCCTAAATAGAACAGGGAAAAGGAAACCAAGGAGTTGCATCCATAAGGGGGAAATTATGCATATACTAAGAACAAAACGAAGCAATTATATTATTCATCAACAATAATAAATAGAACAACATCAATTATATTATTCATCAACAATATTACATTTTTATTAATACAATAATCTCAACAATCTTATAATAAACTTGCCTAGAATTTTGACACCTAACTGTAACTGATTGACAACAAACTAAAAATCAAAGACATATATACAATATTTATTGATACAAAATAAAGTTTAACTATGACACATATTTATTCATGGCCGTGCAACTGAATTAGGATGCCCCCTTCTTCTTATTAAGATTTTGAAAAAAAAAAACAATCTAAAAACAGGGGAAGAAACAGAGAAAACAGGGCATTTATTTAACACACAAAAAGATCTCTTTTTATTGATTGTAGAAGAGAATTACATTGTGCCTCAGTTAGGAGTTTTCTTTGCCTTCAAAGTTTTCGTTCTGCCACAATTACAAATCATCACTCAAAATAGAGTTTATGCATAACTAGTCGCTTCTGAGACTTGCACGACGATCTATTTTTAGATGTCAATTCTATATAAATTTTAAAACGCAAAAAATACACACAAACACAATAGAATAATCTTTATTGGTATTCCAACATCTATTACAATTTGCAGGTTTCCTTTTCGAACAACAATGAAACTCTATTGTATAGAGTTCACACCCCTTTTCAATAAGCTTTTAACACTTCTTGTGTGAGCAGCATCCCGGGTCAGGAAAGTCGCCGCCGCAACTCCTCTGCGATGCAGGCTGTGACTTCATCTTATCCAGATTGTGCCTGCCAGACACAGTCAGAAAACAAATAACAAAAATGAGGAGGATTACCAATTTCTTAAGCGTCGACTTGCCCATTATATTCACGGTTCGCCCCTTGGAGAAGAAACACAGATTCACAAACTGGTGCGTTGTGTTGTACTAAGTTGATAATTATTCAAAGAAGAATCAAAACAGAAGAATCTTTATTGAGAGAACAGAGCAGGATTTTAGAGAACAAAGAAGAAAGATTTAAACCCGTACGCTATGTTGCAACAACTAATCAAAACAGATGTATTGCAACTAGGAGCCTTACACACATACTTATACAAGCTCTCCTCACAAAATTTATTTCCTTCCAATGGTTTCGCGGTAATTTCCACCGGTCTGCAATGAGAGCAGAGGGAAGGTACGCAGTTTAGTCAAAGAACTGATGCGAATGATCAAATTCCAACCACATTTTATTTAATTGACGATCATCAAACCATTGCCACGACAAAAAAAAGAAGAAAGCTGTACAGATTTCTTGAGGTATACTCTGAGAATACCGATCATATCTTTGCAACTTGAATACCTCTGCCACTTGCTGTATCTGTTACAAAAGGATGACGTGCATGAATTTACCTCGCAAAAGACAATAAATCATAAGGGAAACACAGCTAGAATTACATAGCGGCAAGCTTCAATTTGGGGAGAAATTGTCGTTTTATGAGAAGTTTAACAAGTGGCTTGGGTTCATTTTATTGACTGCTCTCAAATGGTGGATGATTCGACGTGTTATTATGATTATGTTCCACGAAACTTGGTTTTACGCGGGGTTCGAGAAACGCATCAAGGATTTCAAGCCGCTTTCGCTCGGCGGTGAGCTGTATCAAAAGTGGCAGGAAGACTCCTCTCGCATTGGCTCTATGTAATGATCTTCAAATTAAAGGTTATATCTCCTCTATGTTATGTTCAATGTTTTAAGCTTTTATTAAAAGAACTACTTTATCTAAATTGTGGCACTTTCTTTTTCTCTATGTGGCATGGGTAGGTGAAGATATGCTTATTTTTTTTCACCCTCAACAAATATTGATTTATTTTATGGTGTTCGTGGGAAGAGTTTCTTTTAGTTTTTTTAGTGTATTTTTTTCTCAATCTTATGGTGATAAGAATGTTCTTCAAGAAGTGGAAAGGAAAAGAGATGAGGGGTTCTATTAAGGTTTTGATTTGTCATTTTGATGTAAATATTATTTAATATGAAGTGGTAATTTTTATTTTTATATTTATGTGGCATGGGTCAATGAGTTTCAGTAAAAAACTACATAGTTGAATCCTAATAAGAATATCACAATTTGAATTGCTATTAAAAATATCTCTTACTTATTAATCATTAATATATTAATTTTAAACATGTCCTATAGTTATAACATCTTAAAATGTATAGTTCTTTTTCTTTTGCAACATAATAGAGAGAATGGGGTCAAAGCCTTTCAAATCCTTAATGTTGGTGGAAAGATTTCCCTTTCCCAACATAGGCCAAACATATTTTTTTCATTCTTTAAAGATATCACAATTATCTTGGTCAGTATGGAATAAATCTCCTCCCATGGTAGGCCAAGGTTTAAAACCAAGAATTTTAATAGTGAAAAAACAATAGTAACTCAAGCCTAAACGTGGGAAAGGAAAAAAACCAATGAGATTAAGAATGGCCCTGAAGCACAAATGTGGCCTCAATATTAGTGGAATGCCATTGTAATTATGGGTTTTTTTAATCATTCTCTACAATCATTACTTGATGGGAAGACCATTTTTTTTAGGCAAGGGGACTATCATTCCTAATATCATTGTTGTTTTCTATTTCTCACTTTTAGGATTGAATCATCATCTTCTGGTCACTAATAAAATTCCTAGTTTTAAACCCTGACCTACCATGAAGGAAACTTAATCCAAATTGCAAAAATAATAGGGCCCTTTGGCCTATGCTATAAAATAGAAATATTTCCATCTCTACTCAAAAGAAGGTAGATAGAAAATTGTACAGACAGTTGGTTGAGAGCCTTTTGCATCTTGCTATAACTAGACTAGAATTACATATGCAATTGGTATTGTACCTAGGTACATGGCAGATCCACAAATTGAGCATTGGAACACAACCAAAAGAACATTAAGATACATTAAGGGTACTTATCAGCTTGGCATTGAATACAAGTATGGATGTGAGCTCTAGTTGGATATGCAGATTCTGATTATGCAAGTGATATTGATGATATAAAATCAAATTCGTGATGCATCTTTCATCATGAATCAAGACCAATTTCTTAGAGCACCAAGAAACAATCAATAGTGTCACTTTCATCCACATAGATTGAATATATTGGTTCATTAGAGGCGTCTCAAGAAGCATTGTGGCTTAGAAGACTACTTGAAGACACATACCATCCACAAGATTCTCCTACTATAATTTTTTTTAACATTCAAAGCACCATTATGTTAGAAAAATCCAAGCATTTAGAAGTGCATCATCACTTTGTTCGAGATCTAATTGAAAGTCAAGTGGTGGAGCTACAATTTTGTGGAACAAAATATCAAATTACTGATATATTTACAAAATCATTGTCTATTGTCAAAATTTTCAAAGTCAAAGATCTGTTACAACTCAAGGAGGTTCATATCCTCTCCAAATAAACATTATAGGAAGTGTTGTAATAAAGTTTATTAATAGTACATGATAGATGAACATTTATTACACATTCTAGAATTCTCTTACGTACAACATTATAGAAATCTCCAAAATCCTCTCTTCTATTCTCACCGTGGCTTATCAAGAACTCTCCAGTGGTCTAACTAAGCTCTATAAATAGAACAGCTTCTCATACAATATGTTTAACAAGTATAAGTGTGTTTTGCTGCTCTGTTCTATTTTGATTTTGTTTTCTACTCTGTTTTCCTATGTTCTGCTCTTATACTTTGCTTTTCTTTTATACCTTGCAATTAATATATCAAATTATTTTCATTACTATGTTTTACTATTTTATTAATAGATCAAAAAATTCATTCCTAAGAGCATAGTCTAGTTATAACACAATTGAGTCAGGGTGTTGATTTATATGTCTTCTTCTTGTGTGGACAACATTCAGTCTCTGGAAAATCACCACCACATCTCCGATGTGATGATGCACACTCTGACTTTATCTCATCCATGCTTGGAACGAAATTTGCATGGTAATTCTTTTCTGCAAAATGGGCATCGAGATTGCGCTTGCTAGAAACATTCAGATTACAAATATCATTTAATATGAAGTGGTAATTTGTATTTTTTATATTTTTTTAAATGAATTAAATTATAATAAATTCAATCATAAATTATACTTTTTATACTTCAGTTCTAATCTGAGATTAGAAATTTAATCATGTCTAATGAGAAATTCCTATGTATTCCTTTTAGGTAAAATTTCTTAGTTTACTATTGTTATGCAAGAATTCTTGAACACAAATAGATGCCTCATGGACTTTGTCAAGTGTGTCACATTAAATAAGTTCATCTTTACTTGAACCTCAAAGTGTTTGTCTATAGAACTGTATCTTTCCAAGGATTCAAAGGAAATTGTGTGCATTCAAATTGGACAAGTGAAATAGACCCAATGTGATCTCTATTTAAATACTCCCTATAATTACTATCAAATTATATCTTTTGAGCATAATTTATTAAACATATATTCACTCATTAAATTCAAGTGATGCTCACAATTGTGAATCACCGAGACTTCTTGGGAGGTCACCCATCCTAATATTACTCTAGCCCAAGTATGAATAAGTATAAAGTTTCCTCCAAGGTTAAGCCCACTTTTCTTTCAACCCCATTTGCTAAAGAACTAAGACTTCCTAGGAGGTCACCCGTTCCAATAATACTCCACCCCAAAACCACTTAACTATAAAGTTTCCTCCAATGTTAAGCCCACTTTTCTTGCAACCCCATTTACTAAAGGTTTTGCAAATGAGGTTATAGGAAAAGTGGGTTTCACCTTAGAGGAAACTTCATAGTTAAGAGCACTTGAGATGGAGTAGTATTAGGATGGGTGACCTCCCAGGAAGTCCTGGTGCTTTACTTATTTTAGAATCACCTAGATGCAATGAGGGTTAAGTGTTCCCTTCATTCTCATGAGAGAAAAGTTCTTGTGAACCACTACTCATGAAACATGGGTCAATGAGTTTGACTCAAAAACTACATAGTTGAATCCTAATAGCAATATCACCATAGTTGATGGTTCCTTTTTGTGAGATAGAGTGGCCATATAGCTAGCACATATGGATTATTATCCTAGGTTGATCCAAAAAGAAAATTGTATTCTTTTTCTAGGGATAAGTTTGAAAGATCCATATGTTTCCTCCTCATTAGGCTGTCAACTGCAATAGCCTATGAAATATCTCATCGCTCTCAATGCAATTTTCTACTTTTTTGGATCATCTACCTTCCCTTGACTACTTATTTTTCTTCAATTAAATTTTTAGAATCAATCTCTTTCTACTTTACTAAACTCTCACCCTCCTATCGAAGAAAAAATTACTTGAATTATTTCTTCTTTGCAAATTCATCATCACCCATCAATTATTTACATGCCTCTATCCTTACATCATTTGGAAAGCCTGCTCCTAATCTAAAAGCCATAAGGGTCCTTTCTATAGATGACTCTTCAATTTGTATCTTCTTATGAATGTCAAACTCATGAGGCAGAAGAGGTGGTAAGATGAGAGCATTAAAACCCTTTTAAAAAGTGTATGAGATTGGCTTACCCGAGTCGAATCTGTAAAGGTATAATTTCTAAGGGATTTTCTAACATATCAAAGGTCTGTGACCTTGAAGATGAAGGATCCTCCAACGGTTGATTTGATGACTTCAATGCAAGAAAATATTTAATTGGGGGAAGTGGTGCTTGAGGATATGGTTGTGGGACTTCGGAGACAAGAGGAGAAGAAATAACTTGTTACTTAACATTGGGTGAGGTTTATTCAATAGGACTTGGAGGTGGAGAGGCTAGCCCAATAAGGGATCATATAGAAGAAGGTGGAGATTTAGACTCAATGTTAATTAGAACAAGCCTAGATTCATGAGACCTTGGAGTTCCTACATAAGGGACATACTATCAACATATTTATAGAGAGTAGTAACCATTTTAATTTTAATTTCTATGGTAGGTGTCATTTTATAGGCAGGAGAATAGAATAATTACCTTTCTTCTCTTTCTTTTGCTCAAAATATTGGATTTTGTACTAGATCATTTTCTCATCTTCAAGACATCTTCATAACCATTTACATTTACAATCCAATCGTCAAGATCATTCTCTTCATGCAGAGGAGCACCACTATAAGTGATGAAGGGTGCTCCCCTTAATACCACAAACACATAACAGAAATAGAGAAACAACAACAATATGCAAGAACAGAAAATTGGCTTCTTATTATCTCCACAAATGTGGAATTACAAACTTTCAGAATTACAATATGCAAAGCCACATGGGCATTCCCTTACAATATTTTGTAGGACAAGCCTCGAATTATTACCCAGATCTACTACCCAGAACTATTCTGAACTGCCTAAGACAATAATACAGCCTTCCTTATATAGGCAATTTTCCACCGCCTGGGAAGGTTCCAGAATTTTAGCCAATAAGGCCGACCAAACTTAGAATTATTTTATTTTACATTTCATTACATCATAGTCGGCTCAAGATAACCTTTGAAACTCGAACAGAAATTTTGAAGAAAATTATTTTCCGCCATTTCAGGTGGCCCAACTTCCGAAGACCATAAGTCATCACCAGTTGACTCGATCGACTATTATAACCCCATTTCGAAAATGCCACGAAGCGCTCTACAAGCTTGACCCGCGCAAGCACCTGTCACCCAAATTTTTGACCTCATCCGGGGCCTCTAAAGCCTTCAAAACTGAGTTCAAAGTTTCTGTACCCTGCTGCCAATACCAAAAATCTTCAATATCTTCCAATATACACTTGATCTGGCAATGAAACTTTACTGGCAGACTTATATGACCAAAATGAACCTCCAAGAAAGAAATCAGATCATTCTGAGCACATATGAAAATTACCAAAAATAGTAACTTTCCATAAATAGTAGCTCTGCACAAAATAGCCCTTATTGAAAATAAAAACAGAAATATTTTTGGGTGATGCAAGATTGCTCTTACACCCAGGATGCTCCTGCATCAATAAGGATTCTTTATGAATTTCTCTAGATCAATTCTTTGTGAATTTCAGTGAGAAATTAGTATTTATCCATCATATTTAGTATTAATTCAAATACTTTCCTACTAAAGAAATGAAAATGTCATGAATGACTACTAAAGAAGGGAAGAAATACCCTTTCCTATGAGATCCTTTCATAGCAATAGCCTAGAAAAATACTATTAAATGCATAATCTCAAGGAATAAATACTACTTGGAAAAATGATGGGTAAGTTCCATGGATAACAGTGATCCCAAATACTATAATGGTCCAATATGATTCTTGTAATAGAGCCATGGCCCCAAATCATTATCCAATTTAGAATCAATATCTAAATATTTTGGCATTATAAACTTTTTGGCTCTATTAGACAGTCCCCATGGGATGACTTCATTCAAATATCACAATAATCTTATTAAAAAATAATTTTCAATTAGAATATAGGAGGAGACATTATCATTTGTATCTCATACATAGTTCCATCCTTGGACTAGTAGTTTCTCACCTTCAACCACAACCCTAACTTTGAGTTCCTCATCCCAAACTTAAAGTCTATTCATTTCATTCATTCATTGCAATCAAAGCTTCCATGTATCCTATGAGCTAACATTACAACATAATCAAAGTTTCTATGCGTTACCATTCCTTGAATATCCAAGAAAATCAACATCATCCAATTTGGGATGTTAGTTCTTGTATCCTCTCCATAACAATGACACAAAACATAATATCTATCCTTAATCTATTGTGCAAATAATTAAATTTGGTATGGGGTCGAATCTTTATGGATTAAGGAACTTTCAATTGTTGTCAAGTGGTTTGGCCTATTTTTGTCAATTGTTTATCATTCTAAATAATATAAATAAGCCCTGTTGTAAATATTTTGATTGACAAACAGAACAGTTAATATTAAACATGTGATCCTTAGGTCCTAAACAGAAGAGGGAAAATGAAACCAAGGAGTTGCATCCATAGGAGGGAAATTATGCATATAATAAGAACAAAATGAAGCAAATATTTGAGACGGATACAGCAGTACCACATCAATTATATTATTCATCAATAATATTACATATTTATTAATAAAAAATCTCAACAATCTTATAAACTCGCCCAGAATTTGGACACCTAACTGTAACTGATTGACAACAAACTAAAAATCAAAAACATACATACAATATTTATTGATACAGAATAGAATTTAGCTATGACACATATTTATTCATGACTGTGCAACTGAATCAGGGTGCCCCCTTCTTCTTATTAAGATTTTTTTTTTTTTTAAATATCTAAAATCAGAGCATTTATTAAAAACACACAAAAAAAAAATCTCTCTTTTTATTGATTCTAGGGAAGAATTACATTGTGCATCAGTTAGGAGGACTCTTCTTTGCCTTACAAACTTTTTGTTCTGCCACAATTACAAATCATCATTCACAAGAGAGTTTATGCAATCTATTTTCAGATGCGCATTCTACATAAATTTAAAACACAAAAATACACAAACACAACAGAATAATCTTTATTGATATTCCAACATCTATTATAATTTGCAGGTTTATATTTCAAACAACAATAAAACTCTATAAAATAGAGGTCACGGCCCTTTAAAATAAGCTTTTAACACTTCTTGTGTGAGCAGCATCCCGGGTCAGGAAAGTCGCCCTCGCAACTCCTTTGCGATGCAGACTGTGGTTTCATCTTATCCAGATTGTGCCTGCTGCCAGAGACACTCAGAAAACAAATCACAAAAATGAGCAGGATTACCAATTTCTTAAGCGTTGATTTGTCCATTATATTCGCAGTTCGGGCCTTGGAGAAGAAACACAGATTCACAAACTGGTGCGTTGTGTTGTAAGTTGATAATTATCCAGAGAATAATCAAAACAGACGTGTGTTCTGATGATTTTAGAGAACAAAGAAAAAAGCTTTAAACCCGTACGCTGTGTGTACTAATTATTCTTCTGCACACACACATACTTATACTAGCTCTCCTAACTAAATTTCTGTTCTTCCAATGGTTTTCGCGGTAATTTCCATCGGTCTGCAATGAGAGTAGAGGGAAGGTACGCGGCTTAGTCCTAGAACTGATGCGAACGATCAAATTCCAAGCACATTTTAATTGACGATTATCAAACCTTTGCCACGAAAAAAAAAAACAGCTGTGCAGATTTCTTGAGGTATACGCTGAGAATACCATTGCAACTTGAATACCTCTGCCACTTGCCGCATCTGTTACAAAAGGATGACGTCTATGAATTTCCCTCGCAAAAGACAAATACATCACATTTAAGGAAAACACACTTAGAATTACATACCGGCAAACCTTCAATTTAGGGAAAAATTGTCGTTTTATGAAAAGTTTAACAAGTGGCTGATTCGACGTGTTATTATGATTATGTTCCAGGAAACTCTGATCTACGCGGGGTTCGTGAAATGCATCGAAGATTTGAAGCCGCTTTCGTTCCGCAGCGAGGTGTGGGTCGTTGTTGTGTGTCTTATCGAAGGTGGCAGGAAGAATACTCTCGCAATGGCTCTATGCAATGATCTTCAAATTAAAAGTTATATCTCCTCTAAGTTATGTTCAATGTTTTAAGATTTTATTAAAAGAACCACTTTTATCTAAACTGTGGCATTTTCTTTCTCTATATGTGGCATGGGTACGTGAAGATATGGTTTTTTTTTTCACCTTCGACAAATATTGATTTGTTTGGTGTGGATGGGAAGAGTTTCTTTTAGTGTATTTTTCCTTCATTCTAGAATGTTCTTTAAGAAGTGGAAAGGAAAAGAGATTAGGGATTCTATTAAGGTTTTGACTTGTTATTTTGATATAAATATTATTTAATATGAAGTGGTAATTTCTATTTTTTATATTTATTTAAATGAATTCATTCTCATGAAAGACAAATTCTTGTGAATCATTAATGAAACATGGGTCAATGAGTTTCACTCAAAAACTACATAGTTGAATTCTAATAGGAATTTCATAATTTGAATTGCTATGAAAAATATCTCTTACTTATTTATCATTAATATATTAATTTTAAACATGTCTTATAGTTATAACATGTTAAAATTTATAGTTCTTTTTCTCTTGCAACATAATAGAGAGAAATGGGTCAAAGCCTTTCAAACCCTTAATGTTGGTAGAAAGATTCCCCTTTGCCAACATAGGCCAAACGGATTTTTTCATTTTTTAAAGATATCACAATTATCTAGGTCAATATGGAATAAATCTCCCCCCATGGTAGGCAAAGGTTTAAAACCAAGAATTTTAATAGTGACAAAAAAATGGTAATTCAAGCCTAAACGTGTGAAAGGACAAAAAACAATGAGATTAAGAATGGAAGGTACCCTTTCATAAACAAAATGTCATTCTTAATTTCTAGGATGACCCTAAAGCACAAATGTAGCCTCAATATTAGTGGAATGCCATTGTAATTATGGTGTTTTTCATCATTCTCTACCATCATGTTACTTGATGGGAAGACCATCTTTTTTAGGCAAGGGGACTATCATTCCTAATATCATTGTTATTTTCTATTTCTCACTTTTAAGATTGAATCATCGTCTTCTAGTCACTAATAAAATTCCTAGTTTTAAACCCTGACCTACCATGAGGGAGACTTAATCCAAATTGCCAAAATAATAGGGCCCTTTGACCTATGCTATAAAATAGAAATCTTTCCACCTACATTGAGGGTTTGAATGGCTTTTACATTAATCTCTTTGTTCAATTTTCCCTAGGATGATCTAGTAAGATTTCAATATAGGGGTGGCCACTATTTCTATGGATATTGTTGTAGCTACTACAAGGCTTTTAGTGGATGGTGTGACATTCCTTAAAAACCCTGTGGACATTATAAAGAGGACTTTAGGATATTATTGAAGGCTAGGAAGAGTATCTCTTGGTTGTAAAATGGTTTCAATGAAGATGACCTCCCAAGAAAATAGAAGGATGTGGTGTTGGTCTTGATGGAATACATCACAATGGATGAGATTTATACAATATTCCATTCATAACTATTTCCTATTCTAAATAACTTTAGGCTTTTATTAAAATGAACTTTCCATTCTGGATCTTCTCATCATTATCTTATTTTTGCCATGGCTAAGTTGAAGGGTGTGCTTCCCCTTTACCAAGGCTTGATTTTCAAACGTAATAATTCCCATTTTCTTTTGTCCCTTAGCAGTGGCTCTCATGTCAACCCCAATAGCCCATATTCAAACCTCACGTTGATTGTTGAGTTATCTAATGCCTTAAGGACTATTTGTTAAGGTCCCTCCAGCTCTACTATGATAATCACTCTCCCAATAGGTAGGTTACCCAAGTTAATACCCAATGTTCTACTAGAATGAAAAATATTGTGTCTCAAGTTCAACCCCAAAAAGAGAAGAATTGCATTGGTTATGTCAACAAACAAGAACTTTCTAATGGCTCCTCAATTTTTCTCTGGTCCAATTGCTCTAATTGAACCCCAAATAACTCCATTGCTAATGAGTCAATTATAGACTCTAATCTCTATTCACTGACGTTAGGTTCCCCTCCTCTCGACCCTAATTCATTCCCTAATGATTTGGCATTGGCAGATGTAGCAAATAAAGTTAATGAATTATGTCTTATATAGCTATGGTATTGGTTTAATGAAACTAAATATTAGAGTAAAAACACTTACCTTCAAAAGGATTTATTTATTAATTATAATTATAATAAATATGAGCCTCCATAATCTATTAGACTAATTTATTATTTAATTAGTCTCATATTCATGCAGTTTGTTTAATGAATTCTAGGATAAATTTCCAATCAAGAATTATAGATATGATGCCCCATAAACTATTACACAATAGTCATAGCTAAAATGATTCATTCAACTTTTAGGATTTTTTTTTCATTAGTTTATCAATTGAGCATAAATGCTATGATATGCAACAATCTTTTTTTTTTAAGACATAAAGAACAACACTAAGAAAAGCTACCTACCTATCAAAATAGAAAACTTATAATGATAGAAGAAGGTAAAAATTTGGTTTGATGAGAATTTCTAATGTAAGTACCATTTTGAAGTGATCTCGCTAGTCATTCTCACAATGCGAGAAAGGTCAAAACAAACTCATTAGGAAGTGAGAAAATAGCTCTATAAAATGTGTATTTTCTCTATAATAGGTACATGTTTGTAATGGGTACTCATTTAGGAACCTAACTCCCAACTATAATGGGTACCTATTCCAAACAAGTATAGTTTTAGATTTAACATCTTGTTTGTAAATGGTATCTATTTTTTAATAAACAAGTAGCCAATCCTATCAATATTTTTTCTAAGCATATCACTTTCACTAAAAGTGTACTTGTTATATTTCTTTTGCTATAATAATTGTAAGACCTTAAATCAAAATCTTTAGAAAGCTTTATTTTACTTGTTATATTTCTTTTGCTATAATAATTGTAAGACCTTAAATCAAAATCTTTAGAAAGCTTTATTTATAATATACTATGGTATTTCTTAAAGTATTTAAGAATTATTTAAGTGGGTATGATTATTTGATGTTTCTTAAACCATTATATTGTATCTTATAAAAATTATAGCTAGATAGATGGGATTCTAGATATATTAGTAGTTTTCTTTTTCATGTTATCAACTTTATTTACATGTTTATGAAGATAATGACTATACATCAAATGAATTGAGGCACTATTTCTCTTTGGTTAAATGACTAATTTCTTCTCTCTATTTTTTTTATAATTTTTTTTTAATGGTTTTCTTTTATATAGTAATGTAGCTTAGGTTCTACTAGTCTATATAATTCAATAATAGTAAATTTTGTTAAATATTTTGAAAGCTAGTATGCAACATATATTCAAAGAATCATAGTCTTTATTAGTATTCTCCTAACGATAGAGACAAATATTTATTAATATGTATGATTAAAAATAAGATTGTTTATCATTCTAAATAACATAAATAAGACCTATTGTAAATATTTTGATCGACGAACAGGAATAGTTAATATTGAACATGTGATCCTTAGGCCCTAAACAAAAGAGGGGAAAAAAAACCAAGGAGTTGTGTCTATAAGGAGGAAATTATGCATATAATAAGAAAATTGGCAAATAATAGAACAAAACGAAGCAAATATTCAAGACAGACACAATAGAACAACATCAATTATATTTTTTTTATTTTTTTTATGGGTAATAGGCCGAAGCCAAGATCAACATTGGGCTCAAGAAGACTTGAATCCAAGATCTCCCAAATGAAAGGCTCGCAACTTACCATTGCATTGTGCGGTGTTCCCCAACAACATCAATTATATTATTCATCAACAATATTTCATATTTATGAATACAATAATCTCAACAATCTTCTTATAAACTTGCCAATAATTTTGACACCTAACTGACTGACATCTAACTAAAAATTAAAGACATATATACAATATTTATTTATTTATACAGAATAGATTTCATCTGTGACACGTTTATGCATGCCCGTGCTGCAACTGAATCAGGGTGCCCCCTTCTTATTAAGATTTTTAAAAAAAAAAAACACAATCTGAAAACAGGGGAAGAAACAGAGAAAACGGGGCATTTATTAAACACAAAAAAAAAATCTCTTTTTATTGATTCTAGGGTAGAATTGTCTCTTTTTATTGATTTCTTTGCCTTACAAAGTTTTTGTTCTGCCACAATTACAAATCATCATTCAAAATAGAGTTTATGCAGAACTAGTAGTAGATCAGAGATTTGCATGACAATCTATTCTTGGATGCCAATTCTACATAAATTTTAAAAGATAAAAAATACACACAAACACAATAGAATAATCTTTATTAATATTCCAACATCTATTACAATTTGCAGGTTTACTTTTCAAACAACAATGAAACTCTATAAAATAGAGTTCACACCCCTTTTCAATAAGCTTTTAACACTTCTTGTGTGAGCAGCATCCCGGGTCAGGAAAGTCACCGCCACAATTCCTATACGATGCAGACTGTGACTTCATCTTATCCAGATTGTGCCTGCTGGCAGAGACACTCAGAAAACAAACAACAAAAATGAGGAAGATTACCAATTTCTTAAGCGTTGACGTGTCCATTATATTCGCAGTTCGGCCCTTGGAGAAGAAACACAGATTCACAAACTGGTGCTTTGCGTTGTAAGTTGATAATTATTCAGAGAAGAATCAAAACAGATGTGTGTTCTAATGAATATTGAGAGAACAGAGAAGGAGGATTTAAAATGACGATTTACGGCTAATAGGCTTATAGAGGCATCATGAATTTTTGGTGTTAGTTTCCTGGAAGACTGTAATGAAAGCACGAGGACGATGCAATATAATTGAATTCCAATAACAAGGATTTTCAAACTCGATCCAGCAAAACGAAAATATTTTGAAAAAAGCTTTATTACAGATTTATTTGCGTATACGCCGCGTCTAGCATTTGCCACGCGTATTATAAAAGATTCGTATGATAGCCATGCAAATAAGACAAGAAATCACATAAAAGAAACAGTTTAAGGAGAAAGCCGCTTATCATTACTCAGAAGTCAGCTTCGAAATGCGAAGAAATTACGGTTTCAGAAAAGTTTTACAAGTGGGTTCGATTCATTTTTAGTTTTTTGCAGTTCTAAAGGTGTGGATGTTGTAATAATTTTGTAGGGGAGTCTCAATTATCTGTATTTGGGGTTTCCAATCGGTTTCGTTCCACAATGAGGTGTCGGTCACCGTGATGCATTGTATCGCAGGTGATATAAATATAAAATATAAAAAAATATAAATATATATAACAATTTTTTTTTAAAAGTTAGAAATGTTAGTTATAATTTTAAAGTACATCAAATGTAGTAGTAGAAGTACTCATTCAATAATATTTTTTTTTTATGTTTTGTTGTTTAAAAATTGAAATCTTTTAGTTTTCTTTGTACAATAGTATTTCTAACATGTTTTATATAAATTTCTTAAATGTATAAATATGCTATGTCTAAAGGGTATATTATATTCTTTTCTAGAAATTAATTTTATACATTTAAAAAGTCTAATATTCATACAATTAGAATTAGGTATAATCATGGGTACTATAGATTTATTAAAAAAATGAGACTATAACAACTTTTATATAGGAAGATCTTGAAAGGAAAGTATAACATGGTAAGCAAATACGAAAGAAATTGTTTCGAGGAGAGAGAGTATACAACTCATAGAGGCATCATGAATTATTCACGTTAGTTTCCATGAAGTTTGTAATGAAAGCATAAGGAAGATACATTTTAAAGGTCCAATAATAGAATAAATGAGAAACTAGGCTTAGATTTGAGTTCCAACAACATATTTAATGATTTAGGGTTGGAGAGGGCTTTAGGACCAATTTAAAACCTTGAAGGATTTAGGGTTGCAGAGGGCTTTGCAATGCATTACTAGGCCAAGATAATCACAAAATTTTACAATTCCCAGTTACTAAAGGTGCTATCAGCTTCAAATTTTACCATATGATTTTAGAAATATGAGAAATCTATGAATATTAAGATTATTGGCATTACCATGCCTAGAATAGTTTCTTGCATCAATTGGAAAACTTGAACAATTGGAGTATCTAGACATTTCCCTATGAGAGGGCTTGAAATAACTTCCAAAGGAGATACAATAGCTAAAGAAATTGAAGGAGCTTGACATGAGAGAGAGTGTGTGCACATTTGACAATATTATATTAAATCGTTTGTGAACTTTGTTTCTTGAAGCTTGTTACATATGATGAGATGATTGGGACGTAGTGGTTGCGGGATAAGAACATTTCTACTCCTAATCTTAGAGTTGAAATTGTGGAAAAAAATATAATTTGGATTGGCTTTATGTGTGTCTTTGTTTCTTATCTTTCATCTTAAAGAACGAGATCCAAGGATATTGAGATTCTCTATAAATATTATTATTATTTTTCATGTTTATGGGGGAAAATCAATGAAAAGAGATCCATATTTCAAGCCTATGATTATGATCAAATCTTGTGGCAGTTGAATTTAGTAAACATTATCATAATTATATTCAATTATTATTATTAGTAACTTGATTGTACATGCATACAAAACCTATCCTCTATTTGAAGACAATTAAATTTGTAAATGCGTGGAAGTTGTCCTCACAACAAATGAATTTGATCTCTATCATTTTCTATGTTTGTAGGTTAAATTAGTCTAAACGTTAAATTAGTGTTGAATGTACAAATTTGTCAAATTTATAATTAGAAATTATTTTATTGAGTTTCTCTACTCTAATGTTTGTTGGAATAATTAATAAAATAATATTTATTTTGTTGAGTTTCTTTAGTGTAGAGTTTGTTAAAATTATAAACAACTGGAGTTTGCAAGAATTTGGTGCACCAATGTTAATTTTTTGTCTAAGTAGTTTCAATCTTTCACTTAGATTCTAAATTTGTAGTTAATTGTTGAACTTCATTACACCTATCTATATTTCAAGAATCTTTTATTAAATATATTATAATATTTTCTGTAAAAAAATATATTTTGTAATTTAATTTTTATAATTTTAATATAATGTTAGAATAGGATGGATGTATCTTTGCAATTGAAACTTTAGAACATATAGAGGCATCTTGAGGGCTTTGTACTACCCAAAAAAATAAAATTGCCGATGATATTCTTCTATTAACCTTTATGATCTTATCTTTTTTCAAATAATGATATGACATCATGTCTCAAAACTTATAAGTTTGACTTGCAAAGAAATTGGTGACCATAATTTGGAGGAGGAAATATCCATGTATTGAAGTCTAAAGTGAAGTAACATTGCACTCAACAAAAATATTTCTATAACGTATATTCTAGAAAAATAAATCATAATTGCAAAAATATTATAAATTGGAGTCTATAGAGAAAACTCAAATGTTTTAGTTAACTATATATTGCCCATTTTTATGTATCATTAAGCTTAAACATTCCATATGTTTACACTTAAGTAACATTATATCAAATGGGATGACTCGTGTGCACTCTTTTTCCCTTGATGGGTGCACCTCTACTCTTTATGATGTTGCTATCTTTATTTCTTCTTCTACTCTTTATGATGTTGTTGCCTTTATTTCTTCTTCTACTCTTTATGATGTTGTTTCCTTTATTTCTTTTGGCTTTGGTCTATCTATAGGAAGCTTGCTAGCTCTATTGGTTACTGCTTCTAGGGATTCTCTTAGCATAGGCCTTTATTTGTTGAAGGGAGGTTTGTTGGTCCTTTCAACTGCTACGGATTTTTCATCCCCTTCTTTCATTTTTGTTATTGGGATTTTACTACTTGCAACTAGGTAATCTCCTAATGTTGGCTCTATTCTTGGAAATGGGTCAGGATTACTTATGGGTGGTTCGCTAGACTCTTTTTCCATTTTTGTTGATGGGGCTTGGTTGTATGCTTCTAGGACTTTTCCTTGTGCTGGATCTATTCTTGGAAACAGATCTAGGTTGCTGGTGGTGGCTCATTGATTCCTTCTTTCATTGATGTTTCTTGGGTTTCTTCATCTATGACTAGGGCATTTCCTTCCATTGGCTCTATTCCTAGGTCACTGGTGGGAGGTTCACTTGCTTCTAGTTCAATGCCCCCTTCTTCTACAACTATTGTTGAGGTTTCATCATCTATTTCTAGGGTTTCTTCTAGTGGGGGTATGGCTTTCCCCAATGTGGCTTTGGGTTCTACGACTGCTCCTAGTGGGTTGTCTTTTGCCAAGGGTCCTTTCCATATATTTAAATTCATTTCTATTACACTGGACGCAGAGATGGAGGATGATATTGACCATAAGGCTGCTGATTTTTCTCATAATGTTGTGATTTTCCCATCCAGAGTCTTTTGGCTAGTCTCCCAAATCTGCATGGATGGATTTCCAAACAATGGAAACCCTTACTTTCTCAAACTATCAGTATTTTTCCTTTGCCTAAAGGATTTTTTGTTGCTAATTTTGTAAAGGCTGATAGAAATAAGATTTTGTGTCATCCCTTTTTTAGTTGGGAAGGTAGATTCATGCTTATGATTAAACCCTGGTATCTTGATTTTAATCTTTTTTTTGAAAAGTCTAACAAGATTCCTATTCAGGTTCGGCTTCCCTATCTCCCTCATCATTTTTTGGTTGATTCTCTTCTGGAGGTAGTGGGAAATGCTCTAGGAGATTTTCTAATGGTGGATGAAGATTCATGTGTTATTCTTCATTCCATCTATGCCCATATTTTGGTTGATCTGGATGTGTCCAAGGAACTACTTGCTGAGATTTTAGTCAAATATTCTAAGGGTAGCTAGCTCCAATCTTGGATTATGAGGGGATCCCCTTCGGATGTAGAAGATGTTTTAAAATGAGTCATGTAGCAGCTCATTATGGGTTTGAGAAGATTAATTTAGGCCTACTTCTTAAGAGAAAGGTGCTTCTTCTCAACTTTATATGGTTGAGAAGAACTTTTCCTAGAGGAGTTTCTCCTGGGTGGATTCTGTGATTTCTTCTCATGATGGGAACACTAGGACACTTAATGAGCTAGTTTTATTCCTATTGTGGCTCAAAACATTGATGTCTATGATAGGACTTTCACTAGTGGTTGTTATGTTCTTGTTGAGAGCATTGTCGGTGTAGTCTCGAGGGATGTTAGTGGCCCTATCTCTTAGAATATTGTTGGACCTATCTCTGGTTCCTCTATGGATGATGTGGGTTCCCCCCCTTGGCTACTGGGACCCCTTCTCTTGATAGGGTCACTAGGATTGTTGGTGATGATGGTTCTGCACCTCTTGTGTCTCAGAATTTGGTTGCCTCTGATAGGGCTTTAGCTATTGGTTGTGCTTTACCTACTGAGGGCATTGTTGGTGTTGTTGTCTCTCAGGTTGTTGTTGGCCATATCTCTAGCACTTGTACTGTTGTTGCTAGTGGGATTCCAGTACTGGATTCTTTGGATTTGCAGGATGCTACTGCTAAGGTGGAAGAGGGTTGGATTATGGTAAAAGTTAATAAATCCAAGACTTCTTTGTCCTCTTTTGAGATGACCCTTTGCTCCCAAAAGAGGAGGGGCAAAGGAAATTCTTAATTGTCTTTTGGTTCAATGGTTGGGCCGGATTTCTCTTTGGTCCTTTCTTTTCTTTCTGGCTACATGTCGGTTTCTGTGTGCATCTTTGTTCTCAACTTGAGGGTGCATGTTGGTAAAACCCTCATTTTGGGCTGGATCCATTTCTTTTCATGGGCTTTATTAGAATATCTTTTGTGACCTTTTTGTAAAGGGTTTCGAGTCCCTTCAAAACTAATTTTTTGTGAAATCAAAAATATTATATCGAGTGTTATTAATTTGTAATATAAATTTATTTTTAATATATTGAAAGAATATTGCTCATGATTAGCAATATATTGTATTATATAAAAGTGCATTTTCTTGGAATGGTTTATAATTAGCATATTTTTATCATAAAACAATTTATGATATTTAAGTTGGCATTGTTTAATTTCCTCAATAAATGAAGGAAGTCTTTTATTCAATCTCGCCCATTGAGGCTTTGTGTGAAGAGTATCCATTAGATAACCAATATAAATATCATTGTCTTATATTTCATACAAGTTCTTCCAAACATGTCCCTAAGGGCCCGTTTGGGTGCTAGAATTAGACTAGATATTCTGGAACTAGATTTTCAGATAATGTCAATTTCATGTTTGTGTCCATCCAAAAAATTGGAAATGGAGTTTTGAAATTCCAATTTTGCCCCCAAAATGGGCATTTCATCTTCCACTCAAATAGGTGGAATTGGAATTTCGAATTCCAATTCCAATTTTTATAAAACTAAATTTAAAATTTTATGGAATCCATGACTATAAGGATGTATATTATATTGTTATAAGGATGTATACATATACATATGTTTATATACATACATGTGTGTATATACACACATGTGTGTATATATGTGTATATATACACAAATGTATGTATATATATACACACGTGTGTGTATTTGTGTATATATATATACGTGTGTATATGTATATACATGTGTGTATATACATATATGTATGTGTATATATATACACATGTATGTGTGTATACATATATGTGTATATATACATGTGTGTGTATATATAAACACATGTGTGTGTATATGTGTATGTATATATGTGTATGTGTGTATATACACACATGTGTGTATATATGTACATGTGTGTATATGTGTATATACACACACATGTATGTGTGCATATATACAAACATATACACACCATACTTAAAGAAATTAAAAATAAATAATTAAAATTCCTTATGCATCTTTGTAGTCATCTTTCGGGTGAACCAAACGGGTCAACCCATATTCTAGAAATCATTTTTAGGATTTGTATCTTCCAGAATTGCAACATCTTCCTGAATTGATTGGACTTGGCATTTGGTATTCCAACACCCAAATGGGCCCTAAGGGAATCTCCAATAACACATAATTCACTTTTGATGGTCTACAGTTCCCCAAGGTGCATTCTAGATTCTTTCTTCTTAAAGTTCATATAAAAAGTGAGAAAAACTAGCTATTTTATAGGATTTTAAAAAATTATCTAATCTAGACTTAGCATCTCAAAGAAAGATCTTGATTTTACGATTACACATAATTGAATCCAAAAAACTAAGGCAAACAGGCAAGAGACTACATTGTTAAGTTAATTTACATATAAACCAAGTAAGATTATCTTATAGAAGTCCATACAAAAGCACCTAGGTGTTATATATCCAATGAAAGAATAAAACGTTCAATTAGTTTTTGAAAAAATAGATTTTGTTAAGAATGTAAAAATATATGTAGCACTCCAAAATGTGAAATTTAACTATTACATAGGTTACATCTTGGTATTTGTCATGTACCATTCAGTGCCACATGGTCTACTCTATAATTTCCATCTTCTTCAGAATAGGTAGCAATATCAACTTGGAAATATGATCTTTCTGAGTGTTAAGGTTACTGGGATCACCAAATTTGAAAAGCACTCACACCATGAAGTGCAAAACTTGGATAATTGGAATTTATCTTAGATTTTGTAGTATGCAAGAGCTTGAAAGAAGTTCCAAAGGAAACAAGAAAGCTCAAGAGATTAATTTAGAAAGCTTGATATGACATATTCTATTTTTGTTTGGTCAAGTTACCAATAATTATTTGTGAGCTAAGTTCCCAATCTTTTTATTATGATGAAATAATTGGGAGGTAGTGGTTGCAGGTCAAGAAAAATTTTATTTCAGAGCTTAGAGTTAAAATTGTTCAAGTATACTTCAGTTTGGATTGGCTTAGAGGTGGTAGCTATACTATTTGGCAACCCTTTGTAGGGTTCAAGGGAAACACTTCCAAAAAAAATTAAAAATTGTCTTGTAAAATAGAATATTAGTATCTAAAATCAATTAAGAGAGGGAGATAAATAGGGAGAGGTGGAGAAGAACATATACAAAGATGTAGAAAAAGTGGGAGAGCGTGAGATAGAGGTTGTGATTTAATAATAATTAAGTATTCTTTTTTTTATGATAAGCATGATAACAACATTTTGTAATGCTCTCACATTATTTTTTGGTAGTGACTAAACCTCATAACATGAACATATAATAACATTCTTTTCTTATTCCATATTTTTGTACATGTGCCAATGTCTCTACCCAAATTGTTGTTATTGTTGTTGTTGTTGTTGTTGTTGGTATTTCCTTATAAGCCTATACACTTGACTAATTACCTATCTAGTATTCAATGGATGTTTAGTTTGAAAATACTATAATTTACTAATCATCCTATTTGGAAAAGTGAGGTTAATGGATAGAAGATCCTAGATTTACTATTTATTCATTTTACTTGTATTATATACATGATGGCTTGAGTTGGATGTATTAATTCCTAAGTATTTAGTCAAGAATCTCAAAAATTAAATAAATTATAAAACTTGTTCATTATTGTGTATAAGTATTAAGAAATTTATTAATTTTAATGTCTATCTCATTTAGATAGATTCTATTCTATAAAGGCAAAAAGATAGATTTGATTTAAGAGGGAAAGAAGAAAGGAAAGCTTTTGAATTTTTTTTTACAACTTTCAAAGATGTTAGATTACTCAATGAACTAAATCCTTAGTTCTTAATTAGAGTAAGGTATTGTAAGAGGTATATAGTGACAAACAATTGGGATTGTATTAAACAATGGATACCACTAATCTATGTTACATAATCTATTATTTTATCTTTGTAATCATCTCATTAAGATATATAGGACTATCCTCCTTTGTCCTATATAGCCAAAATTGTAGATGAGTGGCTCACTTATGTTATTCTATTCAGAATTTCTTCCAATTGTACATCATTAATCAAGCCTTGTTATTATTAAATAACATCAATTGTTGGATTTAGGTCTAAAGATTGATCTTTAGGTTTAAATGTTAGATTTGGATCACCAACATCACCATTAAGATTCGAGTGGGGTTTCTACCTAAGAGAGGAATTCACTTGATCCATCTTTGTGGGATAGCCTTACCAATTAGATGTCCAAAGAATTTAGTATCCACCATATAAAATGATGTTGAAATATAGGTCATCCTTTACAAATAAAATTAACAAAACTAAATTATTTATATTAGATGCTATTGAAAATGAGGTGACCAAAGTTTATAGTCAATAATGCCTTAATTTATTGGATGAATTTGGGTTCAATGTAGATCTTACTAAGAATGATGGAAACTAGGGGTCATCTAGTTTTATCATAATCTTTCTCAAAGTATATTTTGACAATGACTACTTGTTAATTGAATTTCCCAACTCTTCCATAATTTCCAATACAATAATATTTTTTCACTTGCAAATTTTATTTTTTTGAACCATGTTTCCTCCATATGAATAACCAATAGGAGAATATGTCTATCACCAAGCACAAAGGCCCTTATGAAATTATCTCATAGAAAAAATTCAAGAGTGATTACTCTTTGATTGTATATTAAAGCTTAAACCTATCAACTTTGGTATGATTCAATATTATACTATTCACAATAACCCTAGCTATTCTAAATCAAAAGCTTCACTATACACCTTTTGTGAATCATGGACAAAATCATATGTTATAATTTTGTTGAACTCATTGGAAAAGCTATTGAAACCATATACCTTTTAATTAACTATGTTAACTATCATAATAATGGAGATCCTCTCCTTGGTAAGGAGTTTTTCATAAGGTGCTAACTAAATGGAAGACAAATAGTAAGGTATTTTGCATCTGATCATTGTCTAAAATCCACTTAAGGATGTTTTCGAAGAGTCGTAAGCTTTGAAAACAATTTATAGTGCTACCTAAAACTTTTAAAACTTAAAAAAAGACATAAAAATGTTTATCTATTTCTTTATTTAGATTTTATTTGTTGAACTAAGTTGTGTAACTAGAAGGATTAGAAAAAAATCCTTAAAATGTTTTCCCCAACCCTGAATAATAAATTTTAATTTTTATATGAGCTCTTCTGGCTATGTACAAATCCACCACATATGCTTAGTAGCATAGGTTAGCCACTTAGTGTACAACTTTTTGGAAGTGCACCACCTCGAACTAAGGGCCCGTTTGGTGCATGGAATACCAAATGCCAGATACAGTCAATTCTGGAAGATGTTGCAATTCTGGAAGATACAAATCCTGAAAATGATTTCCAGAATATGGGATGACCTATTTGGTTCACCTGGAAGATGACTAAGAAGATGCATAAGGAATTTTAATTCTATATTTTAATTTCTTTAAATTCATGTGTATACGTCTGTATATATACACACATACATGTGTGTATATATGCATATATGCACACATATGTATACATACACATACACACATGTGTATATGTGTATACATGTGTGTATATATACACATATATACACATATGCACACATGTGTATATATACATACATACACACATGTGTGTACATGTGTGTGTATACATACACATACACACATATACACACACATGTACACATGTGTGTATATATACACACATGCATTTATATATACACGTGTGTGTGTGTATATACACACATGTGTATATATACACATATGTGTATATATACACACACATGTGTGTATACACACACATGTGTGTATACACACATACATATATATATATACACATACATGTATGTATATATACACAAGTACACACACATGTGTATATATATGCACACATTTGTGTATATATACACATGTGTGTGTGTATATATGTATATGTATATATATACATCCTTATATATATACACAAATACACACATGTGTATATATATACACACATTTGTGTGCATATACACATGTATATATATACATCCTTATAGCAATATAATATACATCCTTATAGTCATGGATCCCATGAAATATTAAATTTGGTGTTACAAAAATTGGAATTAGAAATTGGAATTTCTAATTCCACCTATTTGAGTGGAAGATGAAATGCCCATTTTAGGGGCAAAATTGGAATTTTGAAATTCCAATTCCAATTTTTTGGATGGACACAAACATGGAATTACATTATCTAGAAATCTAATTCTAGAATTAAAGTGTTAGGATTAACAAGGCAGAAATAACAATTATGTGCAAATATAACTAATACCAGAAAACAATAAACCACATAGAAGAGAACACAAGACACAAAGATTTAACGTGGTTCACCCAATCCTTGGGCTACATCCACCAATAGCGAGTCCAATATTTTATTATCCAGTGATTACAACCTGATTACAATCCATAATCCCCTTACAACTCAATTCTGCCGCAAGTACTAAAATCATACAATCATAATGAAATCCCTAACCCTAAGCCATATTATACAATATTTTTGCCGCTTTAGGGTTAGAATGAGTTATAACATGTCAGCCCAAATAACCAAAAAGTAGTCGGCCTCAAAAAAAAATTTCTTGGATAGTACAATACATGGTTAATTCCAAGTCTACCTGACACTCTTGACACTTTTGGTCAAGTATAAACATCATTTTGTGAGTCAATGGAAATGAAAATAGGTCTATACTCATATTACTTTATTTCTACTCAAAATGATCCAATCTTCAAATGTAAAATCACCATCTCTAGTTATCCCGGCGAGGTCAGGAGGAAAAGTGTATAGTACTTTCCTAGATAGTACTTTCCTGATCAGTCACCACAAGCTAACATAGAGTTCATATTCCATGCACCAAACGGACCCTAAATGAAGAATTAATTGAGCTCTAGAATGAAATGGTCACATAGGACTTGTGGCGAATCCTCTCTTATCAATGGTTATAGATCATTAAGAAAAGGACAAGTGCAAGTTGTAGCATCAAACCACCATGCAATCCAATCTATGCCACCTTAGGGGTCGTCTAAGAGAAGGTTCTAATAATGGTTTATATGCATAAGAGAAGGCTTGCAAGAAGAAGAAACATTTGCAAATACTTTTTCTCGTAGGTAATTAGGCTTGCTAGCTTCTTTGGAGGGATAAGCACATTCATATAGAGCCACCACCACTTCTCTTACATTATCATTAGCATTGAGATAAGAATGTTTGTAGGTCTCAAGGTTTTAGTAATTCTTTTCATTAGTATATCTTGCATTATGAATATCAATTTGAAAACCCTTTATTTAAACCATTATAATGATATTTATAATTATCTCATATTATACATGAATAAAAAGACATTTAATAATTTTAACTTTAAAAAATTACAAACTAAAATAAATGTTCTATAATTACATTGAGAGGTGTAACTATACAATGCCACCACAATTTTTATCTTTGTCATAAAAATGAAAAAAAATAAGATTGACGTTTGCTTTCTTATCTAATCAGAAATAACAATATTTTTATTTTTTAATATTATTTTATAATCATTAAAGATTCTTTAAATTTGATATCTTTCAATATTTTCTACATAAGTTGAATTTATAAAATATAAGTATACTAATAGATATCATCATTTTATTATTGTATTATTTACCATAATAGAATATTTCCAAAACACTTTAGCTTAAATATGTTATATAAAAAATAAAATAAAAGATTGTCCATAAATGTATACTTAGAAACGATAACACAGAGGACCCCAAACGCGGTCATGAAAGGTTCTCCATGTTTTAATTTTAATAAAACAAAATATTCTTTTAGATAAAACAAAACGTTTGAAAGGAACCATTTTCAACAGATGTCCTTCTGACATCACATTTCGAGGAAACATCTTTGACACATTCCTGCGAAAGAAAGGAAATGAAAAATCCACGCACATTCATGCAACTAACGAGGAAAGATCTCTTGCACATTATTGTAGACTCAGTCGCGTATACGCTGAGAATGCAGATTCCATTGTAACTTCAATTGCCGAGTTTATTTCTTATATAAAGAAGGAGCTTCTATTAGCCTTGCAAAGAGAAGAAATTGCAGAAACGAAACACTGAAAGGACAAGCCGCTCAGGATTAAGCAGCAGTAAAAAGCTTCAAATCCAAGAGAAATTAACACTTTCCTAAATACTTTAGGAAATGGTGTCGATGATTGCAAGCTCTATGCATAGCGAATCGCACAAGGCTTGGCAGAGGGCAACTAACAAGATTTCTAAACGAAAATGTACATCACATTTTCACAGAAAAGGGCTCAGTATTTACTCCTTATCAGATGCACTCAGACAGTATCGGCAGTATGCCCTTAATTTTGTCAGTAATAACTCCTTAGATGGTGTACTCAAGGAATGTTTCTTAGACTTGGGATTATTTCCTGGGGACAGGAAAATCTGTGCTGATGCACTTTTGGACATTTGGGTTTATGTTAGAAAGCTTCAAAGGCATGATGCTTTTGCCGTCTTATCAGAACTTGAAAGTAGAAATCTGTTCAATTTAACTAGCAACTCAAGGTAATTGCCTTTGCTTTAATACAATTTTCTATATTCGGTTTCTATTAATCATATTTCTCAACAGTAAGGTGACATGCTTGCACTTAACAGGGAAAGTACAGCAACTTCGTATGGACATGGAAATGCTTCAGAGCTTTACTTTTCCCAGCGTGATGGAATTCGAGATTTCGCTTTGTATTTGGGACACCATGACAACATACTCCACCGCAAGAGGTTGGTCATAGAAAGGAAGAACTTTGCTTCGTTAAAGAATTGGGAGCTGCTAAGAGATAGAGCGTTTCATACTCAATTTCTCTCCATTCTCACCGGTAAGTTATTCAAAAACTCTTCCACATCCATTTTGGTCCAGAAAAACATTACTTTGTTTTCATGTTCATTGTTGATCTCCAATTATAGGGAAAAAAAATTGAATTTCAAAATTGATTTTCGGAATTGAATAAGGTTTTCATCACACTTGGCTGCATGTGCGTGAATTTCACATACATAATTAGTAGTCATTATTAGTGCACAAATTTCTAATTGGATTTGATTTGTATTTAATACATGCAGGCCCTATGGAGGAAAATGACTGGTATGATATGAACTTCCCTGAAACAGAGACACTGTTGTTGCTCTTTGATTCGACAGAATACTTTCTCCCCCCATTTCTGAAATCCATGAAAAAGTTGAAGTTTCTGATGATATCCAATCGGGGTACGGACAAGGCAACAGTGAAAGGTCTAGATGTCTTATCTTCACTCACTCAACTCAAGAGTGTCCGCTTGGAGAGGTTGATTTCACCCTTTGGTGGAAAACAGAGCATTCAAGCACTGCAGAATATAGAGAAGCTATCTTTGAGCTTATGTGAAGGATTTGAAAATATATCCACATTCACCAAGCTACAAGATTTTTACCTCGATCACAGCAATAATTTGGAGGAATTACTTCCTGGTATCTGCAATATAACCTCCACTCTGTCATGCTCTATCACCAACTGCCATCAGCTTCAAAATTTACCATATGATTTTGGAAAAATGAGCAATGTAAGAATGTTAAGGTTATCGGCATTACCACTCCTGGAACAGCTTCCTGCATCAATTGGGAAACTTGAACAGTTGGAGTATCTAGACATTTCACTGTGTGAGGGCTTGAAAGAACTTCCAAAGGAAATAGGACAACTCCAGAAATTGAAGGAGCTTGATATGAGAGAGTGTTCCCGCCTGACAACGTTACCTTCAACTGTTTGTGAACTGAGTTCTATGAAGATCGTTACCTGTGATGAGACGATTGGGAAGCAGTGGTTGCAGGTTAAGAACACTTCTATTCCTGAGCTTAGAATTCAAATTGTGGAAGCACAGTTTAGCCTGGATTGGCTTGACGATTGACTTTTATCTTTCATCTTAAAGAATAAGATCTAAGGATCTTGACATCATTTATAAATGTTTTTCATTATTTTCATGTTCATCGGCACAAATCAATATAAGGCCCTCTAGATTTTCAGCCTAAGATTATGATCAATTTTAATGGCAGATTACTGCACTAAACAGTTTTTTACTGGATTGTAAATACATAACGAACGTACTGTCTCTCCCAGGACAATTCTTTGTTATGCATAAACTTGGATGTGTGTGTGTAAATGAGCGTGTTGTCCGGACAGAATATAAATTTAATCTCCATCATTTCCTGTGAATGTAGATTAAATTAATCAAACCGCTCATAAGTTTACAATTTTCAGAAGTGTGTTCTATGTACAAATTACACAAAATATGTAATAAGAAAATACTTTCTTGAATGTGCCATACTGCAATGTTTGTTAAGAGTAATAAATAATTGAATCATGTGCTCTGAGGAGTTATGTTAGCTGGCTGTCAAATAGTTCAAATTAAGTGTTAAATTATATTTAAGTTTGTAGGAAGTCATTTAGGTTGAGATTATCACCAAGTCCCTACTAAGCAAGACTGTTGTAGCACAAACAAATATGTTAGAACACCTAGGTGTTACTCAGTCAATGTAAGAGTAAAAATTTAAATAGGTATTAGAAAAGATAAAATTTATTAAAAAGGTAAAGACTTTAAAATATGATAGAGAATTAAAATATTGAATTTCATTTTTCTAAATTCTTTATATTTCTTTGTCTTATAGATAGATATTTATGAAGAAGCATAAAACCAATTAGATAAGATTCAATATCTATAAGAAAAGGTAATCAAAGAAATCAATTAATTGAGTTTTCAATTAATAAATATTTAATATAAAAAAATAAAAGATAAAAATAGAGACTTTTAAGTTAGAAAATGTTCAATATTATGGTCTAAAAATTCAAATAAGTCTTTGCAAATAAGATAGAAGCCCTAAGTAAACATGGAAAATTTGTGATTGAGTTCCTCATCAAGACAAGAATTAGAATGAAAAAAAATGCATAACATTATGTTAGGATTAGGTAATACTGAGAGGCGGGTGAATCAGTATTACAGAACTTTGATCTTTTCAATTTTAAACAATTATAAACAATCCAAAGTAATGCAGAAATGAAAATAACATATAAGCATAACACAAATTACTCATTACACCATGATTTGTTCTCGAGGAAACTCTGGCCAAAGAGAAAACCCTGGTGGGGATGGTACCCACAAATATGCACTAAAATATAATATCCCTGTTAGGAGATCTAGCCCTATTAGGAGCTGATTGTTACATAGTACATTTCCTTGTTAGAGGAATACAAAACCCTGTTAGGGGTATACAAAACACCTAGTTAAAGGTGGTGAGCACACTGCTCTTACAATCAATATTTGTCTCAAAAGAGTTCTCAAACGGGAACAATACAAGCACTTATCTTGCTTAGATACTTCTAGTTATAGCTCGGCCTCTAACTAATCTCGCATCTAATTTCTACTCTTATATTCGCAAACTTACTCCATCATCATAATCATAACCATACCTCACTTTCACAAAAGTAATCTGTACTTATACAAAATCAGCCTTCTAGTCGGCTTCACAATTACCATACAAAACATAACAATAACTCATCCAAATGATATTTATGGAGTCGGCGCTCTTACATTACCAAAGATTCCGCAATATACTTTATTCACTTGTCTTAGCACGTTATCATATCCACTATGCTTTCCTTAATCTTTGCAACTATTTATGTACCCTGTTACATTGTTTTACTGTCTTCGCATACGTTCCGAACACTATATCTCACAAATCTGGTAACCAAAACTTGTGTGCTTTTAATTGAAGCATGTATACATCTCAAAATACCTCCAGTTAACTTTGCAAGTCATAATACCTCATATATCTTCATTATTGACCAAAACTGTGGCACTGTACCCTGTTATCCTGATTCTGGACTTAGTCATTTTCATGATTGTGACTCCAGTGGCAATCTTCTTATCATGCGATCACTCCAAACATAAGTGTTGCCATAAATGACAACCCTTAAGTGATTCCAAGTGCTCCAAAACATCACATGCCAACAATCTCTCCCTTTGGCATTGATGGCAACACTTAGAAAAATGACTAAGTGTCACAATGCAACTCCCTTCTTTTCTTTTTCTCTTTTCTATTTTTTCTTTTATTTTCTTCTCTACATATAACTCTACATATTTCTTTATCTTCCTCATTTTTCCTTTTTCTTCCTCTCCCTTTGACATCAATGACAAAGATATATACAAAATTTTAAAACTTAAGCACAAACGATTCAATGCTTACTCACCAAATTTAAGACATCTTGGAAAGAGTTTTCCAAGGTCTTAACTTCTTCAATCCATGAACTTATCAATAGTTCACTGACATGGATTAATCCATTCAGTGCATATGACGCTGTCTATGTTGCTTTAAGCTTAGTAAGAGTAGGTACATCCATTGAGCCTTCAACTTTTATGACAGATGAGTCTCCAACATTGTGAGCTTAGGAGTCAATAGGCTTCTCAATAAGCCAAATCTATCGACAACTCTCCCTTTCTCTGTTTCTAGTACTCCTATCTTGTCCAATAGTATGGTTGATTCGTTATCTATTTCTCCCACAGTATGTGAAGATGATTCACAATTGTCCATTAGACTACCAAGGTTAGCCCTGTCTTTGGCTATGATCTCCTCAATGTTCCTTAAATGTCTATAGGGGTTTATGCAATAGCTGTAAATTTTCCTGCCTTGTGCTACACAACTCTTGGCCTTAAGAGTGGTAGCCTTAAGAATGTTTAAGTCCCATGAGATCGACTTACAAACTTCACTCAGCTTCTTCTCCAAGAAGTTTTTTTCAACCTTTTCTTCTGCTATTTTTAGCAATGAATCAAAATGACTATTGAAGCTATCCAGTACCATACCAAGATTCTCAGCTTCATCTTTGTCTTTGAAGATAATCAATGAGGGGATTATCTTGTTCACTATTTCTACAGCCCTGACCATTACCTTTGCTCTTTTGTCTCCTTTCTGAACTGATCTCTCCTTAGCTTTGGCGAAGGCCAAAAATGATAGTCTCATCAGCTCATCTTCATCCATGATGTCCACATCAGAGCTGACTAGCTTGGCCATACTTGCCAACAATAAAGATGTGTCCATACTGACTTTAGCAACTTTTTCTGATTTTAACTGTTCGTCTTCATTTTCCTCCTACTTTATTTCCTTCCCCTGTTCTTTTTCCTCATGTTTCTCTTCTGATTTTCCTTCCTCTATCTGCTCCTGACCTTCAACCTCCATCGCATTGTCTACATTGTCCAAAAATGGATCATTTACATCCTGTGAAGTGTCAAGGCTAACAAGTGCACCAGTGACAAAGAAATATGGTTGCATGCTAACTTGAGCACTTTCATTTACTGCATTGGAACTCTCTCCTAAACCCAAAAATATAGGCTTAGAAACCTTGGGAGGTGAAACCTTCTTAGGCATGTCATGCATTAGGACTTGGTCTAATGCCTTTTGGGTGTCCCCAATCACCTCATCATACTTCCTAGCCATAATCTTGACTAATCTGGCCTTTGTCCGCAGTAGGGGTTTTAGTGCATTTATGATTCTTTCTCTTTCCTGAATTGACACAATCGGCAACATATCATCAATTGTTTTATTTCTTATGTTCTCATCCTCCGAATGTGCTAATTGTTTCCTAATTTCTAGTTTACTGTATAGGTCTTCGGGAATGTTTCCTTCAACCTCCAACAAATTCTTCTTAAAAACTAGCAAATGCTCAATTCAATAGTGTCCTCAATGACTGCTTGGTCCTTAGAGATATATCTTTCATAGTATTTGTTCACTGATAACAAATTTCCATCTTTGATAACTCTTTTCTGTAGTGATTTAAGATCCGGTTTCCACAAGGTTTGTGGACTGTTCTGGACTATTTTCTCTTCATGTTTCTCAGCTTCCTTTTCTTCCTTCTTCTTCCTCTTCACCTTTGTCTCTTTTTCTTTGGGACTATCTTGCTTGCTTGTTCTTGTGGATCTTCTAGGAATGACTGTAGGAACCACATCTTGTGTTTCTTCCTCTTGAGAGGCCAACAAATCAACAATATCAATAGTAGGAGCTACAATCTTTTATGTCTCTAAAGGAATAGATGCATCGGTGGCAATGCTAGAAGATGCATCCATCTTATTTCTGATATCTATTAACTGCACTTTTGTGATACCCACCATCGCACTGATGTCTTCAACAATCTTGCTGACTTTCCTTTTTCTTGTTACCTTTTCTTGCTCTTCTCTAAATTTCTCCTAATTTTCCCTATATGTTCCCCTTCTTTCTTGGGTAGGGTCATTTTCTCCTGCCAATACATGCTCCACTTGCATAGTTAGCACTTCAGCACTTACCTCATATCCCATAGGATAGTACCACTTAGTTTTGGGCTCAACTTTTCAAAGCAGACACAATCAGTTTCAACCATGAAACAAATAGTGTCCTCATACTTTTCTACTAAATTCTTAGGGATTCTGTACCTTTCTTTCATCTGCCTCTGCAATATCTTTATCATGCCAAACAACTCTCCATCTACCAAGTCTTTCTTCTGTCTTCTATAGTATTCTGATATTTGAAGTCTAGTGGGTTCATTGACTTTCCATGCTCTAGGATGCATGCTAGGAAAGTTGTGAATAATATGAATGTACATGTGAATCAGAAATGAACCAAACCTAAATGCCTTGGATTTATCCTTCTTTGTGGCTTTCACATTCTCAATAAACTATTGAGCTAGAATTTTGCAAAGATTATACTTCTTGTTCTCTTTTACCATTCTGTATGCCATCATGATGACTCCAGCAAATACAAAATTAGGTTTGCTATTGTAAACAAAATTGTAGCCTAGCAACATTGCTACCAATCTGACATCTTGCAAATAAATATCATTTAATATCATTGCCCTCTTGTCCCACTTTGAATGCGTTAGGGTTTCAGATAGATTTCTTAGGTTCTTTTCTTGTACAAGTAGGGCTCCTTCATTATCAAGGCCTATGATCTCATGTATCAGTTGTGCACATATCTTACCAAGTTGTTCACCTATCCACAAAAATTGGTCATGAATTGTGCTAAGAATGATCTTAAACCATTCGACTTCCATGAATTTCATGAGTCGGGTTAACTTAAGGATTGACTGATCCTTTAGGTGCTTAAATTCTTCTACCATAGATCCATTAGCTTCAATCATACTATTCAGTTCACTGAAGATGTTAACCTCACCAATGATTTCATATTTGCAGTGTATGTAAGCCCTAATGTCTTCTACATGCAACATGCCTACAGGGGTTTGTGAAAACGCTACCTCTGTATCATCCTCACAAGATTTGTATGGATGCCTCTTGAACTTATACCTAGGTCTGCTACAACATCATAAACTACTGGTGCATCCATGACTTATCAAAGAGATTAGGTATAAATACCTTAACACACTTGAATTCAATGCTTTGCTTCATGTGATCACGTAACCACTCTACCAGATGATTGATAACCTTCTCTATTCTATTCTCCTTAAATGTTGATCAACAAATGGTGTAGATTTGAGATCCTTTAAGTCCTTTTATCCATCGCAAGCTGAGTGTGTGTAATAAATTCAGGTAGCTCAACTTCACATGTCATCCAATCGATATAAAACTCACGAACACAGAAGATGAATCTCCAAGAGTTGTGCTCTCATCCATAGACTCCACAACATCTGTACACGTGATTCCTAGGCTCGCATGAGCTTACTCCACATATACAGGGGCTAGATCATTTCTGTTTACTTCATCTAATGCACCCCATAAGGCCATTTAGGTCGATGCCTCAAAAAAATCATCGTGCAAAGATATAGTATCATCTACTGTCTCTCCTTGAACCACTGCTTTGTTTAAAATTTTCACCTTCCATATCTAGTCATCCTCCTTGCTCTCTAATTTCTTGAAATGACTCTCAAAATCATCTATGTACTCATCAAAACTCTTACCACTATCACCAATATTTTTCTTTATAACCATAGGAGGTGGTCCTCTTGGTTCACTAGGTTTTCTTGGTCCTCTTTTGTTGTCTTCTCCATTATATCTGCAAAATTTCTCAATGTGACCTAGATTATTACATTTGTAACAAGTAGGTGGTCTCCTTCTATCTTGATTATTCTATAATTTACAATACCTTGTTGTATGCCCAAAGTTATTACATTTTTGACATGTGATCTTAGCTATTGTTTCTTCTCTGATATAGTCTTGCTTGTACCTGGACTGATCAGGTTTTCTACAATCTGCCTTCTTGTGTCCATATTTATAGCAATTAAAATAGTAGCTAGAAAAGGGCTTAGAGTTACCTTTTATTCTACAATCTCTTTTCATGTGACCAACTTTGTTGCATCCAAAACATCTACCTCTGAAGGGTATGAACTGTTCTTTGGGTTCTTCATGAGTAGGTCTCTCCTCAAGAGTAGACCTTTCTTCAGTCTTTGCCTCATTTGATTCTTCTTGGGTTTTTGAACTTTCTGCTTCATTAAATCCAACTCCAGACATATCTCCTTTCGGCTTTTGTCTTTCTATTTGTTCGTCAATCTTGTCACTACTCATGTGTAGATTCTCAATATGTAATTTGGCTTGAGTGAGTTCACCTTTAATGATTTGATTATATTTTCCCAATTCCTGATATTTATCTTTGTATTGGTCAAGTTCAGTCTTCATTTCACTTATCTTCTTGTTAGACTCTTTTAGTGATTCTTCAACTTTGTTTCTTTCATCCTTTTCATGCTAAATTGCTTTAATCATCAAAAGATTGATTTTTTCTTTCTCTTGCTCCGGCTTCTTTATTTTGTCTGATGTGTCATTGCCTGAACCTTCTTTGATCTTCTCCATAAGGTCTTGCCTTTGAGTCTTTGCAATCTCAAGTTGTTCTTTTAGTTTCCTCATGAAACCTTATGCTCTTCTTAATTTAAATTTTAGTTCACCATTCTCAGCTTTCATCTTATCCAGATCTTCAAGTCTAGCCTCAAAGTTCTCTTGCATGTCTCCTCAATCCATTCTAATCTCCCTTAAGCTGTTAGGCTTTCTTTCCAAGGGCCAATAGCTCTGATACCAATCATTAGGATTAGGTAATACTGAGAGGGGGGGTGAATCATTATTACAGAACTTTGATCTTTTCAACTTTAAACAATTATAAACAATCTAAAATAATGTAGAAATGAAAATAACATATAAGCATAACATATTACTCATTACACCATGATTTGTTCTTGAGGAAACCCTGGCCAAAGGGAAAACCCCGGTGGGGATGGTACACACAAATATGCACTAAAATATAATATCCCTATTAGGAGATCTAGCCCTGTTAGGAGCTGATTGTTACATAGTATATTTCCTTGTTAGAGGAATACAAAACCCTTTTAGGGGTATACAAAACACCTAGTTAAAGGTGGTAAGCACACTGCTCTTACAGTCAATATTTGTCTCAAAAGGGAACAATACAAGAACTTATCTTTCTTAGATTGTTCCAGTTATAGCTCGACCTCTTACTAATCTTGCATCTGATCTCTGCTCTTATATTCACAAACTTACTCCATCATCATAATCATAACCATGCCTCGCTTTCACAAAAGCAATCTGTACTTTTACAAAATCAGCCTTCCAGTCGGCTTCACAATTACCATAAAAAACATAACAATAACTCATGCAAATGATATTTAGGGAGTCGATGCTCTTACATTACCAAAAATTTGGCAATATACTTTATTCACTTGTCTTAGCATGTTATCATATCCACTATGCTTTCCTTAATCTTCGCAACTGTTCATGTACCCTGTTACATTGTTTTACTATCTTCGCATACATTACAAACACTGTATCTAACAAATCTAGTAACCAAAACTCATGTGCTTTTAACTGAAGCATGTATACATCCCAAAATACCTCTAGTTAACTTTGCAAGCCATAATACCTCATATATCTTCATCATTGACCAAAACTGTGGCACTGTACCCTGTTATCCTGATTATGGACTTAGTCATTTTCATGACTGTGATTCCAGTGACAATCTTCTTATCATGCAATCACTCCAAATATAAGTGTTTCCATAAATGACAACCCTCAAGTGACTCCAAGTGCTCCAAAACATCACATGCCAACACATTATTGGTTTGGAATGCTTATAGAGCATATTATTGGTTGGACATTTTAGTCAAGATAAAATCATTTCTCTAGTTAGTGAGCATTATTATCAGCTGCAATTGCAACAAGATGTTAAGAAGCTTCTACAAAATTTTAGAATATGTCATATGGAAAAGGAAACCAAGAAGAATATCAAGCTATATTAGCCATTACCTATACCAGAGAGGCCATGTGAGGATATTAGTATGGGCTTTATTCTTGGTATACCAAGGACTTGGAGAGGACATGATTCCATTTATGTGGTGGTGGATAGATTCTCAAAGATTGCACATTTGATTCCTTGTAGAAAGACCAATGATGTTGTTCATGTGGAAAAATTCTTTTTCAAATAAGTGGTGAGACTACATGGTCTACCAAAGAGGATAGTTTTAAATTGAGAAGCTAAATTTTTTGGGTACTTTTGGAGGACATTATGGAAAAAGATAAAGACATATTTGATGTTTATTGCTACAGACCATCTACAGACTGATGAAAAAAATTGTATATGGAAGCAGTCCTAGAAATTCTTATGAGTTGAGGAAGTTGGATAATGGAGAAAAGAGTAGTGCTAAAGTTGAAGACTTTGCAAAACACTTGAAGGATTTGCATAAAGAAGTGAGAAAGCTTATTAATAAAATTAATATTCAATAAAGGGATAAGGTAGGTCAAAAGAGGATATTTAAGGAATTTCATATTGGTGACGAATTCATGGTTCATCTACAAAAGAGAGGTTTCCAATAGGAACATATAATAAGTTGAAGATGAAGAAATTTGGACCATGCAAAATCCTAAAGAAGCATGATTCAAGGAATGCTTATGAAGTGTAGTTGTCTAGTGAACTCAATATTTCACCTATGTTTAATATTTCAGATTTGATAGAGTATCATGAAGGAAGTATTGAGGATGAGATAGATGAAGCACAGTGGAATATTCCAACACCTAATTTAGCTACAGAGGAGATAGAAGAAATCTTGGATAGTTGTGTTGATTCTAAGCACAAGAAATAGGAAATATGAAGAGTACTTAGCAAAATGGAAAGGAAGGGCTATTGAAGATTCATCATGGCTATCAAAGGAAGAGTTTGACCACCTTGGTTTTCCTCTAAACACTTGAGATGTGACAAGGTTGTGATTCTTAAATTATTTTGAGTGTCTGATGCAAGAGCATCCAAGGTATAAGATCAATCTTTCATTACCGAAAAATATTGTCTAGTTTCAATAAGGGTCATTTTGGGTAGGGTTACTATTTTTGGCAAGTTACTATTTTTAACAAGTTTTTATTTGAACACAAAGTTTACCAATTACTTTCATGGAGGATCATTTTGGATATATAAGCATGCTGGTAAAGTTTCATGGCAAGATCAAGTATGGTTTTGAAGATATTGAATATTCTATTTTGGCAGGGTGGTACAAAAATTTTGAAGGCTTTAGAGGTTCAAAAGGGATCAAACTTTTTAAATAATATTTCACCATCTTAGGTTGTCAAGTGCTTTGAGAGGTTTCCAAAAAGTGGCTATAATAGCCAATTTGGTACATAGTTCACAATATATGGCATCCAAGAGTTTTCCTACTTTAGGGGAAAAACTAAAATCCCCTCAAATACTCCAATGAGTTCTGAAACCCACTTGGGTCATAATCTCGACATATTCAAATGTATGGAAAAATAATATAAAGGTGGTCAGCCTCCAAAACCTTCTAGGGTAGTTAAACTTCCCAGTATAAAGAAGACAAATAGGGTTATCTAGAGTAGTCCTGATGGTGCATGTGGTTGCTCTACCTTGAAGATTATTGTAATGAAAATGCCTATGTGGCCATAACATGTTATTTTCTAAATATTGTAATGTCATTTTGAATTGAAGATAATAGAAAGCAAGTACTTTTTTTCTTGCAATTGTTCAGTTCTTGCAACTTTATATTTATTTATATGTTGTGTTGTGTGTTTGGATTAGTAAGGGGAGTACCCTTCATCATAACATTTCCTGCATCTTTTTCATAATCATGCAAGAACAAACAAATATGAACTACTGATCTTAATGGAGTTGATCTGCCTCTAACCCTGTTGAGCAATGACCATCTCCTCTATGTAGTTAGCATTTTGCACATGTTCCTTTTAATCATAGAAGTGTGAAGCATTTTCAACCACAGATCAAGATAAACATGCTCGATATTTAATGTCCTTTACCAATAAGAGGTATTTGAGCTTGCATCTCTGAAATGCCAACACCTAGCATGATGCAATTAATTGATTAATACACACCAAAAGAAGAGGGACCCTGTTAGGAATAACAGTCCACCAATACAACTGAGAGAGGGGGGTGAATCAATTGTATGAGAGATTATTAAACTTTAAACTTTGAATAGAAACAATACCAAATCAAATGAACACAATGAATTCCAACACAATAACACAATATTTGTTGTCGAGGAAACCCTGTTAAAGGTAAAACCCTGGTGGGAATTAATACCCACTAATGATGTACTAAGAGTATAGTATCCCTATTAAAAGATTAGCCCTATCAGGAGCTTATTGAAACATTACAGTGCACAATCCTTGTTAGAGGACAGACCCTGTTAGGAGTCAATTAAAAAGGAGCGGGCTCACTGTCCAAGCTCACTACCCAAAGAAGGTTATGTCCACCTCCAGAACTCATTGTTCGCAACACAAGTGTATATAAGGAAAATACACAATCCTTTTGAACTGTCTAATAGAAACTTTCTTTTCTTGATTAGTTCCAATGAAGTACATACAATATCCTTTACTCTACATACAACAGACACAAGCTCGCAGCTTCCACATTCCTTCCTTATTCCCACAACATGCCTTTTCAAAAGAAAAGATGTTACATATATACCCTATTACAAATAAATGATCAGGTCGTCCATTTAGGCTTTCCTATATACAAATAAGTATATAACTCCTTGCTAAGATACACATGGTATTTAAAACAAATATACATCAATTATAATTTAATAATTAAGATCCAACATCCGTAATCCATGCTCGCAATCCATGATACACGCTACAATTCTGAAGTCGGCCCCAAGCAGGTCTCCTCCAGAACACACACCATAGATGATGTCATCATGCACCCCATGACTTGCTAAGATCAATGAACATTCCTCAGAGTGTTATCTGACATCCCTTAAGCTTGCATATACTAGATCTACATCGCTTGTGAGATATACTCAAAACTCAGAGCTTCCACTGTCACAGTCCAGTAACCAATCTTCACCAAATCTTATGTAACTCAACCAATATGGGTATATGCACAAAGATGGGGGACCAAAAATGTGCCACTTTCATTTTTGGTCCCCCATCAACCATAGTGCGTACGCACTAAAGCATGTGTGCACTATAGGGCGTACGCGCTATGGCTTGGGTTGCCCAAGCCTTACTCTTGGGCAATTCAAACCATAGTGTGTGCGCCCTATAGGGTGCACGCGCTTTGTAAAACACTATAAAGTGTTTTTTGCATTTGGAAAAGCCCATTTTCTTTCCACAAACCCGTGTTTGCAATGAAAGAGGGCTTCCCAAGCACATACGCAAAATCCCTTTGCTTGTTCAATCCATCAATTTTGATAAATAATGGCTCCACCATGTCATCAAGTTCAAGCTGGAAGAAGAGGTAAGTGTTTTTACAGCGCATGCCTCATATTTGTATTGAAATTTTAGTTTTGAAGCAATTTATTTTGTTAAAATTTCTTTTCTTAGATTTTATGTGTAATTAAGATTTTAAAATCTATTTTTTTTAATTGCCAAGAAGAAATGAACTCCCTGAACAAAACCCTCAACCAAACCCTCCATTCCTCATGAAGAAATTAATGAAGAAAATAACCAAGAAAATGAACCTTAACCACCTCAGCCAATCGAAAAACATCCTCTTGGAACACAGGAAAATTTGTTCAACCAAATTGAAAGAGGGAAAAAAGAATTAGAATCTTTAATTATGAGGTTAAAATATTCTATTGCTACAAATCCTGGAAGGGAAAGACTTGTAAAATCATTGGAATCAATCTTGACCCACATAGGCTTGGTTAGTGGGTAACTTAATTTATGGCATGATAAAGGAGAAGAGCAAAAACAATATTATGCAAATAAATTATCATATGAGGACATTAAAAAGAAAAAAATCACAATAGATGACATTTTCAAACTCTTTAAAAAACTAGGGGACACTGATACTCCTAGAACTACAACAAGGAGGTTCCCAATTCATTGGTGCTTGAATGAAGACATAAAAAAAAACTTTTGGGAGAGATGGTGGATGGTCTTTAATTCCTCTCCTTGTAACAATCATCAGGTTCCTATATATTTCTTGAGAAAACTTTATTGCGAGTTTGTACTCAAGGAGGTGCCAAATTATTTTGACTTTATAGATTCTCAGGGTAGAGGAGGGGGGTCATCATTTGATAGAATGGGGGCACATCATGACCTTAACGCACCTAGGTTTCCTATTGGAAAGCCACAGGTGGATCATGTTAGTATTCCTTCAGTTGTGAAGGAATATGTAGACACAGTTAGTGCTCTGATAGAGACTCTCATTCAGTGTGCCACTCCTTTAGTTGAGGGTGACCATGTTCAATCTTCGAGGGGGCATATTTGTCAATCATGTGGATCCCTATGCACATTTGGTACTACCGAGAGAGAGGAAGAGGATCGTGGAATGATGACTGGTGATTTTTTAAATATGACATTTGGCATTGACACACAGGTAAATATTTCCAAGTTCATTAAATTTCTTTGATCATATGTCATTTGTAAAAGAATAACTAATTAATTCAGTATCTATTGATTATGATCAAAATTTAGGACAAGAGTGTTAGTGGTGGTGGTAGTGGCAATGATCCTCCTGTCCCCTTCTACACATCATCATCAAGTCCACAAGTATGTATGGAATAAAACATTTTAATTAATATATTTGATTATTATTTAATTATATGAATGATTGTATCATAAATTATTATGCATGTGCATTAGTTCACTGGTGGACCATTGACATTCACAACAGATAGTGAAGGGCATTGTGCCACTTTCCTTGAGGTATCTTTATTTTCATGTTAATTTGATTTACTTGATTATATTTAATTAATAAATGAATGAATAACTAAATTACTAGACAAATTATGATCAAAATTCAGAGGCAAAGTGGTCATTGCGGTGAGCACATTCTTTCACCTAGCTTTGTGATGTCATCATTGAATCCACAGGTATATATGTAATAATGCATTATAATTAATATGTTAGTAGTATGTTCTTATATGAATGGTTGTCTTATAAATTTCCATGTACATGTGCACTAGTTGAATGTTGGAGCTTCGACATTGACACCGCACACTGAAGGACGCGGTGGAACCTTCATGGAGGTATCATTTATTCATTAGTAGGGTTGTAAAATATATATGTAATCTTGATAACAACATAATAAATTTTTTGTTTCATTTTTAGTTATTGACATCAAAGACTCCTTATGTTTGTGATACTTTGGATCATGGAGTAGCTGCAGCAGTAGCTAGTTCTGAAGCACTGACTGAGGTATGAAAGAGATCACTTAATTTTAATAGTTTGTATTGAATTTTATAACATGATATTCATGTATGTATTTTAATTATTATTTTGATCATTGTTGTAGGGACTTATTACTCCAGCTTGTTAGCATGCGCCTTCGGTGGATGTACATCATGACTATTTGCTAGCGGTAAGCGAACATTCTATTTTATGTCATTGTATAATTCAATTTTGATGTATATTAGTTATTGATGCTTAAATTTTTTTTTATCAGCTCGAGCTGTAGAAGAGTCTAGACAAGAGGACTAGTGAGCACACTTGGAAGACTATAGCATCCACTACATCTCCATCGACGTGACGTTCGAAGACAGCTTAGGATTTGTTTTCTTCCCCTGACAGGAAAAGACTAGATTAGGGATATAGATTGTATGCCTATATAGCATTAGTGGACATATTTTTTGTATATTGTATAAGTGATACATTTTACATCTATTTGGCTTTGAGGAAGCTAGTTTAACTATATTGGATATATTTGATGAATGACATTATTGGACATATATATTTGGCTTCATGCCATATGAATATATATTTTTAATGTTTTAGGTATGCAATTCATGTGTTTGGTGTATTGATGTATACTAATTTATATTTATGTGGATGTCTTATGCTTTGTAAATTTCCCATGCCTTATAGTTATGCTTGTATGTTTATCAATATATATTGTTACTGTATGATTTATACTTTATTAGAATATGAATGTGATGTAGAGGTGGTGTGTAAGACACTCTGAACCCATACCCTTATATAAATAAAACAATCAATAACAAGTGAGACAATATTCTCACATCAAACATCCTTCATAAGGATCCACTATCTAGGCTTCACCCAATGCACTTGCATTGGTTGGCTCCAAACTATCAAACTGTCATTCTAGGACTTCTCCTAGGAACCTTCACCAATCATAAAATGGAATTTTTCTCCACATCTTTCCAAAAGACTTAAAAAACTAATAAATGATCTAGATACCCTTTTGGAAGTTTTAAAACATATCCCAAATATGACCCAACTTGTTTTGAGACAAACTACTTTAAAATTGTTGATATCATTTTACTAGAGAGGCCTCATTCACCCATTTAACAAAGGGACCCTATCATGGGTAATCTACCAGACATTTACCTCTTCAAAAGTCCTATGAAATGGATCTAATTAGAATAATATTCTATCAATTTGACTCTATGACACTTCTAGATATGAAAGCCCCAAATTGGTCTTAAAAACCCATATAAACTAGGGCTCTCTCAATGTATGACCTCTGAACACCATACCAACCAAATGAAAGTTTTTCCACCATTATTATACCATCCTTAGATGGATTCAATCATAAAATGACCACCTCCAAGGGCTTGATTCTCTGTTGCTATACCTATGGCTTCATTTCAATGACCCTCGGTCACTCCTCAACCCCAACAACTCCTCCAATCAATGCCCACCTGCAAACTCCTTCTCATTCCTACATTCAGATTGTTATAATGCTATAATAAAATGATTGGATCCATCCCAAAGTGACATTAATTATAGAAAGGGGATGGATCATTCCATTTACATCTTAAAACAAGACAATTCCTAGCACTCTTTTAGACCAATCAAAAGGAAATGCACCAAATCAATGAAATGACTATAAAATTGATTCAAAATAGGTGTTTACAATGTATCTCAACCATGCACAAGTATGGATTTTAATGATACATCCATAAACTATGATAAATTGCAAGAAATCTGAAATTTATTGCTCAAACAAGACACAGTCCGTACAACTCTTACCTCCAGTATGTACCATCTGAAATAGCATACCTCCAAGCACTTAAATAAAGTCCTATGAACCTTCTTAATTGATCCAAATCAGTTGGAACTCCTTATAGCTCTTGTATCTTCTTCAAACAAATTAGTCACCCAAGTGACCCTCTTGCCTACATTAGGGTGTCCTGCACCAGTTCTTCCATACAAACCACATGGTCCACTAGCCCATCTTCATTCAATGATCTTCAAAACACATCAACTTACATCCCTACATGAACAAACTACAAAAGAAGTATATAATACATTTTTGCACTCATCCTCCTACTCGCACCTTGAGGGACACTTCGGCCCGGAGTGGTCGGCAGCAGTCGAGTGACTTTGTGTGCCAAACGAGGTGATAAGTGGCATTTACCTGGCTATCAAATTTGTTGGAATAGATGGTTCGATACTATGACCAAAGATTTGAAAGATACACAATGTTGCTCATTTCAACTAAGGAACACTGCGAGTTTTGACATCAACCGAGAATGTGTTGTCAAATATAAATGAACTTGAATCTATGAAAACCAAGATAGGTTATTGTAGGCCTAGGGAACACGGTCTCATTGCACATGATGGTTTGATGCTACATTGCATGAGCTCTGAGAGATGACCCCATTAAGATCATTGATTTTAAGCTAAAGGGACCTTGAGGGACACTTCGGCCCAGAGTGGTTGGAAGCGTTCAAGAAACTCTGTGTGCCAAACAAAGTTGCCACTAGTGTTTACCCAGCCATTCAAAGCTTTTGCAATAGATAGTTCGATGTTATGACCGATGGTTTGAAAGATACACAATATTGTCCATTTCAACTGAGGAACACTTCAAGTTTTGACATCAACCGAGAATGTGTTGCCAAATATAAATGAACTTGAATCTCTAAAAATTGAGACAGGTTATTGTAGGCCTAGGCAACATGGTCTTGTAGCACCTAACGGTTCGATGCCCCCCACACAGGCTCTGAGATATGACCCTATAAAGATTGTCAATTTCATGTTGAAGGGACCTTAAGGGACACTTCATCTTGGACCAGTCGGCAACGTTCAAGGGACTCTATGTGCCAAATGAGGTTTCCACTGGCATTTACCTGACCATTTAGAGTTGTTGGAACAGATGGTTCGATGCTACGACCAACGGTTTGAAAGATACGCAATGTTGTCCATTTCAATTGAGCAACACTTCGAGTTTTGACATCAACTGAGAATGTGTTTACCAAATATAAATGAGCTTGAATCTCTAAAAACTGAGATAGGTTATTGTAGACCTAGGCAACATGGTCCCATAGCACCTAACGGTTCAATGCCACCCCGCATGAGCTACAAGATATGACCCCATCAAGATCATTGATTTCATGCTGAAGGGACCTTGAGGGACACTTTGACCTAGAGTGGTTGGCAATGTTCAAGCGACTTTGTGTGTCAAACAAGGTTACCACTAGCGTTTACCCAACCATTCAGAGTTGTTGGAATAAATAGTTAGATGCTATGACTGACGGTTTGAAAGATACAAAATGTTGTCCATTTCAACTGAGGAACACTTTGAGTTTTGACATCAACCGAGAATGTGTTGCCAAATATAAATGAACTTGAATCTCTAAAAATCAAGATAGGTTATTGTAGGCCTTGGCAACACGATCTTGTAGCACCTGACAGTTTGATGCCACCCCGTGCAAGCTCCAAGATATGACCCTATAAAGATCATCAATTTTATGCTAAAGGGACCTTAAGGGACACTTCAACCTAGAGTGGTTGACAGTGTTCGAGCAAGTCTGTGTGCCAAACGAGGTTTCCATTGGTGTTTACTCGGCCATTCGGAGCTATTGGAACAGACAGTTTGATGCTACAACCGATAGTTTGAAAGATATGCAATGTTGTCCATTTCAACTGAGGAACACTTCAAGTTTTGACATTGACTGAGAATGTGTTGCCAAATATAAACAAACTTGAGTCTCTAAAAATCAAGATAGGTAATTATAGGCCTAAGCAAGATGGTCTTGTATCACTTGATGGTTTGATGCTACTCCACATGAGCTCTGAGATATGACCCCGTAAAGATCATTGATTTCATGCTGAAGGGACCTTGAGGGGTACTTCAACCTGGAGTGGTCAATAATGTTCAAGCAACTCTGTGTGCCAAACGAGGTAGCCACTGGCATTTACCTGGCCATTTAGAGCTGTTGGAACAAATGGTTTGATGCTATGACCAACGGTTTGAAAGATACGCAATGTTGTCCATTTCAGCTGAGGAACACTTCGAGTTTTGACATCGACCAAGAATGTGTTGTCAAATATAAACAAGCTTGAAACTTTGAAAACAGTCTCCTAGCACTTGATGATTCAATGCCACCCTGGACAAACTAGAAGATATGACCTTGTAAAGATCACTGATTTCATGTTGAAGGGACCTTAAGGGGCACTTCGGCCTGAAGTGGTCGGCAATGTTCAAGTGACTCTATGTGCCAAATGAGATTTCCACTAGCATTTACTCGGCCATTCAGAGCTATTGGAACAAACGTTTCGATGCTACGACCGACGATTTGAAAGATACACAATGTTGTCCATTTCAACTGAGGAACACTATGAGTTTTGACATCAACCAAGAATGCATTGCTAAATATAAATGATCTTGAATCTCTAAAAATTGAGATAGGCTATTGTAGGCCTAGGCAACATGGTCCTGTATCACTTGACGGTTAGATGCCACCCTGCACGAGGTCTGAGATATGAACCCATAAAGATCACCAATTTCATGTTGAAGGGAGCTTGAGGGACACTTCGACTCAGAGTGGTCGGTAGCGTTCAAGCAAATCTATGTGCCAAATGAGGTTGTCACTGGTGTTTACCTGGCCATTTAGAGCTGTTAGGATAGATGCTTTGATGCTACGACCAATGGTTTGAAAGATACACAATGTTGTCTATTTCAACTAAGGAACACTTCAAGTTTTGACATCGACTAAGAATGTGTTGCCAAATATGAATGAGCTTGAATCTCTAAAAACTAAGATAGGTTATTGTAGGCCTAGACAACATGGTCCCATAGCACCTAGTGATTTGATGCCACCCTACATGAGTTCTAAGATATGACCCCGTAAAGATTGTTGATTTCATGTTGAAGGGACCTTGAGGGACACTTCAACCCAGAGTGGTCGGCAGCGTTTGAGTGACTCTGTGTGCCAAAAAAGGTTGCCACTAGTGTTTACCTATCCATTCAAAGCTATTGGAATAGACGGTTTGATGCTATGACCGATGGTTTGAAAGATACACAATGTTATCCATTTCAACTGAGGAACACTTTGAGTTTTGACATCAACCAAGAATGTGTTGCCAAATATAAACAAGCTTGAATATCTGAAAACTAAGATAATTTATTGTAGGCCTAGGCAACACAGTCCCGTAGCACCTGAAGGTTCGATGCCACCCCATATGAGCTCTAAGATATGACCCTATAAAGATCGCTGATTTCATGTTGAAGGGGCCTTAAGGGACACCTCAGCCTAGAGTGGTCGGCAACATTCAAGCGACTCTATGTGCCAAATGAGGTTTCCACTAGCGTTTACCTGGCCATTTGGAGCTATTGGAATAGACAGTTCGATGCTATGATTGACGGTTTGAAAGATACACAATGTTGTCCATTTCAACTAAGGAACACTTCGAGTTTTGACATCGACCGAGAATGTGTTGCCAAATATAAATGAACTTGAATCTCTAAAAACTAAGACAAGCTATTGTAGGCCTAGGAAACACGGTCCTCTAGTACCTGACCATTCGATGCCACCTTGCATGAGCTCTAAGATATGACTTCGTAAAGATCATCAATTTCATGCTGAAGTGACCTTGAGGGACACTTCAGCATGGAGTGGTCGGTAGCATTCGAGTGACTTTGTTTTCCAAATGAGGTAATGGCATGGTGGAGTATGGTGTGAATAAGAACCAATGTAATTATTCTGAATCAATTAAAACAATCAAATTCTCTGCAATAGTGAATCTGCCCGTGGAACAGTCAGTGTAACAGTGCATTGATATGCTTGGATAGAGGGTATAGTCAGCATTTTGGATTTGAAGACTTAAAAATTAAGTGACTCTCCCACCAATGTGGTTACTGTGATTTGTAGGAGAGGTTTAAATATGTATTTTAATCCTTTTATCATAGTGTGTTTATGAAGGGATATGGAGATGATGTGTTTGGAAGCCAAAGAGAGGTGGTAGTTTGTTAATTGAAGGGTGTCGGTCTTGCACCAGTCACTTGGACAGTGAAGGCCCTTAAGAATAGTTACATTTCATAATGGATTATTTTTGTATAGGATCAAAATGATTTTTTGGAACCATTGGTTTGATCTGGAGATAGTGTTGAAGGTCTTTTTGAACATACCCTAGTTGTGTGACCCTAGAAGCAAGGGTTTGGTGGCTAGAAGTGTAGGTGAGGGATGAAGCCTTAAAAATTTGAGAATATTTTGGTTTTAAACCTTAGTAAAGACTATTCCTTGGTTGGGAGTCAAGGGGATGAGTATCTTTGTGAGTTTCTTTGCAAATGAGGGTGAATTGGGCCTATTTGGTGGGTGCTAGGTTATTGGATTGAACATATGGTCCAAAGGATTTTACCTTGAGACTTGGGGAGGATTTAGAGAACTTAAAAGGGTATCTAAATTAGTGATTAGTTTCTAGAGTTGTTTGGGAAAATTGGAATAAAAAGGCTGATTTCTGATTGGTGAAGGCTACAAGCCTAAAGGGTTGTTAGAGTGGATTGGTGGAAGATGAGTTGACCAGACTTGGTGGGTTGGTGAAACATGGTATATGGACCATTTTAAGATGTTATATGGTGTTAGAATCAAGGTGGGAACCCTATTTGAAGTATTGACATAATGGAGGCTCTAGGTGCATTGGGAAGCCTAGAGCGGGGTCCTTGTGTGTGGTGTCAAGATAAGTAGGAATAAGATATGAGAGGAAGTGAACTTGTGCCTAGATCAGGGTCCATGACATATATAGATATACAATACTATATAAATATACATGTTATATGCACATGTATTCAAATAGATTTGACATTACAATATTTTGTATCTCCATTTAGTCCAATGAACCAATTGGATCTGCCCTACCCTTGATTGTCTCAAGTATTGCCTTGTGGTCTGACTCACGAACCTTCCAAAGAGTTTTATTATGTGGTCTTCCCCCATATCTGATCAAGTGGAAATTTGATGCAATGGGGAGGTTCGAATAATGAATAATCTTTTGGTGTGTCTCCCAATCCACGAACAACCACAACCTAGGATTCTTCATAGCATACCGCCTAAGCCATGTACCAATTACAACCACTTCTCCTATAGGGTATTTTAATTCTTCACCATCGATAATCGAGTGATCCAATTTCTTTTTTTTCTCAACACAATGACACAAATAATAATTTGTCCCTTCTTCATTGTCTTCAGGTGCAATAACAACAAAAACATGGCCTGTAATGATATAAACATAATGAGGACATTAGTTTACTGAATATTTATGATAAAGTACTAAATTTGGGATTATTTGTATCTGAAAAATTTACCTGGTTGTACTAGATCAGATAAGTGATCAAAGTCAATGGATGATTCCATTTATGTCAGTTGTAGTGATTCATGGGGATGATAGGAGGTAAGTGGGCTCAAAATATGTGTATACCATTCGTCAACCCATTCTTTTGACTCGCACCCATACTAATCTTCATCTACACATGATGAACAAAAGAACACCATATGTCATGTGTGGATACCCCATGAACCTACATGACAACTTCTAAAAGAGTGTAGCTCACTCGATCATGTCAGTGTACAACAATCCTCATATGGTGCAATGTTAGTTTTATCCATCAACCAAAAAAATCTATGAACCGTAGACTCACCTTCATTACCTGGACCTATTGTAGCATTACACCACTCAACAATACATCTCATATCTGACAATGTTGCTTGCTCTTTGTACTTTAATTCTTCACGTGCTAAGGCTCTTTTAATACATGCACCTGCACCATCATGCTCTCCCTTTCCATGACCAAGCTTTGTGAAATTCCACATATATTGAATTCCAATAATCTTATGCATCATGCACAACTAATAAAACATCCAAGAATTCTTGAATTGTGATGCACAATTATCTGACCATATGATATGTCGATGATATTTTATGCCCCTATTAGCCAAATGACCATAAAATAGTTGATAGCAACCATGTATAAACTCTGTAGAATGTGAGCGATCATCGTTGATATAAAAATGATGCTCCCTCAATATCTTTATATTCTCCTCTGTACTATCAGGTGAATGCATGAATGCTATATGAACAAATATAGCAACCTATTGAGAGTTGTAATACTTTGCTTGCACCTCATTCTATGGTTGTAGTGTGTAGTTCTCTACAAATTCCATAACTAAAACAATGGTATCAAGTGGGAATGTGTCCTTGCACAACTTGAATTGCATATCCAACCATCACGCTCTATGTGTATGCCTTGCATACTCATAAATAACTTTTTGACAAAAAATGTCCATGAACTGATACACTGGAATTTTTTCAATTACTAAATCACATCTTTTAGCTTCTTTTCCATCTTTTAGATTGTATGTCATGGTCTTATATTTTCCAAATTCCACAATTTCATTATTGATTTCATGCGTACTCTCCATATGTTGACAAATTGGCAAATTTTGGAAACCTCCGCAATCTATGCATGTACCATTCAAGCATGAGAGCTTGTAAAATTGTTGACCATCCACTCTTTCACATAAAATGGTAGATATTAATTCCCTTGAAGATCTAGGTTGGACATTTATGTTACAATCCTACAAAACATTGTTAGAGTGCAAATCTACACATATATTCTTATAAACTTCAAAATGATTAGAAAATTCAATATGTACCCTACAACAACAAGTTGTGCATGTGTGATTTGTCTTCACATAAAAAGGTTTACACATTTCAAAATATCTTTGACTAATTTTAATTTGAGGATACATATGCATAAATTTTGCAAAGAATTGTGTCTGAGTTGAATCCAAAAAATGTTTTGGATGTGGAACATGAATTCGACTACCAATCCTCCTTCTTACAACATCTCTTTGATTAGGAGATACCCGTGTGTTATTCTTCCAAATTTCTTCAATCAAGGATTTCAAAGCTTCAACAATTGCTTTATATTTCCATGGTAGTCTACCAGAAAATGCCCATAGCTCATTGCTATTTGGATCCTCCACTCTTTGACGCCTTCACAGGGCTCTCATTAGAGACTTTCTACTTATTTTGAATGTTTTTCTTGTCTTTCTAATGAATCAAGATTTATTCATTTGAGTGCTTACTATTGTTGATGTAAGTACACATCGTGTGACATTTCTATCTTCTGTGCATGATGTAGAACCCACACTCTCATATGCAGTCATTAGATTCTTTACAATAGATTTTTCACTTGACTCATCCATCATTCTTAGCCCAAGAATCTTCATGATGGGCCTAAATTTCAAATTTCTCATCATTTCAACAAATAGTTGACATCATCATGTCATGTTTAAATTCTCAAAAAATGATCTCCAAATACGATTAGTATTTCTTTGACAAGTATGCTTGGGAATCTTGTCAAGCATTACTTGTAAAATATTAGTATCAATATCAATCAAATATTTTGGCTTTCTATAAATAATTCTAGGAGCATCAAAAAAATTATGTGTGAATTACGTACCATCTTGAGTGCCTTCAACATGACACAATGTTGTGCCTACACCTTGGGATGTAGATAATGGTGTGCCTTCAACATGATACAATTGTGTACCTCCACTTTGGGATGTAGACAATGGTGTGCCTTCAACATGATACAAGGGGGTGTGTACACCTTGGGATGTAGACAATGGTGTGCCCACACCTTCGCAAGTAGACAATGGTGTGCCTCCAATATTGGATGATGATGTCTCTTCAACTTGGGAACTCATAGATGATGTGTCTGCATATTCATAATTCAATTGTCTTGTGGCATGCAAGTTTCTTATTCGTTTCCTTTTTGTTTCCAATTCCAATCCTCTCTTACTTTGTATTGATGTTTCATGTTCCTCATCCAAAGAAAAATTTTCTTCTATAGTATCCAATTTATTTTGTTCATGAAGTTGTCTCATTCTTTCCCTTTTCATCTCTTTTTCTCTTTCATGCTTTTCTGGTGTTAAAGTCTTTGTTCGTTTCCTTGGCATGATGATGATTTCTACATATGAATTGATTACAATTATAAAAATATAATATAAATCTATTACAATAAGTCAAATTATAATATAAATCTCTTACAATATGACAAATTATACCATAAATTTATTACAATTATATCAAATTATATATTCAATGAGTCTATATCATACCAATTATAAACCAAAAGACTCTTTATTCACATTTCACATGTAAAAAATTTAAAAACTTACCTCAAACAATAAATTTCGGTGAAGAATGATTCACTTTCACAATTTGATGTTTATTTTTAAACAAAAAGATGGTGCAAATTGATATAATATGCTTCTTTGTCAACTTCAAGACCATGAAATGGGAATATTTGTCACATAAAATGTAGAAATTAGATAATATACAAAAAAAGTGGGCCTCTTTCATGAGATCTTTAACATATACAACCATTTTTTTAGTCTTGCATAGCGCGAGTGCGCTATAGCATGTGTGCCCTATGCAAAACCACAAAAGTGTAACATGCATACTCTTACATAGCGTGAGCATGTTATAGGGCATGCACCCTATGAAAAACCAGAGAGAGAGAGAGAGAGAGAGGGGGGGGCGGGGGGGAGTGTTGGCAAGTTGACTATACTAAAGTGTATGACTATATTTAGTGTTTTCATTATGGAAACAAAGTCATATGAAGTTTTGGAGTCAGTGCATATTGAAGAAGATCAGAAATATGGCTAAGTATGCAAGACTGGATAGATACCAGAGCACAGAGTGATCAGGGCATTAGCGCACGTGCGTATGACATAGTTATGACATGTACCCTATTCGTTCCTTTTCTTTCTACTTACAGATTTACACTATGATTGACAAACTAATGTCACTGACTTTATAACCACTCCAAACTCTACAAGAAAAAGGGTCAATTAACAAGGATCAGCAAGGATCCTCCTACACTTTGAGCCTAATGCTCAGGCGGGTGTACCCTTGACTCACTTCTTGAAAGGAGTCTCCAAAATATTACACATTCATGCCCTTTAAAAACTAATTTAAATATTTTATCATTTATATTTGTTTGTGATTGATGATGACAGACTGCTTCCAGAAAATAGATCAGTGTCTTTTCCCAGGGCACAAAGTCATAAGCAACATACATCAATTGAAGTCCTAACTTGAATATACTCAAATTTAGAATAAGTTCTTTGCCTATTATTCCTCTCACTCACATACCTGGACATCAAATTCCTATTTCACCTTCAATTCTCTGATACTATCTTTAAGGATTTAATCCTAACTTTGGCAAGAACTCAAAGACAATCTCACAATATACTTTGTATACCATATACTAACTTACTTTGTAACATTAGCATATAAGAACTCAAGATCAAAATAAGAAGACATACACAAATATGAGATTGGAATCCAAGTGTATTCTCATTAAAAATTTTAGAATCAATACATTGCAAGACCACCGAAATGCTAAGGGAAATAAAACCCTAAGTCTAAGTCTCTCTCTTCAATTTTTTAAATTAATCATCAACAACCCTTTACATACAATAGACATCAATATATACCATTAGCCATCTTGGGATCCCAAAAGGTTAGGATGCAACAAGCTTTAGATGACTAGGGAAAGGTTATGGTTTGCAACCACTCCACCAACCAGATTCAATCAGGAAATTACTGCAAAGATAAAAAGGTAGGAAACTTGGAGCAATCAGATCCAAAATTGATCCTCATTTATGGCCAAGGACTGATCAGCACACAAGAAACTAGAAACCCACTAAGTTACCCACTGCAACTCCAACTACACCACAACGTGACTGGCCATCTCACCTACTATCATGATGCAAACAACTTCTGTAGTCAATCATACCTCGGGCCAAACTATACTAGTGGGTGCAAAATCATATCATGTAGATCAACCGTCAATCTTATTGAAGTCTTAGTCCTTTTCTCACTGGGAAACCCTTAAAATATTCAAATTCAAACTGCAATGGTTGTTCAGTGAGTTTAAAACACGGTCATCAACCTCTTTCCCTCCCAGCAAATCAGATGGTCCTTACAAATCGCCAAAACAGTCATCTGATCCCTGACAAGTCATTGGCTACATCACCATCTCTTGACAAATGAGAAATGAACACATAGGAAATACCTGGCAACACGGACCCATCTCTTATTTTCTTTATTTGACCCCAACAAGCACTTAACTCTAAGTGATTTAGCGATTGAACGGCTGAAAGCATTCTCCATGTCGCGAAACATTTTTCGTAACCACAGGCTAATCTGGAGAACATGCGAACAAAGGCCTTCGTATGATTTCTGAAATTTTCTTTGACCCTGGGTCAGATCATGCGAATGTGCAACTATCATGGACCAAAATTGAATCTACAATTCATGTTGAAACTCTAAAAGTGTCCTTCCTTTGACCGGATATCTAGCGAACACACAACTGAATGAAAATATTAACTGTTCACTAGGTCATTGACATTTTAGAGAAAACCGCTAGAGATCATGAGATTCAAAGACTATACAGTCACTGCCAAATGAACCAATTAACCACCAAGGGTTAACCATATTTTGGCTTTGACTTAACTGCACCCTTTTGGAGATTACGTGACTAAAGATATCTCTGAGTTGCTAGATGAAAATACCAACCCTGGTTACATTCAGAGAATGGGTGAACATAAAATTTCACCAAGTTGCTGAAATATTTGCTAACCATGAGTTAAATGTGGAGATTAAATGCCAGCCGTTGATCCTTCCTTCATCCTATGGCCATCACTGAATCTCTAAACCTTTTACTTAGCTCACCTTTTATCACGCGATTTAGCAACCAAAGAGAAAACTTTACCCACCTTTAAACTGTGGTCATTCCTAGTGAACAAGCGACTGAGTATTCTCACAATCATTGAATGAAAGCTTAACCAGGGGTTAAGTCCCGAGAACAGATGAACAAAGCAATCTCTAGGTTGCTAGAACATTTCTTAACCTTGGGTCAAAACCATAGAATAAGCGACTAAAGGGATATATAACCGTGTTCACTAGGTCGCTAGATGTTAGGAGCTTAGCCACCAAGAATAAGAGAATACACGAACACTATAGTCGCCCAATCGCCAGATAAAATGTGACCTACATATTTTATCCTGAGATTATCCAACTGTAGGAAATGACGACCACCTACCAAGGAAAAAGAACATGTGCTAAATGGAGGCTAAGTGATTTGAAAAAGTAACAGAGAAATAGAACAAGGCTAGGGTTTTTGGACTTAGATAGATTCATGAAGCCCTATACATGAAAAAATAACCTATTTCTCAGACCTTAAAATTTGAATTTCTCCCTGATTTCTCCAATTTAGCACATGCGCTTTGGACTAGAGCTTGTGGGCACCATGGACTATCATAGGCTACAGGCGCAAACCAAAACAAGTTGCAGCTAGGGCATAGCAATTTCACAAAATTTCACATGAAGAGACCATTTTCTGAGGATTTTTTGCTATGACAGGAAAATGGCCTAACAGTGGCTCTATCTGGGGATGATGGGTAACTTGTGCCTATGCAAGAATTCATAATTTTTGGGAGAGCAGACCACCAACTGGAACACAACTTCAGAGAGCACCAAGACAAAACCCTACAAACTAAAGCAAGACCAGGCAAAAAGAAACACACCAGTATATACAAGCCTAACTATTGTTCATGGAATGGAACATACTTCAACTGAAGTATTTCTTCAAGAACTGTCCATGAATTGTCAATTCTTGAATATCACCATTCAATTCTTTGACAATATATGAATCTGGTCCCCATTTTTCATGAATCATATATGGCCCTTACCAAATTGGATTAAACTTCCCATGTTTTCCTTTATCTTCCAACCTGGCATTCCAGATTAACGCCAAGTCATCAGGCTCAAACCTCCTTTCTATTAATTTCTTGTCATATAAATTCTTAACTTGCAACTACAACCTAGCATTCCTTGCAGGTGATTCTCTTCTACTCTCGTCCAACCTGATCAAGTCCTCAATTCTCAACTGCATTTCATCCTCCAAATCTTCATCATATAACTGAATAAACTTATACATCTCTAGCAAGTTGTTCTGAGGCATCCTCGCATGCATTCCATACACTAGGTCAAATGGTGCACATCCAATTTCCCTTTTCACAGTTACTTTGTCAGCCCATAAATCGAATGGCAATTTTGAATTCCATGCCTTCTTATTCTTTTCAAGAATCCTCTTGAGGATCTTAATCAAACTTTTGTTGGTTGATTATGCCTGTCCATTTCCCTGTGGATGATAAGGTGAGGAGTATGACATCTGAATTCCTAAACCTTTGCAGAATTATTTGTATTCAACAAACCTGAAGCACATCACATTATCACTGACAATCCTCTCAAGACAACCAAATCTTGTAACAACATTATTCAATAGAAAATCAATCACCACCTTGCTTGTTGCATTCCTTGTAGGAATAGCCTCTACCCATTTTGTAAAATAATTAGTGGCAACTAAGATCCAAGAGTGTCCCCCACTGGACTTGTTTGGGAATTCACCTATAAAATCCATTCCCCATTGTTGGAAAGGGGCATGCACTTCAACTGGCCTCAATGGTACATTTCCTAAAAATTTGAGCTTACCAGAAAATCTTTGACAAGCATCACACTTTCTTACCAACTATTCTGCATTTTTGAAGATTGTGGGCTGCTAGAATCCTACTCTTAGAATCTTTTGAGCAGTATTTTTTCCCATATAATGTCCACCACAGATCCCCTCATGCATTTCTTTCAACAATTTGTCAACTTGATTTTCATCAACACATTTCAAAAGTATGCAATCCAAATTCTTTTTATATAACTTACATTTTATAATTACATACTTGATTGCCTATAGTTTTAGTGTCCTTTTCTTTCTATCATCCATTCCTGCTAGACACTTCATATTTCTCAAATAATAGATAACATCTTGATACCAGATACAATCATCCTTATCACATGTGTAATCAATTTTGGCTTGATTTATCTGATTTGCATCAAGGTTGGACTGAGCCATTAATTTTGCCAATCCTTGACCTCTGATCAACTTGGTAATTTGAACATCAATGTTAAATTCCTGGATCCTATTGATCCATCGGCATCTTCTTCTAGACACTTCTTGCTGTGAAAAGATATCTTTTACTGCAACACTTGGCACGAAAGAAACCACAACTGCTCCCATCAAATAAAACCTAAAAGCCTTTACTACCTTCACAAGTGCATATGTGTGTTTCTCATTTATGTCATACTTTAATTCAGTAGCCTGCAAAGATTTACTGAAGAATGCAATAGGTTTCTCAAAACCCTCCTTATTTATCTGTAGTAGAACTGTAGCAATAGTATGAAAAGATGCAAAAGAGAAAATGTGCATTGGGACATCATAATCAGGTGCCTTAAGCACAAGAGCATCTTTGATTTCCTGCTTGATATTCTTGAAAGCTTCATCAGGCTCACCTTCCCATTTAATCACAGATCCCTTCTTCAACATTTTGGATATTGGCCTAGTAACTTTAGCAAAATTTGTAACAAATCTTCTCAAGAAATTTACTTGGCCAAAGAAGGACTGGATTCCCTTCACATTTTTTGGTTTCTGAATTTTATCAGTTGCCATCACTCTTTTAGGATCAATTATTACTCCTTGCTTCCCAACTAAGTGGCCAAGCAGTTTACCTTCAGTCACACCAAATACTCATTTTCTTGGGTTTAATGAAATGCCATACTCCAAGGCTCTTACAAATATCTTTTCTAAGTGAGAGCAATGATCTTCTTCCTTCTTGGAATATGCAGTTAAGTCATCTTGATAAACAACAAGGAAAATGTCTCTAAAATCAGCAAAGGCAACATCCACTGCCCTTTGAAAAGTAGCACCAGCATTTGTGAGGCCAAAAGGCATCCTCACATAAACATAGGTTCCCCAAGGTGTTGTGAAGGTTGTCTTAAACTATTCTAATTCTTTTACAATAACTTGATTGTAACTAGAAAAACCATCCATCATGGACATTAAATCAGCACCAGTTACTCTTTGCAACATAGCCTCCATATTAGGCAAGCAATAATTATCCTTTAGAGAAGATACATTTAGGTTCCTGAAGTCCACACATAATCTAATATCTCCATTCTTCTTCCTGACAGGAACCAGATTTGACACCCAAGAAGAGTGTCTCACAGGCTTTATGATTCCAGCATCTCTCAACTTCATTAATTCTTCTTGCATCTTGGGTGCCAAGGTAGGATTAATTGGCCTTTGTTTTTTCCTAAAAGGTTTAGCATCCTCCTTCAAAGGAATAATATGTTGAAACAAGTCTTCTCTATAAACTTTTAGGTCATCATATGACCATGCAAAAACATGCCTAAATTTTCTTAACAATTCAATTAAAGGTTTTCTTACCTTGTGAGACATCTCTCTTCCAATATAGATCTTCTTAGGTGCCTCTTGTGTACCAAGATTAATTTCATCCACATCCATTTGATCTTTCTTCTTAGTATCCATTTGAACTCTATCCCGACTGTCAAATACAGTTTCTAATACAACAAATCCCTTAGGAACCTTATTAGTCTTAAGTTGTAGGATCTTATTACCAAGGATAACCTTTTTTCCTTCTACAGTCTCAACCAAGCCTGAGCAATCTAGTTCTTAACCATGATATTGATCTTCACAATTCATAAATTTTAGAATATCATGGTCATCTTCAAAGACTTTCCAATTTTCAACATTATCTAGTATACTAGGCCTAGTCTGAATTTCAACTTTTGAAATACCAGCAAATGTAATGTCACTAGGATTGATTGCTATATTGGCTAACAAATCAGCCATTTTGTTATTACTTCTATCCTTCCATATAATATTGAATGCGTCAAAGTATTCAATCATGTCCCAAACAACATTTCTATATTGTTTCAATTTCTTGTTCTTGGAAGCATATACTGATCTCACCTGGGAAACAACAAACTCTGAATCACCTACAACCTTTGCACTCTTAATTCCATGCTTGTTTGCCAACCTAAATCCTATTAGTAATGTTTCATATTCTGCTATATTGTTTGTACATGAGAAGTTTAATGTGAAAGAGAACTTGTAAGTATTTCCATCAGGAGAAATAAGTAAAATATCTACTCCTGAACCATCTTTGTACTTTGCACCGTCAAAGTACATCACCCACAAATCACCCTTCACAAATTTAACATTTACCTCAACAGAGATAGATGGCAATAGAGGCTCCCTCTCAAGCATAGGGACCTCTACCCTAAAAGCATTGATGTCAGTATCCACAAAGCATGTAGTCTCATTGTCAATATTCCTTTCAATCATGTGGCACACTCTTGGCTCTCGCTCAATCTTAATAAACTGATCATCAATCTTGAAAGTTGCATAGGACAAGTCACATTGTAAACTTCCACCCATGGCAACACTCCACTTCCTAGATAATAACATCCCATAATGAGGAGGGATATCCACCACCAAGACACTCATGGTCAAATTTTTCTCTGGATAAGCTGCTAACCTATAGGGCATTGCATTTATAGTTCCAATGATTGGTATTTCTCTCTAATCCATTACAAAACATCTTCCTTGAACTATATCAACCTTAAGGCCCAACCTCTCCATGATCTTGAAAGGCATGACAGTATTTGAAGCACCTGAATCAATCATGTAGTTCCTCAATTTCATTCCATTCATAATGACACTTAGAAAGAATGGGTCTATGTTTTCCAAGCTAGCATTGACAGAGCTATCCAAGTATATAGGTGGTATTTGAGACACCATTCCCTGAACTTCCATTCCTCTCATAGCTTTAGCCTAGGGCTCATTTGCATTGCATGCAACATTTTTATCATGAACATTATCTACCCATGAAAGAGCTCTGTCCTTATGTTCAGGGATCCTCAACAATTCTAACAAAGGAACCTTGACAGTAATTTGAGACAACATGGCCAACATGTCAACAGGGGTAGAAGAGGGAATCTCAATCTGCACTGCTTTAGTATCCCTTTGTTTCTCTAATATGTTAGTTGTAGCTATCACCTTCAATTTCTCAGTTTTAGCCATTGTACTAACTGGCCTCTATACTTCCTTTTGATCATTTTTGTCATGGACAGCAGGGATCTTTTTACCTCCACCTCCCCTTGGTTCCCACTTTTTATCTCTTTCATTTTTAACTTCACCAAGTTGCCATCTTTTGATTTGTTTCCATTGGATTCCTTAGGATTGGTATCCTTTATGAACATTCCCGTAGCTTTTTTAGTGGCATCACTTGCTATCATATTTCTTGTTTGTACTTGAGCTATCATTTCTGCAATGATTCTAGCAATTTCTTCTTTTGAAGGTCTTCTTAAATTCACTGCCTCAGAGGAAGAATTCATATTACATATCTTTTCATCAATGTCTTCATTGTCAGAAAATACCTCTTGATAGAACAATACCTTGTTGTGTCTTTTAAGGCATACATCAATTTCTTCACCAATGTCAGAATCATCTTCAAATCCCAAATATGAAGATATCATGTTACACCCAATACTGTCATGAGTTCCCTCTTGATCAGGCTCATCAGTACCATCATCTTGATTTGCAGCCATGGATTGTGCAACCACACAATGTTCTACAGAATGAGGAGACTGGCAAGCAACGCACCATGGTGTGTCCTCCATGATATTTATAGAAGCCTTCTGTAAAGGATCAGGGACAAATTTGTCATTATTTCCTCTCATAGCAGGGACAATAGGTTTTCCATCCTTCCATTGGGTGTTGTAGGGGTAATTTTGCAATCTGTTATGCCTATTAAAATTATTGTTGAATTCAAGCTTTTCATTAGCAGGGATACTATTATTCCTATTTGCAGGTGCTTTCAAATATTTTAGTGCATTCAACACCTTATCCAACTTATCTTCCTCCCGCTTCTTATTTCCAATATTTTTCTCATTATCCCTTTTGTATTTTTTATCCCCAAACAACTTAGGATCATCTCTTTTTCCACCTAATTTTCCTGATATTTTCATATTGTTTTCAATATTGACAGCAATCCTAAAAGCATCTCTGAGAGTTCTTGGTTCTTTGTCCCTCAACAAATATCCCATTTTTCCATCAAAAGCATTAAAATATGTGGTTAAGTAGACATTGTCATCTAACCTCATGACTTGAAACAACTTATGCATACCCTTCTGAAATCTCATGTTGAACTCAATAGCAGATTCATTCTGATTTTTCCTTATGGTATTAAATTCATTCAACATAAAGCTAGTATTAGGCCTATCACCATATTGTTCTGTAAAGCATTTCTCAAAATAATCCCATGTATCAATACATCTGTCAGGAAGTCCTTTGAACCAATCTTTAGCATCTTCCATCAAAGACTGAACAAACAATTCCATGACCACATCTTCATGTTCAACCTCATAGTCATTCAGTACATCAAAAAATATCCTAAGGTGCTTTTCACAACTAATGGTGTTGTTACCAACAAATTTAGGTATTTTGTCTCTTATATCAGTAGGAAAAGCATTTGGGTATCCTGGTATTCCATCAAAACTGATTTGTCTATACCCCTCTAATTGCATAGGTCTTCTTTGAAAACTTGAACTAATGTTCCCCCTAGGGTTAACATTGACATCTATTGTTACATTTGACTATTGTTTAGGGTCAACTTTTATCTTGGCAGATGGAGAAGGAACCAGATTACTAGTAGTAACATTACCAAGCGAAACAACATTAGAAGTTGTAGATGGCATACCTATTTCATCAGTAGTGGAGGTATAAGAGTATTGGCAGACAAGGTCCTCGAGAACTGGATCTTTCTTCTCTTTTTTGCAATGGAGGCTTCAATTTCAGCCTTCTCTAATTCTCTTGCTAGGTCATCCTCTTTTCTTCTTCTTTTCATCTCTACTTCTTCATTTGAAATAGGTGGTGGGACCCCTGGTATTACCACTGGCTTGCTTATTTGGATTCCCACCATCTTTTTCTTTCCCTTCTCTCCTACAGCAATAGTAGGTTTAGCAATCTTATGCCCATCTTTAACCTTAGGCAAAGAAGTATAACTTTGAACCTGTCTAATCACAAGGCCCTCTTTATCAAATTCATGGTCTTGCAGCAAACGTTCCCGCTCACTTCTCAAAGCATCAAGATCACCAAAAACATCATGCTGCAAAGTTTTAGGATCTAAAGCAAGCATTTTGTTTCTCTCCTTTAGCTCATTAATTTTTCTAAGTAGAGACTCTCTTTCTATCAAAGCATTCACCTTTTCAGCCTCTCTTTCTTTTGTAATCTCTTGTGTATGGCATCTTGTTCTGCCAACTGTAACTTTAGTGCACTTAGGTCATTTGGGTCTATCATGACATCCTCAGAGCTTGATGACACATCCACATCAGTAGGATTTTGATATGGGACATGGACCCGCCTTGGTCCCATGGGTTTCCTTCTGAACATATCCTCATCAGGATCTAAATTTGGTCTGAAACCCATTTCTCTTTCTTGCACATCCTGTCCTACAGGTAATGAATTTTTATCTTGAAACAAGGTTTCTGGGGTATCATAGAAATTATCTCCAGAACAACCACTATCTGATTTAGAACTTTTGTATTGTGAATCTTCCTCATTAGAGGATGCATGTGGTGCTCTATTTCTAGCATCACTTTGTTCTATCATGGGAGCACTAGTAGATTCTCCATTTCTCCTGATCCAGCTTTTCTTTTCTCCTCTAGGTAACTGTTCCAAAGTAACCTTTGGATTTTTCTTAACAAAAGACCTAGAATTTCTTCTTTTTTCCATGATTTGAAATTTGTAAGCACTAGTTCTAACCCTTTGAGTCGCCACCCACCTAACCGGGAAATCTTTCAAACTTAAAAGAAAACAACTGAATAAACAAGAGAAATACAAAGTCCTAAAATAATCCTATCTCTAGACTCTCCCCAGTAGAGTCACCATTCTTGTTGATTCCTTTTCTTTCTACTTATAGATTTATACTATGATTGACAAACTAATGTCACTGACTCTATCACCAGTCCAAACTCTACAAGCAAAAGGGCTAATTAACAAGGATCAACAAGGATCCTCCTACACTTTGAGCCTAATGCTCAGGCGGGCGTACCCTTGACTCACTTCTTGAAAGGAGTCTCCAAAATATTACACATTCATGCCCTTTACAAATTGATTTAAATATTTTATCATTTATATTTGTTTGTGATTGATGATGATAGACTGCTTCCATAAAATAGATCAGTGTCTTTTCCCAGGGCACAGAGTCATAAGCAACATACATCAACTAAAGTCCTAACTTGAATATACTCAAATTTAGAATAAGTGTTTTGCCTATTATTCCTCTCACTCACATACCTAGACATCAAATTCCTATTTCACCTTCAATTCTCTGATATTATCTTTAAGTATTTAATCTTGACTTTGGCAAGAACTTAAAGACAATCTCACAATATACTTTGTATACCATATACTAACTTACTTTGTAACATTGGCATATAAGAACTCAAGATCAAAACAAGAAGACATACACAAATATGAGATTGGAATCCAAGTGTATTCTCATTAAAAAATTTAGAATCAATACATTGCAAGACCACCAAAATGCTAAGGGAAACAAAACCCTAAGTCTAAGTCTCTCTCTTCAATTTTTTAAATTAATCATCAACAACCCTTTACATACAACAAACATCAATATATACCATTAGCCATCTTGGGATCCAAAGAGGTCAAGATGCAACAAGCTTCAGATGACTAGGGCAAGGTTATGGTTTGCAACCACTCCACCAACTAGATTCAATCAAGAAATTACTACAAGGATAAAAAGGTAGGAAACCTGGAGCAATCAGATCCAAAATTGATCCTCATTTATGGCCAAGGACTGATCAGCACACAAGAAACTAGAAACCCACTAAGTTACCCACTGCAACTCCAACTGCATTGCAATGTGACTAGCCATCTCACCTACTATCATGATGCAAACAACTTATGTAGTCAATCATACCTCAGGCCAAACTATACCAGTGGGTGCAAAATCATATCATGCAGATCAACCGTCAATCTTATTGAATTCTCAGTCCTTCTATCGCTGGGAAACCCTTAAAATATTCAAATTCAAACTGAAATGGTTGGTCAGTGAGTTTAAAACACGGTCATCGATCTCTTTCCTTCCTGGCAAATCAGACAGTCCTTACAAATCACCACAATAGTCATCTGAGCCCTGACAAGTCATCGGCTACATCACCATCTCTTGACAAATGAGAAATGAACATAGGAAATACCTGGCAACACGGACCCATCTCTTCTTTTCTTTATTTGACCCTAGCAAGCACTTAACTCTAAGTGATTTAGTGATTGTGCAACTGATAGCATTCTCCAGGTCATGAAATATTTTTCGTAACCACGAGCTGATCCAGTAAACATGTAAACAAAGGCCTTCATATGATCGCTGAAATTTTCTTTAACTCTAGGTTAGATCATGCGAATGTGTGACTATCATGGACCAAAATTGAATCTACGGTTCACATTGAAACTTTAAAAGTCTCCTTCCTTTGACGGGATATCTGGCGAACATGTGACTGAATGAAAATATTAGCTATTCGCCAGGTCATTGACATTTTAGAGAAAACCACCAGAGATCATGAGATTCAGAGACTACATAGTCACCGAGTCACCAAATGAACCAATTAACTGCCAAGGGTTAACCATATTTTGGCTTTGACTTAACTGCACCCTTTTGGAGATTACACGACTAAAGATATCTCTAAGTTGCTAAATGAAAATACCAGCCCTAGTTACATTCAGAGAATGGGTGAACACAAACTTTCACTGAGTTGCTAAAATATTTGCTAACCACGAGTTAAATGTGGAGATTAAATTCCAGCCGTTGATCCTTCCTTCATCCTGTGGCCATCACTGAATCTCTGACCCTTTTACTTAGCTCACCTTTTATCATGCAATTTAGCGACCAAAGAGAAAACCTTACCCACCTTTAAACTGTGGTCATTCCTAGAGAACAAGCGACAGAGTATTCTCACAATTGTTGAATGAAAGCTTAACTAGGGGTTAAGTCCTAAGAACACACAAACTAAGCAATCTCCAGGTCACTGGAACATTTCTTAACCTCGGGTCAAAACCAGAGAATAAGAAACTAAAGGGATATATAACCGTGTTTGCCAGGTCACTAGATGTTAGGAGGTTAGCCGCCAAGAACAAGAGAATACACAAACACTGTAGTCGCCCAATTGCTAGATAAAATGTGACCTATAGATTTTATCCTGAGATTACTCAACTAAAAGAAAAGATGACCACTTGCCATGGAAAAAGAACATGTGCTAAATGGAGGCTAAGTGATTTGAAAAAGTAACAAAGAAATAGAACAAGGCTAGGGTTTTTGGACTTAGACAGATTCATGAAGCCCTATACATGAAAAAGTAACCTATTTCTCAGACCTTAAATTTGAATTTCTCCCTAATTTCTCCAATTTAGCACATGTGCTTTGGACTAGAGATTGTGGGCACCATGGACTATCACAGACTAAGGGCACAAACCAAAACAAGCTGCAGCTAGGGCATAGCAATTTCATAAAATTTCACATGAAGAGACCATTTTCTGAGGATTTTTTGCTGTGACAGGAAAATTACCTAACACGCCCTTGAAGATAAGCTTCTAAGTATGTCTTCATGATAATTCTAAGAGTCCATGATGATATGAGTCAATATGAGGAAGTCCTAATCAGATGAAGTGGCACAGACAATAAGTGGCAGAACAAGACAAAGCATGGAGCCGACTATTTGTATTTTGGTTAGCGCTTGTAATATTGTTTTGTAAAGGCTATGCACCTATTGTATTTAGGTCATACACATGTTAAGATGAATATATGTAAACACGCTTGAGCCAATTCAATTTGAAGCGGTGTATGTAATTAGTTATAGGCTGACTTGATGAAGAGTTTTGTATGTGCATATAAATAAGACATGCGCCCTTGTAATTAAGTATGGTATGAGATATAGAAATTTGTAAGAGCAGATCAGAGGCATGCGAAGAGTAGTTAGTATGTTGTAGTGCTTTACAAGAGGCTAAAACATAAGTGCACAAAAGGAACTGATCAGATAAGCAGTGTCACATCAACAGTTCACCTTGCAGATATAGTGTGTATCTAAGATCCAGAAGGTTGTAGCCTTCACCACTTGAGCAGTGAGCTCTAGGAAAGTGTGTCCTCACCCCTAATAGGGTTAATTGTAAAAGACTCCTAACAGGGTCTGACCCTTGACTAGGTCACTGTACTAAAGCATTGTAAAGAACAACTCCTAACAGGGTTGCAAGATCTTCTAATAGAGATCATAATACACTAGTGCAGTTCTTAGTGGGTGTCAATTCCCACCGAGGTTTTTACCTATTTGGGTTTCCCCATAGTCATATTTGGTTTCATGTGTTATGAATGTTTATCTTACTTGCATTGATGTTCATTTCAGTAAATAAGCAATTAAGTTTCAAAGTATCAGAAAAAGTAATAAAGTATAGAACACTGATTCACCTCCCCCCCCTCTTAGTGTTCCCATTCCTAACAATTGGTATCAGAGCTCTGGTCCTCTGAAGATAAGTTTAACCACTTGAGGATATCATGGATAAGGGAGAAATGAAACATCTTAAAAAGAATCTTGAAGTAGCTCTTGAAGACCTTGACAGATCTGAAAAATAAATTGAAGAACTAAAAGAAAAGGTTAGTGATTCTCATGTAGTCATTAAAAAGCTGATAAAATATTTGAAAGACTATTCCACAAGTGATTTAGGAAAAATTGTCAAAAAGATAAATTAGGAAAATACATCTCTTAAAGATCAGATTGAAGAGTTGGATGAAAAACTACTTAACAGTCAAGAAACCTATGAAGAACAGGTCAAAGAGAACAAGCAGTTAGATGAAGAACTAAGACAAGAAAAAATGAAAATCTTGGAGTTACAGAACATCAAGAAACAGATGGAATCTGAATTGACTAAGGCAAAGAACCATATTGACAAATTACACACAAGTAAGGATCTTATAGAGTCACAATTGTATGCATAGAAGGTTAAAGGAGACACCAGTGGTATTGGGTTCAATGAAGTGCAAAATCAGATCAATGACATGTGGGCAAGAAAGAAAACATCAAAAGAATTTTCAGAAGCTAAGAAAGCAAGAAATCATACAATAGCTTAAGCTAAAGCATCTATGAATGAGTGCAAGCCAATAAACAAGACTTGTTATGCCTGTAACAAGCATGGTCACATAGCAAGAAATTGTAAAGAGGTAAGACCTTTCAATGGTTACTATTATTCATGCAATAAGTTTTGTCATAGAGCTATGAATTGTAGATCAAATCAAAGAAATCAAAATCAGCAAAGTTAGAGAAGTCATCCTCAGTAGATTGTAAGAAACTCTCAGAACATTACATGCCAAATATAAAATTATGTTGGTCACACAGCTAGATAGTGCAGTATGGTAACCCACATGAATGCACCAAGGAATATCAGGCCTCCAGTCATTTGTCACTCATGTAACAAGGCTAGACACATCTCTAGGTTCTACAGAACAAGACTGCAAAGACAAGAAAGCCCTAAAAAGTTAGAAAGTTCAATATTAGAAGCAGGAGAAGTCAAGTTTGTGCAAGCTTCAGATGATGTGAGCTTGATTTGGGAGGAAGAAAAGAAGGATAATGTTGATGAAATAGTTGAGGATGCATCTACAATGGACGCACCTTCTATTTATGGTTAAATGACCTTCATGGTCATAGGGGGAGTTAGATTAGCTCTAGACCCCTGCGCGGCTGGTATACTCACTCTCAGAGTATGTGCCTTGGACTACAACTATTTGGAGATTATGTGATGTAGTATGCAAGAGTGCACTACCTGATTGTTAGCAGAAACACAAAATGAAATTTACAATTGCATTTTGTACTTACATGACAAGCATTAATGGTGGAAAAGTTACTTTATAGCCATTAGAGATTCATTATTCACACATTGCATTCTAAGTTGAGCGTTTGGAGAGCACTAAAGATCAAGTAGTTGAGTAAAGAAGTGTTGCAGTTGAATTGATCGGCAAAAAAGGGAAATAGTTGTGTTACAAAGCCCTAGCTCGACGCGTCATCTTAGAAACCCTTGAAAACCATTCAGAAGCATTCAATCAAGTAAGTCATGGCTACACCAGTTGTATTTGATGTTTATGAAAGAAAGAGATATATTTTTAAGAAGCATACATTTAACTCCACCCTAGATGACCTAGAAGGAGCATTTTCAAGAACCCCGATGGGCGCCATGCATGTAGAAGACATACACGCATATGTGTATTGCAAAAAGGAACCAGTTGGCTTAGATAGAATTAGGTCGCACCTAGATTCCATGATGAATCTAGACAAATCATTCACTAAAGAGTTTGTGCACCTTGAGAATCACCCTATCATTGAATATGTTACTGCATTTGAATTCTATGAATCAGAATGGATAATAATCTTGTTGAGAAGGATCCACGATGACCTATTTTGGATAGGTGAAGTACCAGTTAGAATCACAGCTGATCTCATTAATGAGATGATAGGTCTATCTAAGACAAGCACCATTCTTCTAGTTGGAAAAGATGTCAGGAAATTGGTTGAACAAGCCTACAAATCCCGGAGTGATAAGCACAGGATGACAATCGAACCAATTGAGGAGAAGGACATCAAATTGATATCTATGATACATGGGTACAGGTTTCAACATACAAACAGGGTCAATAGTGTGTCAGTGACCACTATTCTTGTAGCCATCGGGATAGTAAAGGAGAATGGAAAATTCAACTTGTGTGAAATTTTGCACACACAGTTGATTGATAACATAAAGGCAATCAAGCATGATAAGACCAAAATATTCAGGTTTGGGTCTTTGATAATCTATATGTACTTTCATATAGTTGGGAAGGTATCATACTTATACTTAGATAAAATTTTACCTACAGTGCCTCAAATATCCCTTAAGGCATTAGTCAAGAGCACACTGAGAGACTACATGGAGTTAGAGTTGAAAAGCTTCGGGATAAAGATGCAAATGAGGTATAGGATACCTGAAAGCATTGTTAAAAAATACAAGGATAGTATCTATTTTATGGTAGAAACTGACATTACTTGTATGGAGTCTATTGAGCCTAGAACTAAGTGGATTCATCCACTTGGCTATGAAGTGGAGGAGCAAGTCTTGGAAGCTTATGCACAAGTTTTATTATCAACGCCCAAGGATCCTATTGAGGCTAGATGGGGAACTTATGAGGAAAGACCAGGGAGGTAGATGCAGTCTTGAACAGTGCAGCAACCAAGATGAAAGCCTCTAAAATTACATTTGAAATATTGAAGATCCATGGTGTTACCCAAGCAGACCTGGATAAAGCTAGAGAAGCAAAAATTGCTATGCAAATTGAGAGCGCATCCACTAAAGAAGCCAAGATAGAGAAATCTGATGATCCTAAGTTGAAAAAGGTAAAGATTGAGAAATTTGATGATGCAAAGGAAAAGGAGAAGAAGATAGATGACATCACTCCTGCGCCCATTCCTAGTGACTCCAATACACCACCAGAGCCCAGTAAGACGTCTAAGAGGAAAAAGAAACTAGTTACAAGTCATCCATCAGCTAGACCCACAAGAAGAAAAGGCAAAAATGTGCAACCACCTCCTGAGGTAGGATTCTTACCAAGTTTACAAGTATTGAGCTCAAGAGTGGTTGATGAAGGCAGACTTGATCAAATATCTAAGTTCTATGATAGATATCATGAAATTGACAAGTCTAAGATCCATGAGATGTTGATCAAACATATGATCAAGTTCAAGAAGACAATTCTAGAACTAAAAATAGTCATCCCAAATAAAGTATGGGATATTCTAGACACTTTGAAAAGACAAGCAACAAAAGAAGACATTAGAATAAGAGAAAACATTAGATGACAATCTACCAGTATGTTTAGCAGAAGAAAAAGCATTATTAATGGATTTGGTGAAGCCGCGCCTGAGGACAAAGATGAGAACATTGCATATAATGAACAAGGATTATGAGACAATAGCCAAGGAGACAGAGAAAGCTTTTGAGAAATTATTCCTTGAACAGCGCATGCAACCTACATCTACACCCATCACTCAAGCACCTGTTGAGCAAGCTAAAGCAGCTGAGGTCACAAAAACACCTATGATAGGTCCACAAGACTCAGCACCCTCAGTAACAGTGCCTGCAGTTGAAATAAAGTCTGCGTCGATGACCGCAACTCAAGAAGATAACACAATAATGATTGATAATGTGGAAATATCAATGGCACCCACTGATAAAGACTTATAAAAATTTGAGGAAGCCTTTGTAAGTACACAAGAGGAAGAAATTATATGTAGTTTTATTTCACCTAAGCACCAAGAGCATGTATTAATAAAAGATATAATAGGTCAAGAAGAAGAAGAGGAGAAAGAAAAAGAAAAGGAGAAGGGAGGAGAACAGGAGGTAGAAAGGGAAACAACAGATGAACCCTCAGTTGAAATACCTACAGAGATTAAGACATAAATGATGAACAACACACCCATCACTCACATGCCTTCAGCATCATTGTTGTGAAGTTTGACCCCTAACACTACAAGCTTGGAATCTTGGGGAGAAGAAGACCTGATCAAGAGCAGTGTCCTTTCTATGGAGAAGGCCAAGGAGAAATAAGTAATGAGAAATCCTCTATTTTTTGAGTCAATAGACATCTTGAACAATCTACTACCAGAAAAGAAGGTACCAAAAGTGCACTCAATGGAGGATGTTAGCAACATCCTAGCAAGCTTCAAGGAAAACTTCTCCTGCCTAGAAGAATCAACAACGAAGGTAGCAGAAGAGAAGTATCTTAAGAATAGATTGGATGAGCTAACTAAAAACTTTGCACTTGACCTCAACTCTTTAAAGGTTGGTCAAGCTTCGCTGAAAGAATTTGCAGCCAATGGAAGGAAACTCATAGAAGACTGCATCAACCAAGACAACCTGACTGCAGATCTCTATAAGAAAATTTAGGAGGCAGAGGCTATGATAGATACAGTGAGGAAATTAGTAGAAGATCCCACTATAGATTTAAACATGTGTAACAATGTATACCAGTGACAAGTGGACAAAATAGAAAGGACAGAAAATGAAATTTCCAAGATAAGGGCAAGGTAAACACAGCTGAGAAATGCTCTTGCGCCCTCACTAGATGTATTGAATTAGAACATCAAGGAGATTGATGCCACTATGGTGACATATGACCAAGGTCCGTGTACAGAATTAGAGAAAATGGAAAAGTTAATATATGCTTTGTGCGCCCATCTCCAGACAATAGACACACTGAATAAATTTTGGCAGAATCAGATTGCTAATCTAAAGATAGCATATCCAGATGTCTTCACTTTGTAAGTACTTGTGAATACATTTTTTGAGCACCTTTGTCATTAACGTTAAAGGGGGGGTATAGTATGTAGAAGGAAGAATATGGAGCCTTGTAAATGATGTAAAGAAAAGTATAGTACATAAGGGGAGATATAAGTTAGAGTATGTATAAGAAAATTTTGTATAAGGATACAGTTAGTAACTTCGCCATATTCCTTTGTTTCCATTAATGACAAAGGGGGAGATTGTTGGCAAGTTGACTATACTGAAGTATATGACTATATTTAGTGTTGTCATTATGGAAACAAAGTCATATGAATTTTTGGAGTCAGTGCATATTGAAGAAGATCATAAATATGGCTAAGTATGGAAGACTGGATAGATAGCAGAGCACCAAGTGATCAGAGCATCAGCGCATGTGCGTATGACAGAGTTATGACATGCGCCCTTGAAGATGAGCTACTAAGTATGTCTTCATGCTAAGTCTAAGATTGCATGATGATCTGAGTCAGTATGAGGAAGTTACAGTCAGATGAAGTGGCACAGACAGTAAGCAGTAGAACAGGATAGAGCATGGAGCCGACTGTTTGTATTTTGGTTAGCACTTTTAATATTGTTTTGTAAAGGCTATGCACCTATTGTATTTAGGTCATAGACATGTTAATATGAATATATGTAAACACACTTGAGCCAATTCAATTGGAAGCGGTGTATGTAATTAGTTATAGGCCGACTTGATGAAGAGTTTTGTATGCGCATATAAATAAGACATGCGCCCTTGTAATTAAGTATGGTATGAGATATAGAAATTTGTAAGAGCAGAGAAGAGGCATGCAAAGAATAGTTAGTATGTTGTAGTGCTTTACAAGAGGCTAAAGCATAATCACACAAAAGGAACTGATCAGACAAGCAATGTCACAGCAACAGTTCACCTTACAGATATAGTGTGTATCTGAGATCTAGATTGTTGTAGCCTTCACCACTTGAGCAGTGAGCTCTAGGATAGTGTGTCCTCACCCCTAACAAGGTTAATTGTAAAAGACTCCTAATAGGGTCTGACCCTTGACCAGGTCACTGTACTAAAGCATTGTAAAGAACAACCCCTAACAGGGTTGCAAGATCTTCTAACAGGGATCATAATACACTAGTGCAGTTCTTAGTGGGTGTCAATTCCCACTGGGGTTTTTACCTATTTGGGTTTCCCCATAATCATATTTGGTGTCATATGTTATGAATGTTGTCTTACTTGCATTGATGTTCATTTCAATAACTAAGCAATTAAGTTAAGTTTCAAAGTATCAGAAAAAGAAATAAAGTATAGGACACTAATTCACCCCCCCCCCTCTCAGTGTTCCCATTCCTAACAGGGAGAGGGTAATGTGAGAGAGAGAGAGAGACTCTTATCACCCTCTTTCATCTCCCTCTCTAAGTCTCTCTCTCATGCTCTCTCACACCTTCCTACCCTCTCTCTCTCTCTCTCTCTATTGAAATCTATGACTTGAATAGGGTGCACGTGCTATAGGGCACATGCCCTATGGAAGTCATAGATTTGCATAGGGTGCACGTGCTTTGTAAGACATTGGAATCCACCAATCCTAAGGCTTGGATTTTCCTTGGAGATCTAACCCAAAGGCTTGGAGGATTCAAATAGGCTTGAGACGTGTTTTCCAGCAGACATGCAAAAAAATGACATCTTTTTTTGTGTGTTCCTTGTCAAGTTTACGCATGGTTCAATAACGTTAAAATCAGACAATGTGATATTTTAGATCTCTCTGTTATCTATCTAACCATATAATTTATTTTGAATTCTAATTATGTTAATTTTTTCATCTCTAATTTATTTTGTGTGTATGTCCATTTTTTGTAAAAAAACCAATGTGTAGTATTTTGGGCATAGATTTTGGTCTGTTCATTGAATTTTGCAACAAGTTACATTTTTAGAAACTAGACTCCATTCTACATACTTTTTTTAAAAAAAATTGATTTTCAATTAGTTTTAAATGATTTATATAGGGAGCACACAAAAATTTCATGGTTTTAGGATGTGTGCACTTCGTAAATTCATAAAATAAAAAAAATATACATTCATCAAAAAATTAGCAAAAGAATCTGGGATAAACTACGTGGTGTTAGCTAACTTCTCACTAGAGCGATTAAAAAAAATAAAAATAAAAATTTAACATTTTAGGGGGAGCACACCAGACGCTATGTTATATTTTTTCACAAAACACAGTACCACTTTTTGTGCTCCCCCTTTTTTAGGGCCTTAATCTACACCATTTTCCAAATAGTTTAGTAGTTTAGGAACTAGATTCAGAGTATTAAAACTCTGGTTCTTGTCTCATCTTAAAATTTTGAGTCTAACTATCTTCAATTTCTTGTTGAAGTTCAGAGTTTGCTGATTTTAGGAAAAAAGTGGCATCTTATACCCCCTTTTTGGTCCCCCATCTTTGTGCATTTACTCATGTGCAATATTATATCATGTGATCTTAGATATAAGATCACAACACCCTCCTGTACACACAACTTTGTTCACACATTCTGAATCATCTGTATAGTCTCTGTGCACTGTAATAACCAACATGTTCTCTCCCTAGAAACATATGTTGACATCAGTGACAAAACACAAATGACAACAACAATAATTCCAACATCACTCAACAGGATAATGTAGTGATTAAACATATTAAATGCATCCAACAATCTCCCCAATGCATTAGCAATATCCAACAATCTCCCCCTTTGGCATTGATGGCAACATATGGGAAAATCCATCAACCGAAAAGTATTTTCTCAGTACCTTCATCACATAGTCTCTTTCCCATAGGATTTTCACATAGTCTCTTACCCCCTTTGACAACAATGGAAAAGGGTGTCATAAGTCATCAATTTTCTTCAACGATCACTCCCCTTGATGAGTAGATCCATACATCAAGTCAAGAACATGACAAGGCTATGAAAACCTCTAGACTGATGCATTCCTGCATCATTTTTAATTCTCACTAGGAGGGGCCTGCACACCAAGCATACCTCTGAGATACTCAAAGGCATCTTTTGGCAATGGCTTTGTAAAGATGTCTACAATCTGTTCTTTAGTGCTAATGTATTCCAACCTTATTTCTTTATCTGCAACCTTGTCTCTCAAGAAGTGATATTTGATAGAAAGATGCTTAGTTTTATAATGCATCACAAGATTCTTTGACATATTTATTGTATTGGTGTTATCACAATGGATAACCACTGGTTCAACAAAAGTTATTCCAATATCTTTCAGCATTTGTTTCATCTAAAAAAATTGAGTGCATTTAATAGCAGCAACAACATATTCAAATTCGGTAGTAGATTGAGCTACACAATCTTACTTTTTACTTAACCAAGAAACCACTTTTTCCCAAGAAAAAATGCATCTCCACTAGTACTCTTCCTATCATCAATATTCCATGCCCAATCAGCATCAGTATAAGCATGAAGTTCAAAGTCATCATTTTTATCATACCATAAGCCATATTCCATTATTCCTTTCAAATATCTAAATATCCTTTTCACAGCAGCCATGTGAGTCTCTTTAGGCTCTACCTGATATCTAGCCACAATTCCAATAGTATTATCAATATCTGGTCTAGTGTGAGTCACATATTGTAATCCTCCAATCATTGATCTATACTTGGTCTGAAAAAAACTCTTTGTCTCATCTATATTCGTCAGTTTATGACTAGTCACCATATATGTACCAACCAGTTTATAGTCTTCCATTCCAAACTTTTTCAACATTTCTTTAAGATACTTAGTCTGAGAAATAAAAATCTCATTCCTGCTCTAATTTATTTGTAATCCAAGAAATAATTTCATCTCACCTATCATGGACATCTCAAACTCATTCTCTATTTCTTTAGAGAACTCTTTACATGTCTCATCATTGTCTCCAAAGATAATATCATCAACAAAAACTTCTATTATGAAAATTCCATCTTCACTAGTTATCAAATACAAATTACTGTTAGCATTACCTTTTCTGAATCCAAGATGAAGTAAGTACTTGTCTAACCTTGCATACCAAGCCCTTGGTGCTTTCTTTGGTACATACAGTGCCTTCTTCAATTTGCAAACCATGTCTTCATCTTCGATCAAAGGAAATCCATCAAGTTGTTCTATGTATACTTCTTCTTCAAGATCCCCATTTAAGAATGCAGATTTCACATCCATCTGATATACCTTGAAGTCTTTATGTGCAACATAGACTAGAAATAGTCTCACAGCTTCTATCCTAGCAACAGGAGCAAATGTCTCTTCAAAATCTATGCCTTCTTGTTGTGAATAGCCTTTGCATACCAATCTTGCCTTGTTTCTTACAACAACTCCTTCTTCATTCATTTTGTTTCTAAAAACTCACTTAGTTCCTATTACATTTTTGTCTTTAGGTCTAGGAACCAATTCCCAAGTGTTATTTTTCTTTATTAGATCTAACTCTTCCTATGTAGCTTTGATCCAAGATTCATCTCTACAAGCTTCATCAGTAGTCTTTAGTTCAACTTGAGAAATCAAACAAATTTATTCTTGTATCTTTGATGTAGTCATCATTCCTTGATTTGCATTACAAATAATTTGATTTTCAAGATGGTCTTTCTTAACATACGTCAGAATCTTAGGATTCTTAAAAACTTCATTTGTATCTTCATCATAGGTCTCATTATCACAGTCAATCTCAACATTTTCTTCTTCTTCTATAATGGCATCATCCTTGATTTCTATATTCTAATAACAGTCATACATTCTCTCTTGTATCTGAAACTTTTCATCGATCTTCACATTATTACTTTCAATCATCTTTCTTAATCTCGGGTTAAAAGATTTGTATGTCTTTCTTTTAGTAGAATAGCCAAGGAAAATTCTTTCATCACTTCTAGCATCAAATTTATCTATTTCATCATCTCTTTTGAGATAGCATTTGCTACCAAATATTCTAAAATATTTCACAGTAGAAGTATGATTAAACCACAATTCATAAGGAGTCTTGCTCATACCTTCTCTTATTTGAATTATGTTTAGTGTGTATACTATTGTCCCAATAGCTCCTCTCCAATGTACATGAGATATATTTCCTTCTAGCAACATTGTCCTAGCAGCATCCAATATTGTTGTGTTTCTTCACTCTGCTATTCCATTTTGTTGTGGAGTCCTAGGAGCAGATGTATGTCTTTGTATTTCATGCTCTTCACAATATGAATTGAATAGATCTGAAGTAAATTGTCCCCATCTATCTGATCTCAAACATTTTATTTTTGAACCTGATTCATTCTCTACTTTTTCTTTGAATAACTTGAATTTGTCAAATGCTTCTTATTTGTCTTTCAAGTAAGTGATCCAATTAATTCTAGAAAAGTCATCAACAAAAAGTATAAAGTACCTTTCACCATAGTATGATCCTATCCTTGTAGGTCCACATAGGTATGTATGTACCAGATCCAACTTTCCTCTTGCTATATATGATTTACTTTTATAATTGCTTCTAGTTTTCTTTCCCATAACACATTCTGTGCACATGGTGTTAGATGATTTTACAATTTTGGGTAGATCTCTCACTACATTAGTCAAGCTTGCTTTCACAATATTGTCAAAATTAACATGACAAAACCTTTTGTGCCACAACCAACTGTCATCTATCTTGGCAACAAAACAAGAAGCTCCAGATGTATTTAACTCAAATACATTACCTCTACATTTAGTACTAGTTGTAATCAGCTTTCCTGTCTTACTTCTGATAAAAAAATTTCCATCAATGAATTTCAATTGATATCCTTTATCCATCAGTTGTCCAACACTCAACAAGTTATGCTTAAGTCCATCAACAAGTAGTACATTGTCAGTACTAGTATTTCCATCCAAAGAAACAGATCCCATTCCTATGATATGTTTAGGAACATTGTCTCCGAATCTTGCAACACCACCATCATACCTATTTAGTTTAACAAACTTGTTTTTATCTCCAGTCATATGATGTGAGCAGCCACTATCTATAACCCATTCAGATTTCTTATCAACATGTGATACTAAATTTTTTTCCTCATGTACTAGTTTTTCATCTTTAATTGTCATAAATCCAATCTCCTCATAATCACAATCATCATCATCAGAAATACCTTCACTAGCATAATAACATTCTTTTTCTTTTGAATACTTAGGCTTGAGAAACTTAGGTTTGTTCTTAGGAACTCTTGTAGGACATCTAGATGCAAAGTGACCTATCTTATTGCATGAAAAAAATTTCAAAGATAGCTTTCCTTCAAATTTACCCTTACCTCTCTTTTCTCTTCTAGCAATCAGGGCAACAAGTTCATCTAGCTTTCTTTCTTCTTCTTGTATATGTTCCCATTCATCAACATATTCTCCAAGCTCTTCTCTTATATTATCACTATTGGTGCTCGCAATTCCACATAGTGTCTTCTTGTGTGTAGATGCCTTGAATGTTGTCTCTACTTTAGGTAAATAATTTCCCATCTCTACAACTTCAAAGGTAGTTAGCTTTGCAATCAACATTTCTCTGCTAAAGTTTTTAGTCAAAGGTATAATCTCTTCTATAGCTTGTACTTTGGTCTTGTAAACAAGTGTCAATGATCTAAGGATCTTTGCAATGACTTCTTCCTCTCCATAAGTGCCTCATGAATCTCTGATTCCAATTACAACCTTAGTGACTCTTTGCACATAAGCTCTAATATTTTCATCATCTTTCATTTTTAGGTTCTCCATTCTTGTTTTCCAATTCTACAACTTTTCTTCCTTAGTAAACTTGTCTCCTTCATACAATGCTTCTAATCTTTCCCAAATCTTGTGAGTTGAATCTAGATCTTTTACCTTAATAAATTCTCCTTCAAAGAGTGTGTTGATCAGTGCTTCCCTTGTGACCATATTATAAGAAAATATCTTCATTTCCTCATCAGTAGCTTTGTCTAACTCATTCTCAGTCTTCATGGTTAGCTCTCATTCTTTGCAATCATTTATAGTTGATACCCAAACATAGCAAGTGAGTTCGCATCTTGTTCTTCCAATAGTTAAAGTTTTCAGGATCAAATTTCAAACTATCCTTCCTATAGAATTCCATCTCCAAGATCACCTCAAGCAGTTAAGCTTTCTCTATAAGGACTAGTAGCTCTGATACCAATTGTTAGGAATAACAGTCCACCAATACAACTAAGAGGTGGGGGTGAATCAGTTGTATGAGAGATTATTAAACTTTGAATAACAACAATACCAAATCAAATGAGCACAATGAATGCCAACACAATAACACAATATCTGTTGTCGAGGAAACCCTATTAAAGGTAAAACCCCGGTGGGAATTAACACCCACTAATGATGTATTGAGAGTATGGTATCCATGTTAAAAGATTAGCCCTGTTAGGAGCTTATTGAAACATTACAGTACACGGTCCTTGTTAGAGGACAGACCCTGTTAGGAGTCAAAGAAAAAGGACTAGGCTCACTTCCCAAAGAAGGTTATGTCCATCTCTAGAACTCATTGTTCACAACACAAGTGTATATAAGAAAAATACACAATCCTTGTGAATTGTCTGATAGCAATTATCTTTGCTTGATTAGTTCCAATGAAGTACATACAATATCCTTTGTTCTACATACAACAGACACAAGCTCACAGCTTCCACATTCCTTCCTTATTCCAACAACATATCTTTTCAAAAGAAAAGATCTTACATATACACCCTATTACAAATAAATGGTCAGGTCGGCCAATTAGGCTTTCCTATATAAAAATAATTATATAACTCCTTGCTAAGTTACACACGGTATTTAAAACAAATATACATAAATTATAATTCAATAATCAAGATTCAACATCCGTAATCCATTCTCACAATCTACGATACATGCTACAATTCTGAAGTCGGCCCCAAGCAGGTCTCCTCCAGAACACATGCCACAGATGACACCATCATGCATCTCATAACTTGCTAATATCAACAAACATTCCTCAGAGTGTTATCTAACATCCCTTAAGCTCGCATACACTGGATCCACATCGCTTGTGAGATATACTCAAAACTCAAAGACTTACTATGTCAACTTCCACTATCACAATCCAGTAACCAGTCTTTACCAAATCTTCTGTAACTCAACCAATGTGCAATATTATACGATGTGATCTTAGATATAAGATCACAACACCTTCCTGTACACACAACTATGTTTGCACGTTCTAAATCATCTGTACGGTCTTCGTACACTGTAATAACCAATTTGTTCTCTCCATAGAAACATATGTTGACATCAGTGACAAAACACAAATGACAACAACAATAATTCCAACATCACTCGGTAGGATAATATAGTGATTAAACATATTAAATGCATCCATCAATCTCCCCAATGCATTAGCAATATCTAACAGACCCACCATTTGTAGTTGTGTCCTTGAGTGATCCAAGTTCATTTAATCATGCAAGCGTGAAAGCATCACAACTTTCCACATGTTATAACAAGTCTAGTACTTAAAGCCAAGGGAAAGGTTGCATAGCAATAGGTCAAACAAGTAGTCAAACAAGGAGGGCTAGTGTAAAAATATGACTGAATGAATTTCAGCCAATGATAGGGGACGAGAATAGGTGGTGAACCCAAAATCATAAACAAACAAAGCCAAGAACATGCAAATGGTTGAACCAGTTAGAGGGGTCGTTCATCTAATGACAAGATAGGCTAAATCATAACTTATACATCCAAGAACCTACTATAGACAGGCAACATCAAAATAGAATGATGAAGGCTTGTGACTTAATGGGATTTAGGGTTTGGTGACCAATTGAGAACCTTGAAGGATTTAGTGTTGTGATGGGCTTTACAATGGATTACTAGGCCAACGTAATCACAAAGTTTTACAACTCCCAACACCCACCATTTTGTCATTTTCCGTTACCAATTGCCATCACCATCAAAGTTTACCGTATGATTTAGAAATATGAGAAATCTAAGAATGTTAAGGCTATTGGCATTACCATGCCTAGAAGAATTTCCTACATCAATTGGAGAACTTGAATAGTTGGAATTTCTAGACATTTCTGTATACGAGGGCTTGAAAGAACTTCCAAAGGAGATAGGATAGCTAAAGAAATTAAGGGAGCTTAACATGAGACAGTGTGCTTGTTTGATGATGTTATCTTCATTTATTTGTGAACTAAGATTCTTGAAGCTTGTTACATGTGATGAGACAATTGGGACCTAGTCATTGTGGGCTAAAAACATTTCTATTCCTGAGCTTAGAATTGAAATTCTGAAACAAAAATTATATGGATTGGCTTCTTGTGTGACTTCGTTTCTTATTTCTCATCTTGAAGAGCCATATCCAAGGATGTGAGACTCTCTATAAATATTATTGTTATTATTTTTCATGTTCACGATAACAAATCGATGAAAAGAGCTCCATATTTTGAGCCTATGAAATTATGATCAAATCTTGTTGTAGTTGAATTTAGTAAATATTATCATAATTATAATCAATGACTATGAAGTATCTTGATTGTACATTCATAACAAGCCTATTCTCTATTTGAAGACAATTAAATTTGTAAATGGGTGGAAGTTGTCCTCACAGCAAATGAATTTGATCTCCTTCACTTTATGTGTTTGTAGGTTAAATTAGTTCAAACACGCATCAGTAGTGTTATATGTGCAAATTTGTCAAATTTATAATTAGAAATTATTTTATTGGGTTTCTCTAATCTAATGTTTGTTAGAATAATTAACAATGATAGAATTTATTTTCTTGAGTTTCTTACCATAGAGATTGTTAGAATTATAAATAACTAGAGTTTACAAGAATCTAGTGCACCAATGTTGATTTGTTGTCTAAGTAGTTTCAATCTTTCACTTAGATTCTATAAATCTAGTTAATTGTTGAGCTTCATTACACCTATCACCTATTTACATTTCAAACATATTTTATTAACTATATAATATTATTTTATGTAGGAAAATAGTTTTTTTCAATTTATTTTTATAATTTTAATATGATGTTAGAATAGGATGGATGCAACTCTAAGATTGAATTTGTAGAACATATAAAATCATCTTGAGAGCTTACGACACAAAAAAATAAAATTGTAGATGATATTATTCTATTAACCTTTATGATCTTAGTTTTTTTTAAAAGAATGATGTGACATCATGTCGCCAAACTTAAAAAAAATTGGTTGTTGACTTCCAAAGAAGTTGGTGGCCATAATTTGGAGGAGGAAATATCCACGTATTGAGGTCTAAAGTGAAGTAACATAGCATTCGACAAAAACCTTTATATCACATATTTTTTGGAGACGAAAAAAGATAATTGCAAAAATATTCTAAATTAGAGTATATAGAGAAAACTCAAAGTTTTAGTGAACTATATATTGTTCAATTTTTAAAGTACCATTAAGCTTAAACATTCCATGTGTTCACACTTAAGTAACATAGTATCAAGTGTTATTAATCTATAATATAAATTTATTTTTAATACATTGAAAGTATATTGCTCATGAATAGCAATATATTGCATTATATAAATAAGTGTATCGATATTTCTTGGAATGGTTTATAATTAGCATATTTTTATCATAAAACTATGTATGACATTTAAGTTGGTATTGTTTAAATTTCATCAACAAATGAAGGAATACTCTGGCTCATCTTATCCCCTCCAAACAGGAGTCAAATGAGCATGTGAGACTTGACATCTACAGGCAGTACATCATCTCGAGCTGGACCAACCCTAGTGGGGGCTTACGTCTGAGGATGACTTTTTATGCTGAGCACTTCTTACACATCTTGGATGGGATCATCGTTCAACCTATATATTTATCACAGCATTGGTGCCATGCTCTTCGGATCACGCTGGGAGCTTTTAGAGTCGGCTCTCTCCGCCTGCGAGCACAGACTGATCATCACATTGACAAAGAGGATCACATTTGCAGTTTATGCACATTGTCTGAGATTGAGACCGAGGCACATTTCATTTTCTACTGCCCTATATACTATAAGATCAGAGGGAGATTCTATTTCTTATTCAGAGAATGCAGCTCCTTAACTTCCTTCTTTTGTTACTCTGAACATAGATGTCTAGCACTCTATTTACGAGGGACGGTACGCTTCGTGACCATATCCTACAGCTTCTATTTCCCCAAAAGCAGGTCACCAAGAAGCTCATTACGGATTTCTTCTCACCCTCACCCCCGGCTCGGTGTGTGAAGTAGCCCTCATGTGCCTCCACCATCGGTCACTCCAGATCCGTGAGACCTCGCAGTGCTTCTACCCATCAGCGGTAGACCACCAACAGATCACGGTGATGGGTCCATACCCATATTCTTTTGGGTCACTATCCTTCTGTGTTGGATTTCTTTCTGCTCAGGAAGGACCCCTAGTCCTTGCCCTGGTGGTTCTTGGTTATTTGTTATCTGGTTCTTCTTGTTTGGTTCCTTGTTCTTTCAGCATGTTCCCCCGACCACTGTTTGGTGGTCCACTGGTTTCTTGCTATTTTGATTGTATGATTCCTGTCCCATAGACCCTTGTTAGTCTTCCATTGGAAATTAATAAATTTATCTTATCTTATCTTATCTTATTCAATCTCACCCATTCAGGCTTTCTGTGAAGATTAGTCATTAGGTAACCAATATAAATGTTGTCATCTTATATTTCATACATATTCTTCTAAACATGTCCCTATGGGAGTCTCCAACAACATATACTTCACTTTTGATTGTCTAGAGTTCCCCAAGGTGTATTCTAGATTCTTTATTCTTAAAGTTCATATAAAAATTTAGAAGAACTAGTTATTTTATAGGATTTAAAAAAATAAAGAGTAAGATGATATAATTTATTACACATTACATCATCTAATCTATATTTAGCATCTCAAAGAAAGATCATGATTTTACAATTACACATAATAACATCCAAAAAAATCAAGCAACCAAGCAAGAAACTACATTGTTAAGTTAATTTACATATAAACCAAGTAAGATTATGTTATATAACTCCACACCAAAGCACCTAGGTGTTATATATCCAATGAAGAAAGAAAAAGTTAATTAGTTTTAAAAAAATAGAGTTTGTTAAGAAGGTAAATATATATATTTTTAAGTTAATTTACATATAAACCAAGTAAGATTATGTTATATAACTCCATACCAAAGCACCTAGGTGTTATATATCCAATGAAGAAAGAAAAAGTTAATTAGTTTTTTAAAAATACAGTTTGTTAAGAAGGTATATATATATATATTCACCCCAATTTATATGAGTTTTAACTATTACTTAGGTTACCTCTTGGTATTTGTCATGTACCATCCAATCCCACATGTTTTATTCTATAATTGTCATCTTCTTCAAATTCTAAAGCAACATGAACTTGGAAATATGAGCTATCTAAGATTGTTAAGGTTACTGGAGTTACCAAGTTTGAAAAGAGCTCACACCATTAAGTGGAAAACTTGGATAATTGGAATTTATCTTAGATGTTACAGTATGCAAGAGGCTGAAAGAACTTCCAAAGGAAATAGGAAAACTTACGATATTTAGAAATTTTGATATGAGATCTTTTCTTTTTGTTTGATCGAGTTACCAATAATTGTTTGTGAGCTAAGTTTCCAATCATCTTATTATGATGAGATGATTGGGAGGTAGTAGTTGCAAGTCAGGAATAGCTCTATTTCAGAGCTTAGAGTTAAAATTGTGGAAGTATACTTTAGTTTGGATTGGCTTAGAGGTGGTAGAAATAATATTTGAAGACCTTGTGTAGGATTCAAGGGAAATGCTTCCAAAAAGTTTTTTTTCCTGAAATTGTCTTGTAAAATGGAATAATAATTAGATAAAATTGATAAAGAGGAGATAAATAGGGAGAGGTGGAGAGGAACAGATAAAGAGATAGAAAAAGTGGGAGAGCATGAGATAGAGGTTGTGATATAATAATAGTTAAGTATTATTTTTTATGAAAAGCATGATAACAACATTTTATAATGTGCTCACATTATTGTTTGGTAGTGACTAAACCTAAGCATGATCCAAGACATAACATGAGCATGTTATAACATTTTTTTTTGATTCCATAAATGGACGAAAAAGTGGTTGTGGTAAGTTTTTGGTGTTCTATATTTTTTTACATGCCTCAAAGTCTCTAGCCAAATCTTAATTATTGATTTTTTCTATCCTTATAAGCCTATACAAATGACTAAATTATCTATCTAGTATTGGATAGATGTTTAGTTTGAAACGACTATAATTTACTAATCATCCCATATGGAAAATTGAGGTAAATGGATAGAAGATCCTAGAATCACTATTTATCCTATACACGATAGCTTGAATTGGATATTATTAATTCCTAAGTATTTAGTCAAGAATACCAAAAATCAAATGAAGTAAAAAAAGTATTTGTTAGTGTATAAGTATTAAGAAATTTATTAATTTTTATGTCTATTTCATTTAGATAGATTCCTATTTTTTAAAGGCAAAAAAGTAGATTTGATTTAAGAGGAAAGGAAGGAAGAGAAACTTTTGCATTTTGTTTACAACTTTCAAAGTTGTTAGATCAATAAAATAAATCTTTAGTTCTTAATTAGAATAAGTTATTGTAAGAGGTATATAGTGACAAACAATTAGGATTGTATTATACAATGGGTGTCACTAATATGTGTGACCTAATCTATTATTTTATCTTTGCAATTATCCTATTAAGATATGGATACGGCTAAGCTCCATCCAAAATAAAATGTACCTTTGACCAAATTTCAAAGAACGGAAAATACAACAGATTTTCACGAAATTTTCAGCATTTGTTCTTCATGATCTGCACATTTTGTGATCAAAAACCACAAAAAAATTGCAAAAAAAATCAATGTATTTTTACAAATCTGAAAAAAAAAAAAAATTAACTTTTTTTTCTATTTTGATGCATTTTGGATGGAGCTTGGCCGCCGCCTTAAGATATACCTATGAATATCCTCCTTGGTCCAATATAGCCAAAATTGTAGATGAGTGGCGCATCTAGGACCGAAACGCGGTGATGAAAGGCTCTCCATGTTTTCATTTTTAATAAAACCAAAAAATATGTTTTCATTTATTAGATAAAACAAAACGTTTGAAAAGTCAGCTTCCTTTGTGCCTGAATGAAAGCAAATCCGAACAACTTTCTTCTAAATTTATTCAAGACATGTCCTTCTGACATCACATTTAAGACGAAAGGAACGCGACAAAGACAATACGAAACCATTGCGAGGAAACATCTTTGACACATTCCTGCGAAAGAGAGTGCGACGAACCAGGAAAGATCTCTTACACATTCCTGCGAAAGTCAGTATGAATGGGAATAAATTAAATCAATGCACATTGCAGACTCAGTCGCGTCTACGCTGAGAATGCAGATTCCACTGTAACTTCAATTGCCGTCTTTATTTCTTATATAAAGAAAAACACTTCTATTAGCCTTGCAAAGAGAAGAAATCGCAGAAAATAAATACTGAAAGGACAAGCCGCTCAGGATTAATTAGGCAGCAGTAAAAAGCTTCAAATCCAAGAGAAATTAACACTTTATTAAATACTTTAGGAAATGGTGTCGATGATTGCAAGCTCTATGTATGGCGAATCGCACAAGGCTTGGAAGAGGGCAACGAACAAGATTTCTAAAAGAAAATATGCATCACTTTATCACAGAAAAGGGCTCAGTATTTACTCCTTATCAGATGTACTCAGTCATTATCTGCAGTATGCCCTTAGTTTTGGCAGTAAGAACTGCTTAGATGGTGTACTCAAGGAATGTTTCTTAGACTTGGAATTATTTCCTGGGGACAGGAAAATCTGTGCTGATGCACTTTTGGATATTTGGGTTTATGTTAGAAAGCTACAGAGGCATGATGCTTTTGCCGTCTTATCAGAACTTGAAAGCAGGAATCTGTTAAATTTAACTAGCAACTCAAGGTAATTGCCTTTGCTTTTATACAATTTTATATATTGGGTTTCTTTTAATTTTGTTTCTCAACAGTAAGCTGACACGCTTGCACTTAACAGGGGAAGTGCAGAAATTCCATTTGGAAATGGAAATGCTTCAGAGCTTTACTTTTCCCAGCGTGATGGAATTCGAGATTTCGCTTTGTATTTGGGACACCATGAGAATATATTCCACCCCAAGAGGTTGGTCATAGAAAGGAAGAACTTTGCTTCGTTAAAGAATTGGGAGCTGCTAAGAGATAGAGCGTTTGATACTCAATTTCTCTCCATTCTCACCGGTAAGTTATTCATAAACTCTTCCACATCCATTTTGGTCCAGAAAAACATTTCTTTGTTTTCATGTTCATTGTTGATCTCCAATTATAGGGGGAAAAACAATTGACTTTCAAAAATGATTTTCAGAATTACATCACTTTTCTAGGTCACTTGGCTGCATGTGCGTGAATTTCACATACAGAACTAGTAGTCATCATTAGTGCACAAATTTCTAAGTGGATTTGCTTTGTATTTAATACATGCAGGCCCTATGGAGGAAAATGACTGGTATGATATGAACTTCCCTGAAACAGAGACTCTGTTGTTGCTCTTTGATTCGATAGAATACTTTCTTCCCCCATTTCTGAAATCCATGAAAAAGTTGAAGTTTCTGATGATATCCAATCGCGGTACGGACAAGGCAACAGTGAAAGGTCTAGATGTCTTATCTTCACTCACTCAACTCAAGAGTGTCCGCTTGGAGAGGTTGATTTCACCCCTTGGTGGAAAACAGAGCATTCAAGCACTGCAGAATATAGAGAAGCTATCTTTGAGCTTATGTGAAGGATTTGAGAATATATCCACATTCACCAAGCTACAAGATTTTAACCTCGATCACAGCAATGATTTGGAGGAATTACTTCCTGGTATCTGCAATATACCCTCCACTCTGTCATGCTCTATCACAAACTGCCATCAGCTTCAAAATTTACCATATGATTTTGAAAATATGAAAAATCTAAGAATGTTAAGGTTATCGGCACTACCACGCCTGGAACAGCTTCCTGCATCAATTGGGAAACTTGAACAGTTGCAGTATCTAGACATTTCACTGTGTGAGGGGTTGAAAGAGCTTCCAAAGGAAATAGGACAACTCCAGAAATTGAAGGAGCTTGATATGAGAGTGTGTTCCCGCCTGACAACGTTACCTTCAACTGTTTGTGAACTCAGTTCTCTGAAGATCGTTACCTGTGATGACACGATGGGGAAGAAGTGGTTGCAGGTTAAGAACACTTCTATTCCTGCGCTTAGAATTCAAATTGTGGAAGCACAGTTTAGTCTGGATTGGCTTGACGATTGACTTTTATCTTTCATCTTGAAGAACAAGATCTAAGGATCTTGACATCCTATAAATGTTTTTCATTATTTTCATGTTCATTGGCACAAATCAATATAAGGCCCTCTAGATTTTCAGCCTAAGATTATGATCAATTTTAATGGCACATTAGTGCAGTAAACAGTTTTTTACAGGATTGTAAATACATAACGAACGTACTGTCTCTCCCAGGACAATTCTTTGTTATGCATAAACTTGGATGTGGGTGTGTGTAAATGGGCGTGTGTTGTCCGCACAGCATATAAATTCAATCTCCATCATTTCCTGTGAGTGTGTTCTATGTACAAATTACTCAAAATATATAATAAGAAAATACTTTCTTGAATGTGCCATACTGCAATGTTTGTTAAGGGTAATAAATAATTGAATCATGTGCTCCGAGGAGTTATGTTTATGTTACTTGGCTGTCAAATAGATCAAATCAAGTGTTAAATTATATTTAGGTTTGTAGGAAGTCTTTTAGGTTGAGATTCATAACACAAGATACAAAATCAAGCAAAGACTGTTGCAGCACAAAACAAACAAAGATGTTAGAACACCTAGGTGTTAATAAAAATTTAAATAGGTATTGAAAAAGATAAAATTCATTTAAAAAAGTAAAGATTCTAAAATATGATAGAGAATTAAAATATTGAATTTCATTTTTATAAATTTTCTATCTTTCCTTCTTTTATAGATATTCATGAAGAAGCATATAGTCAATTAGATAAGATTCAATATCTATAAGAGAAACTAATCAAAAGAATCTATTAATTGAGTTTTCAATTAGCAAATATTTAATATAAGAAAATAAAAGATAAAAATACAGAGTTTTAAGTTACAAAATGTTAAACGTTATGGTCTAAGAATTCAAATAAGTCTTTGCAAATAAGATAGAAGCCCTAAGTAAACATGAAAAAATTGTGATTGAATTCCTCATCAAGACAAGAATTAGAATGGAAAAAATGTATAACATTATTGGTGTGGAATGGGTATAGAGCATATTAATGAAATTCAAAGAAATATTCAAAAGTATAATGCGAATGAGGTTGACTAATCACAACACTTCGATAGAATACCAAGTGCAAGAGGTTAATTGTGCTTTTATATCTCTAATTTGAGTCATCATGGGAGAGCTGCATATTTACATAGTGTGAGGATGATGTGAAACTCTTGTACTTAGATTTCTAACTAGATACATGAGTTTGTGCTTGTACTTAGATTTGTTGCTAGATAGACTTAACATGTTGAAAGCATGTTGTTCGTGAATAAAAGTATAAAGTACACTTTAATAGGTATATTTTCACCTTTTGGAGAGTGGTGAAAAAGAATAATATCTAATAAAGGTTAGGCTTGAATAGTACATCAACTTGCAATTGAGAATATAGTTGTACAAAAATCATAATGAAACTACAAATCACTTAATTATTCTTTCCACGCTGCCACACAAGTCGAACTAGGTGTACCATGCCAAATAAATAGTTTGAAAGACAAGATTGTATTATTGAGGCTAAATTTATTAAACATGTAGAACCCAACCTCTCTTTCATAAACTCGTCATCTCATTGGGATGTGCAATTCTTCTTAGATGCTACTGCAACCATGTTAAGGTTTCCATCAAATATATAGTAAGCCTCAAGTTGTTCATATGCAAGCTAGCACCAAAAAAGGGTCCTTTGAACTACATCATTCAAAGAATAGACTTGACAATTCCAAAGGCCTTGTAAATTTTGAACATGGCCCACAAAGCCTTCTTATAAGTGTCACAACCATGTAGCTTAACGGGGTTGCTAATTTGTAGGACCACAATTATCACCACATCACCAAATCCTTGCTCATGGTTTCATACAAAATGATACATGATAGGAAACCAACCACCTTAATCTGTTAAAAACAAAGAATGTCCAAAGGAGTAAATCTATCTTAAGTTTCTCATACAACAAACTTGTATTGTGAATCTATCATAACCCTAACTTTATATAAGAAGTAGTTCATTAAAAACATAGGTCTAATGATATTTCCTCGAACTCCAACCCTTTTAAATTAGAATAATTATTCTATGAGAAATTCACTTTTGTTTGATAGATAGAACTTTCCAAATTGCATGGCATTTCTTAGCAACAAATTCTCCTTCTTCCAAAACTCAAGGAGGGTTGTGAGTTCAAGCAAAAAAAAAGGGAGGGTTGTGAGAATCCTAATTGTCCTCAAAGGGGCAAAGTGGTTTGAAATAATGAAGGCACAACATAATATGAAATTAGATAAATCACTCAAGTAGCAAGTGATCATCTCGAGTAACAAGGTTTGTCAACCTTCTTAGAGAACTCACTAAAAGGGCAAGTAGGTTCCAATGAAGCCACTGACACGTATCTTGCTATATCATAAGTATTGGACTAAGAACATGGCACACTTATCAAACCCTTACTAGTTGCACCATTATTATTATATTCCATATTATGAATGCTAAACAAAAAAAATTTATTGATCCATTGCTATCACTTCAGCAACATCAATCCATCCTTACTTACATTTGAATCATAAAATTATACACATTCAAAAACTAATTTAATTAAATACATAATTATAAAATAATCTTTAACATTATGTTTAAACTTAAAATATTTTTTAACAAACTAACTTTCAATAGTGATGAGCAACTTTTAATAAATTAATATACAATAATCTAATCTATACTTTACCATGACAATATATTTTAACCAGTTGAAGGATGGTCCTATTTTAATTATTTGAAGAATTATATATTATATACAATAATTGCTTAGGAGAGTTGAAAAGTTGCCATAAAACGTTCATGAAAAATATTTTCCATCGATTAAACAAACTTGTAGAAAAGTAAGCTTCGTGGCAGGAGGACTTAAGGAATAGACTAGCGGGAAAAATCAATTTGTTCTATGCAACAAATCAGATAAGGTTGGTGGTAGGGAAAAAAATACATATGAAGATTAATGCGCGTATACGCTAAAAATGCCGATTTCATGGAAACTTCAATAAAACCAAGTAGTTCGATATTTGCCCGTCTATTTAGTACTATATAAGGAAGAGATTTATATGATAGCGTTGCAAAGGAAAGGAAATCACATAAAAGAAACAGTTTGTGACAAGTTCAATGCATGTCTTTGATTCATTTTTTGACAGTTCTGGAATGGTGAATGATTCCATGTATTGATTTGAAATTCTCAATTTTATGTGGGGTTGGAGAAATGTATTGTGAATTTGGAGGGACCTTTGTTCCACAGCAAGGTGTGGATGTTTGGTGTGCATTATGCAAGAGGTGGTGAGAAGGGTGCTCTATGAGGTTTGGTGTAAATTAAAGGTTAGATCCCTTCTATATTGCATTCATGTTTTAAGCCTTTACTAATAAGCTCATTCCCTTTATATTCTGGGTTTTCTCTCTTTGAATGTCGAATGTGTACAAGAAGAGATAAGTTAGCACATAACAAACTGTGTTATTATTCTATGTTTTCCTTGATTTGATTTATTGGTTTTATTTTTCTGTATAGTGGACAGAAAGTGTTTCTTTTAGTAGTTGATATACTGATTATGTTTACCGCGGAAAATGTGAGGAAAATGTGTTATTTGAAGGTCCATGGTAAAAAACACCTATAACTATGAGACACAAATCCACAATCCCCGAGAACTCTCTCGATTACCATTGTTAGGCCTAGAGGATGCTCTATTGTTTCTCTGCTTTTAGACGGACATTTTAAGCGCTACGGAAGCAAATATAGTAAAAGAGGTATAGCTATTTATTAATAAGATTCTGTTGTCCTGAAGAGTTTGCTAATAATTTTCTATGCATTTGTGATGTTTAGGTGCAAACAGAATGCGATTACCTGCCTCTTAGGCTATATATGATTTGGAGCTTTTCCAATGGGGATTCCTAGAGGATTGGAAAGGGGAAAAAACCAAGATTTCTAAAGGAGAATACACATCAAATTATCACACAGAAGGTTATACAAATTGCTGCAGACCAGTATTGACTCCTTAGATGATGCAAAAAATGAATATTTCTTAGACTGAGTGTTATTTCTAGAGGACAAGAAAATCTGTGGTGATGCACTGTTGGATATTTGTGTTTATGTTCGAAACCTGCAGAAGTGTGGTGCTTTTGGTGTCTTATCTGGACTTTAACCGGAAACCTGTTAGGTAGCAATCTAAGGTAATTTGTCTTTCCTTTTGTATACGATCTCTATTATATTTTTCAACACTAAGCTGACACACTTGCACTAAACAGGGGAAGTACAACCATCCGATATGAAAATGCCTCAGAGCTATACTTCCTCAGCATGATGTATTGCCAGATTTGACTTTTTATTTGGCATACCAAGAAAATGTAGTCGACAGCAAGAGAATCTGCATTTGATACTCAAATTCTCTCTGTTACCACTGGTATGTTATTCAAAAACTCTTTAAAAAAAAACATTTTGGCCCCCAATTGTGGTTTTTTTTTGAGGTATTAATCATTTTTCTAAAGTTCAGCTTTGATGCCAAATTATATATTAGAATTGAATTTCAAACATGATTTTCTTCATATGATGATGTTTTCATCACTAATCTATGTAAATTCAAACAACATTGTAATGCTTTGGTATTCTAATCACTTGTTCAGTGGGTAAGCTCAACTAGCTCTGTAAACTACTTTTTTATGGATATTCTAAATGTCCTAAATATGCAACAATGCTGTTTTCAATTCTCAGACTTATTAAGCACACTTCTTTCTCTGCGTCAAAAATATAAGCTCTCTTTTTACCATCCATATATTTATTCTTGGATTCAACTTCAATATGACAAGAATATAACCTATATAACTCAAACTGATAGTCATAATTAATGAAAAATTGTTTTAATTGGATTTCCTTTGTTATTTATGCATGCAGACCCTATGGAGAAAATCACTGGCATGATATGAATTTCCCTGGGACAGAGGCTCTGTTACTCTTTTGTGGGACAAAATACTTTCATGAATCTTTCTCCATATTTGAATAATTTTTTATGGTATTAAATTGTGATACAAATAAGGCAACAGTGAAAGGTGTAGATGTCTTGTCTTTACTTGCTCAACCCTAAGAGTCTCCGCTTGGAGATATTGATTTCATCCCTTGCTGAGAAACAGAGTTATGAAGAATATAGAACTTGGAGAAAATATCTTTGAGCTCATGTGAAGAGTTTGGAAAGATATCCACATTCAACACAAGTGCAACCTTATATAATTTTAACCTGGATCAAAGCAACGATTTTGAAGGGTTGGTCCTTGATATCTCGAATATGTCCTTTCTGTTAGGACATATTCCATCTTAATGTAAACACTGGCACTATGTGCTTAATGTGTTGGAAGTATACAGTTGAGGTGTGATCCCACAATTTTAACTCTGAGCTCTACAGTAGAACTTTTCCTGGTTAGCAACCACTTTCTTAATTTTCTCATCACACACATCAAGCTTCAGGGTACTTAGTTCACAAATAGTTGAAGGTAACCTCTTCAAACAAGAACATTCTCTTGTACCAAACTCCCTCAATTTCTTGAGTTGTCCTATTTCCTCTGGAAGTTCTTCCAAACCCTCTCATGCTGAAATATCTAGATATTCCAACTGTCCAAGCTTTCCAATTTATACTGGATGCTCTTTCAGGCCTGGTAATGCTGATAGTTTTAATTTTCTTAGATGACTCATATTTCCAATATCATATGGTAAATTTTGAAGCAAATGGCAGCTGGTTGGGAAGTGCTTAAAGAGCTAACATGTTCTGGTGAACCTGCTGGATTTTTACATTAGCCCCAGTTCTATTAATTACCATTGTTGGGCCCAAAGGACATTTTGTTGCTTTTATGCTTCTGGATTTTTGAACAGATATCAATTCTAGGCACTATTGATACAAATCTCTTAAAGGAGGTATAGACTTTTCTGAAATATTTTTCTTTTGGATCCTCATAAAAAATATTTATTGATTAATTAGATTTTGATGTTTTCTAAAATCATTTTCTTACAAATATTTTTTACATTTTATGAAGTGCATGTGCAAGCAGAATGTGATGGTCTTCCACTTGCTCTGAAGGTGATTAAAAGCTCTTTGTATTGGAAGGCACGATAGGATTGGGAATGGACAGATCATTTTTTCTAAAGTAGAATAAATTTTTGATTATCACAGAAAAGTACTATTTAGATTGCTGCAGGCTTGTATTGATTACTTAGATTAGTGTTTCTTATAGTTGGAGTTATTTCCAGGGGACAAGAAAATCAGTGGTGGCACATTAATTGTTGATTGGGTTTACGTTTGAAACCTACGAAGCCATGATGCATTTGTTATTTCATCTAGAACTTGCAAGCAAAAACATGTTGAACTTAACAGTATTCTAAGGTATTGTCTTTCTTTTCATATCTTGGATCTTCTGTTACCATATTTATCAACACTAAGCTGACTTGGTAGCACTAACAGGGGAAGTAAAACAATCCCAATATGGAAATGCCTCAGAGCTATGCTTTTCTGAGCATGATGTAGTATGAGACCTGGCCTTATATTCGGCACACCAAGACAATATAGTCAATAGCAAGAGGTTGGTCATAACAAACAGGGAATCTACTTTGTTTGGCAAAGGGGAATTGCTTAGTGTAGTACATTTGATACTCAAATCCTCTCCCTTTTCACTGGTGAGTTATTTAAACATGGATTTTGTCCAGATATATTTTTTTGGAAATGCTAACCATAATTTCTCATGTTCACCCTTAATATCAAATTGTGGAATAGAATTGAAATTCAAGCAGTTTTTTCTGTATAATATGGCTTGAACTTCTCTGTTGTGCACAAGATATATTTATGATTGACAACGAAAAACTAATACTATGTCTTTGATAATCTAATCCCTTGTTCAGTGGGGGGAACTCAACAGTCTATGTAAATTATTCAAAATATCTTGATTTTTTGGATGCAACACTTACTATTTTCAATTCTCACTGTATTATCATTGCTCACTCTAGTTAATAGTGTCCACTTGGAGAGGCTGATTTCACCCCTTGGAGAAGAATTGAGCATTCAAGCACTGCAGAACTTAGAGAAGCCATCTTTGAGCTTATGTGAAGGATTTGGAAATATATCCACATTCATCAACACCCAGCTACCAAATTTTAACCTGGACCATAGCAGTGATTTGAAGGAGTTGCCCCTCGGTATTTGCAATATGCCCCCCACTCTTTCATGCTCTATTACCAACCGTCATCTGCTTCAAAATTTTCCATATGATTTTGGAAATATGAGTTATCTAAGAATGTCAAGGTTATCAACATTACCACGCCTGGAACAGCTTCCTGTATCAATTGGAAAACTTGGATGGTTGGAATATCTAGACATTTCACTATGTGAGGGCTTGAAAGAACTTCCAAAGGAAAAAGGACAACTCAATAAATTGATGGAGCTTGATATGAGAGAGTGTTCTCATTTGACGGTGTTACCTTCAACTGTTTGTGAACTAAGTTCCCTGAAGTTTGTTACCTGTGATGAGAGAAGTGGGAAGCAGTGGTTGTGGACCAAGAACATTTCTATTCTTGAGCTTAGAGTTTAAATTTTGGAAGTACAATTCATTTTGAATTGCTTTGATGCTTGACTTTTTTCTTATCTTTCATCTTGAAGGACAAGATCCAAGGTTCTTGACATCCTTGTGAAAGTTTCAATACATTTTCATACTCGCTGGCACAAATCAATATATGTTCCTTTGTATTTTCAGCCCATGATTATGATCACCTTTTGTGGTAAGTTCAAAACTTCAATGTAATAAACATTCTGAGCTGGTTCAATCATGCATAGCAAGACATTTCTTTGTTTTGTATAAACCTAGGAGGTGGGAGTATGCAAATATGTGGGAGTTGTTCATGCTGCAATTAAATTTGACTCAGGAAATTAGAGTGCTCATTTTCTGTAATTGTGGTATGTAGATTAATCCAAATTCACGTCAGTTTACAATTTCCAGTTTTGTGTTGCAACTTATAAGTACAAATTATAGAAATTATCTTCTTTTATTTGGCTACTACATGTAGCAACCACCCCTCGGTTGCTATTAATTTAATTTTTTAAGATTTAGTTCATAACAACTATCAACTTAATCAAACATTGTCAACTATTCCACAAAATACAACATTCAGTGTAGATAGTTTCATTAACACGATCCAATGACAGCCTGCTAACAACTCCAGTGTCGGACTCAGTTCTTACATGTGGGGACTTATAGCTATGTACGCATAAACTACAAAGCACAAGGGTTCATAAGTACTGGTCAAGTGTATGTAGGTATGTATATCACAATCAAGCAATTCAAGAGCCCATACATAGAAACCGGTTTGGAGTTGAACTATACAACACAAAAGATTCATATTGTTCCCACATGAAATGGCCTTTATACAAAATGTTCACATAAAAAATATCAACTTATAGGGTAATCAAATACACTTTCTTTTTATTGTTTGCTAGATCTGCAATCTGCAATCTATCATCTCATGTTCCTCTTGCTCTCTTGCATCCTGATGATGGATCATGTAGTATAATCCAAAACGTTGATAACGAAAAATTCTACACAATTGAATCCAGAAACTGACATAGCACACTTATTTCATTCAAATTTTTAACCAAATAACATTATTCATAAACAAATTCTTTATTAGAAAGATGTGAGGAAAAAATAGCCAACATTTATAATAATACTTATAGTTTTTGCTTGGAGATGGCATAGGCAATCTTAAGGAATATCATCCCAAGTTCAACCCAAAATCAAGCACATCATACCTATTTTAGACAAATCATTCTACCAAGGTATTCGATCGTTCTACATTACATTGAGGCATTTTGTCAAACAGTTCATATGCATTATATATGCCTCCCCAATTTCATACATGTTTCCTATATAAATGCGTGGAGGAAAAGAGAGGCTATAAAATCTAGATGAGCTGCTACGGAGCATATTTCCCACTCGCGATTCCTTTATTTCTTCTCCACCATCACCCCCCTTGTTTTTTTATTAAATCTTTACTTATATGTCCCGTAGCCAACTTGAAATGACAAAACACAAAGCTGGCAAAACACTGATTTTCACCCAAACTAATTTAACAGCAGTGACAATACCTGACTTTGCAGCTTATTATACTGCTCTGCTATGCTCTTCACTCCACCCTGAACCTGCAACTCTTCGCGCTTGCTTTTATCCTTCTTGAAACTGCAGTTCCTTCACTTTACTCAAAAACCCCCTCCCAAACCCTTGTTTTCTCCACCAAAATTTGTCTATCCTTCACGCTTTGATGGAAATCCATAACCAGTTTCAAAGATTGTGGAGTCTGGTTTTCTACGCCTGCCAACTACGTTTGCTTCTTAGTTTCTTGAATCCTTATTATCTAATAAATTCCCCTGCTTTTCCCCTTTCCCTTCTTGCACACTTGATAAACGCAGAAAGGGGATGTCATTCCTCATTAATGGCATGATGGAAACAACCATTCTTCAACTGTAGGTTTGTATCCCCGTCCTCTTCTCCTATTTCTTGTCTTTGACCGCGGGAGATGTTGCCCTGTAATGCTTAAGGGCTTGAGCGTCATACCCCAAACATATTAAATTTTTGAAGATGAACGATTGATTTCCCAGAAAAGTTAGCCATCCATAAATTTTGTGGAGTAGATAGCCATCTAGATATTTCATGTGAATAGAATTCTATTCTGGAGGAAAAGATATTGACCATTTCACTAAGAAACCCAAAATTAAATTAAATTCTTCACTTATTTCTTGAAGAAAATTGAAAATGCTATAGAAATTTGAGAGAGAATAGCGAAGCAAACTCCGTAGTGTTTGGCAGGCTTGAGAGTTAAGTATAATACCCTGCAGTCTTTTGTTTTCATTGAGGATGCTTGTTTTTCTACTTTTGGATTTTTGGGCAGATGTCAATTCAAAACAATAATTAAATAGTTGGGATTATAAATTTAAATGTCATTTTATCTTTGACATAGTTATATTTACATATTTGTTAGACTAACTAGGTGCTAACAATTGTGTGCAAGAATTTGATGAGAAATTTCAAATTCAATAATCTAGTTGATAAATAGAAGGTTGACTCACTTTGGTTACTCCATCTAATGGGAGTAAGTCAATTAATCTTTTTATTCTTTTGTAAATTTTCTTACTTAAATTGAGAAATAAGTAAATTGAAGGAAATAATTATAATAAATAAATAAATGAAATGAAGTAATTGAAAGAAATTTAAAAATTAAAATAAAATGAAATCCAAGAAAGGGCATTAGAAAATAGGGGAAGTATGTACCATAGCAATTATGGTTAGCTTTGTGCAATCTAAGCTTCTAAAAGTAGATTGGATTTTGACAATTTTTTTGTGTACTACTACATAAGTGACGTAAGAGCTTATAGCTATTGTTTTGGCTTCTAGGTATGTAATGTCTACATAAGTCTTGTTATAATGGCTTAGCGTTAGGGTTTTCTATATATGAGAGTTGTGTAGCTTCTTACAGCAGTATTGCAGATTGTAACAGGTAGAAATTATTGGATAATAAGATTGGACTGTCTGTTTGGTGGACGCAGCCCAAGATTGGCTGAACCACGTTAAATCTTTGTATCTTCTTGTTCTACTTATGTGTGATTTATTCTTTTGCATTATTGATTATATTTGCATGTAACTATTAAATTTATATCTGCTAATCCTAACAGGTATGTCACTAAGCATTTTGGCATGCCGAGAGGCAAAGCGGGACCATGCCTAGAGTAAACCCACCCAATTAGACATGATCAAGGTATCAGTTTGCACCCATGACAAATAGAACGTGATACGGAAATAAGAAATGCATGTAAAATAAGACAAATGTAGACATTACATGCATTTCTTATTTCATTTCAAGTTTAATTCATATATAGGGGTTTGACCAAGCAAGATCCTTTCCACAATAATTTCCCCATTTTTCTTGTGTGCAGGAACAGGTGGTGTAGTTTTAGATCCAGATTTCCAGGGTTTTGGAACCAAGGTTTGATCCTCAATTGAAATGTTTGCACGGGTTGTGATGTTGATATTGCTTAAGATGTTAATGTGTTATGAGATATTGATGTAGGATGTGAAGCCAAAGGTCCACTAGAAGTAGTCTTGCCTTTGTCTTGTGATGATGTTGTGTTAGTGGCTATAGTAGGATCAATAGTGGTTGGAGCCTTAACAACATTGTGATAAAGAAAGGCATCATCAAATTCTATGGGGACCATGGCTCCATCTGTGACAAGGTTCATAAAGATTTCAATTTTCTTATGTCTAATGGCTTTCTCTACCATCTCTAAGTTGGAAGGGTCTCTAAGGAATTCCATCACACGAGGAGATGTATTGAGTTGATCAACAAGTTATTCTTCAGTTTCATTGGTGATGTCTATAGCGGGCACTTTAGTTCTCCCAAAGAATATTTTCAAAAAAGGATTCTCATTGTCCGTATTGGTGTTTGGTTGAGATGTCCTCATATTTCTAGCTTGTGATCGAGTTACAACCATACAAATATCACCTTTAGAAAGATGAAGGATGAAAGATGTGTTGGATGGAAGATTTGATGATGAATGAAAGATGGACTTAGGACTAGGAGAAAATGTTTAGGATTTGTTTTGATTATGAGGGTAGGGCCTCAAAGATGTTGGATTTTGATGATGGATTGTGAGGGAAAGGCACCAAGATTTGATTGTTTTGATTTTTTGATAATTAGATGAAGGTTTTGGATAACCTTGGTGAAATAAGATCCTATTAAGCACAATGATTTGGATGTTGAATGATATATTTATTCCACTTGGAGATAGACTAATCCTCTCAAGTAAAATAGGATATTGGATAATTGAATCAATCACTCAAGACAGACAAATATTCTCAAGTAATGCAAGTCAACCAAGGTTTTTGCTAAAGATGAGGATCTCCATGACACTTTGATAAATATTCCAACCTAAAGATTGATGGAATCTTGATGAAGGTGTGAAGAAGTAAATTTGATTGATCAAATTTGTCTTGACTATGGTTTGCATATGGGTCAATCAAGACAAATAGATGTAAATTCAACTAAATGTTGGTGCTCCTAAGTCAAAAGCTGGAAAATTTGGTGATTTTATGAAAGACTCGAAGGATTTATGAAGTGATGAAAAAGGCCTAACTCTAGTCATCGTAAGTTTCTCTTGCAGGTGCGATAAATTTTTGGTTACTTTCTATTTGTGTACCATCTTAAAATGGACACACTCCTCATTTAAGACATTTTAGCTACCATCCTTTATCGACTTTTCAGACCATAGATGGATTCGTGCTCAGTTCCTTTTTTCTCCTGCTTTATCCCATATTCTCCCTTTTCAACTATGTAGTCTCCAAGACCTTAGGGCTGGCTCTATGTGGGTCAACCCTGGACTAGGTCGACCTATTCCTTAGGGGTTATGAGCCTCAAGCATGGTGTTGTCTCGAATATTTAATTTGCAAAATTTGGTGACCCTATAGGCTTGCTTTGTTTTCTTGCCTAAAAAGTAGTATAAAAGGAAGCCTAGGAACCTCATTTTGGAGAGGCAAAGAAAGAAGAAGAAATGGAGAAGACATATACACAATAGAAATCTCACATTTAAGCCTTCAAGCATTCAAGTCTTCAAAGATTCAAGGATCCTTTGTGGGTATCTTTCCTCTTCAAGATCTAGCATATTGTTGGCCATCAAGGGAGGAGATATACATTGAGGCATTCATCATCTTCTTCATTTGATGCACACTTACATCCATGGATCCATAAAGTGATTTTGGTAGATCCATAGCATTTGTGGAGATTTCCTCCATTGCAAGTTCAAGATCAACATACAAACACAACAAAATCCTTATTGACAAGGGTTTCTTCAAGCAAGGTGAATATTTACATTTGTCTTATTTCATTTATACATTTACATTTCAATTCAAGGTTGATTCCTCAATCTAGGGCTTGACCAAGCCAAGCCCTTCAAGCCCTTATCCACCCCAACCCCCAAAACCTAGTTTTCAGTGTGCAGGAGTAGGATCTCAGAATTGTAGGTACAAATCTAAAAGTTGCAGATAGAGATCTACTGGAAAAAATTGGGTTGACTTTAGTAGAGTGCCTTGGGAACACGGTGACTTGGTCAACCTATTCTGGAACATGGTGACATGGTTGACCTATTCCTAGCAGCCTAAGATTTTTCAAAATTTTCTAGGTTTTCAGCCATGATCATAGATCCACAGTCAGAAATTTAGCTATAGGTCCAAAACAACAGTTTTCAAATCAAAAAATCATATTCATCTTCATACTTCAAAGTGAGTACCTCATTATCTATTTCATATCTTAGTTTAGATCTATTTTCACATCTTAATTAGGCTAATTGCTTACATTCAACACCTAGATCTCTATTTCTTATCTTGCTAAATCAATTAGTTTAATTTTATAAGTATATTTACATAACCTTAATCAAATCCTAAATTGCATGAAAGAGGAATTTCTTGCGTACTACCTTAATATAATTTGGGTTTAGCATTGGCATCCTTTTATCTTCTTGGGTTTTGCTAATCTAACTTAGGTTATATTGAGAGTTACGCCTAGAAGCCCCTCTTTCTCTTGTATTTTGAATGTTAGTGTGGAAATAGTTAATTAATGAACACATCTCACATAGTTTACATTACTAAGTTCATCAACACCATTTTTTACCTAAATATTATTGTGAACTCGATATGTTACAAGTACCTTTTGAATTTGGAGTTAGACCCCTCGATCTCCTTTTCTTTTTTCCCATTGGTGAATCATATTTTGGAGATAGATTTAGCTATATGTGTGTGGCTAGATCTTTCTTTTTTTTACATTGATAATTGTGTGGTTGGATCTCATTAGAGTTTCCTTTTGTGATATCCTCTTTTATGAGCTTTATTACACTAAGTCCAACATCTAGCATTCCCATTAGGAGAAGTCATAGACTTGTGGGCTCTTTTGACCATGATTCCTCTTTCCTTCCTAGGACCCATGATGATACTAATATTTTCCCTCAAGATTGCAATCTCATAATAGAGCATAATTCTTCTCATTCCTCCCATGATGAAGATGAAGCCTTAAGAGTTCCTCATTCCCAAGTTGATAAGCTCTCTCACGAGTTTGATAAATTGGAAAATTGGCTTGATCAAGAGAACCCAAATCCCAATAGTGTTGCCTCTATTGAAGCCATTAAGAAGCTTATTACTCATGATGACAATAACATATCCATTTTGCATGGTATCTCACACCTTATTAATAATCGTGCTAAGCCTTTGATGAAATGTTCTTAAGAGTTAGGATACACTCCTCCTTCCACAACCATTGAATCTTCTATCCTGATTTCTACTACCATTCCTAGTATTCCTACTTATGTGTCACCTCTCATGAAAACTTCTACACATGTTTCCACTCCTTTAAGTGTTAGTCTTCCTAATCCTTCACTTCCTTCGAGTGTTCCTCTTACCTCCATACCTTCTTCATTACCCTCACCCAATGTTGTCCCTCTCACATATTCTAATCCTCTTCCCGTTCCTTCTAATCCTCCACCAACATCCTTGCATTTTCCTTCGGCTTTCTACAACTTTCCTAGTACATCTAATATGTCTATGCCTACTATTGGGTCTTCTAATCCCATTAGTAGCTTAGTTCAAACTATCACTACTTTACAACAAGTATCTCAATTCACTCAATCCAAGTACATCATCCCTACATGTGATATTGTCAATCCCCTTTCCTTAGATATCCTTCGTGTTGTTATCCCACAACATATGGAGATACTTTTTCTTGAGACTTACAATGGTAGGGGTGATCATGTGATTCGTGTTAGGACTTTATCAACTACATGTAGTGATTTTTCTCATGACTTTAGGCTCATGGCTAAGTTGTTCACACATACTTCTAGGGATAAAGCTTTGCAATGGTATTTTTCTTTACCTCCTTACTATATTAATTCCTTTCAAATACTCGATAATGCCTTCATTCAATAATTTCAAAATAGTATTGGTCCTCAAATTTCTTTGATTGATTTAATGCATTGTAAGAAAAATGTTAAAGAAAAAGTTAGTGACTTTATTCATAGATTTAAACACGTGTATGCTCAAATTTCTTGTCATGTGCCTGATCACGATATTCAACATATTTTTATTTCTATTTTGCAAAAGGACATTAGAGATAAGATTCTCCTTACTGAGTATACTTCCTTTTCACATCTTTGTACAATGCTTCACCACTATCAATTACAAGTGAGTCAACTTGAGAGCTCTACTCCAATGTCTCATGTTTCTATGGATAAGAGTGAAGTCACTGTTAATCAAAATAAGTTCTCTAAACTTAAAAACTACATAAAGATTCACAAGTCAACAAACATAGTTGATGATGAAGTGGATGCTACATCCAAAGGTACGACTACTTTTTCCACTATGTATCATCCTAATTGTAAGTATATTGATTTATCTAAACCTTTACATGTGGTGATGAAAAATTTGATTAATCCTAACATTCTTAAACTTCCTCCTATCCATCCTATTGACAATAGAAAACCAATGCCTAAGTCATTTGATCAAAAAAAATTTTGTCAATACCATTATCAACCTAGTCATGATAGTCAAAGGTGTTATGCTTTGAATAATACTATTCAAGACCTTATTGATTCCAATGTTATATTTGTTGTTGCTAAGGTTAAAAGTATGAATAAGTTTGTAGCACCTCCTAACCAAAATTTGTAAATTTACACCAAACCTTTGCCTTCACATTCAACAAATGTCATTAATCAACCTTCTTCTCTAGATACCAACATTAGTTATGATGATAAGGTATAAGAAGCTAATCATGTGGTTAATCATGTTGAGTCTCAACCTCAACCTTCACCAAAACCTTCATCTCCTATCACCTTTGATGACTCTGATATGTTTAAAGCACCTAATCATCCTCTTTACATTACTTCTAGGGTTTCTCATATCCCTTCCTATGGTATTTTGGTTGATCCCTCTTCCATTGTGAATGTTATCACTGAAGAACATCTTTTTAGTAAAGGATTGCATAAGGATACCTATGATACATCTAGTGTTTGGTTTCAAACTTGTAATGATTTTCTTTATCGCCCTCAAGGTTCTATTAATCTTCCTATGACTATTGTTGGTAAGATCGTTTACACTACTTTTGTTGTCATTCCTATTAATTTGGATCAATTTCAGGTTAAGCTTAGCATTCTATGGCTTTCCTCCATGCAATCTATAGCCTCTCCTATTCATAAGTGCATAAATTTTCCCCACAAAGGATAATTTATCACCATTAATCATCCCCTTTACAAACTTTCACCTCCTCAAGATTGGGTTGATATAGATTTATTTTGGCCATCTCTTCCTCCAAAACTACCTAACCGTTATGATCATCTCTTTCAATCCTATCAACGTTACAAGGTAGAAAAGATTCTTGAGCTTAACCTTCCTAAGGATGCTACTCCTGCAATTGTCTTACCTACCCCACCTATTCCTCTTCTTATTATTCCTCAATCTGTTGACATTCCCTTCCCAGAACCTATGATTGTGGAACCTAATCATTCAAGTTTATCTCGTAAAACCATTTATAACCAACATGCTTGTCAACGTCGCAAGAACTGTCAAGATAAGGCTAAGGCTCATGCCCTTGCTTCTCGCACTACATCCTCCTCTCAACTTTTGCCTTCCTTTGATCAATCCATGCTTGAGCTTTTAAAGGAATTTAATCAAAATAATAATATGAAAAAGGATAAACATGATGATTATGTTCCTATTTTAGATTCTATTAATCTTGATATGGAAGATACTCTTGATGATGATTCTAGTGCACATGTTATTGATGATGAATATGAGAATATTGATATGGATTATTATTTTCCTAACATGTATTCTACATATCTTACAATCACTCCTAGTGAAGAGTCCAATGACTCCCACCAGAGTCCTTGCTTGGATCTGGCAGTAGTTCCTACTTTGTTGGATGTTGTTCCTCTTGCGAGTTTCTCACCCTTCCCTAACATTTCAGATTGAGATGGGGGGGGCATACGACATGCTTCTTGTGGAATTATATAGCATGGTAGTCTTTGTGTGTTCGTGTTGTGTTTCCCCCGTGTTGTGCTTTTAGTTATGTGTTTTGTCTAGATTGCTTTAGGCGATTCTTGGCTTCTTTGTTGGCACAAGATGATAAAAGTTGTCGAACATGTGTGATTCTTCTATTTGTATCTCTCTCCTTCTATTTTTTTGTTACATGTTGTGTTGTATGTATGCTATTATTGGTAAATGTTCCCTTGTGTAGTCTACTTGGATGCTTGCGACATAGTAGCACTGATTCTTTTTGGTCTCTATGTTGCTGACGCAAAAAGACTCTTCTTTGTGTATCTTATGTGTTTTTCCTCTATTGTGTTGTAGTTCTACTTCCTTTTCAAAATGATGACATTTCATAATTGATATAGTATTACATATTATTATATGATCATACTAACCCCAAAGTGAGTCGGTCCCTTTGTGTTCTCTCTTTTGTTATGTGTTCATATCCCTTGGAATATTATCTCCTGGGGGCATTTCACAATGGAAACGTTCTTCATGGATGCATGTATGCTTCCATTAAAGCTATTTCTCCTATTGAGGTGTTTGAAATCGCTTTAACATGGGGGCATACACTACGCTCAATTTTTGCACACACGCACATTGGCAATTTTGCCTCCTCTATTGAACTATTGATAGTTCATGGGGTCTCTTTGCTATTTTGGATCTCTCTTTGGATTACTGACAATCTGGAAGGCCTGATCCTTGTTTTTTTATCCTTGTTGGGACTATTGATAGTCTCAAAATCCTAATCACCTTTTTATCCCTTAAGGACACACACATCCTTATGCCTAGGTCATCTTTCGATTCTTCTTTTGGGACATAGAGTTCCCTTGAAGTTGAATCCTTTGATGAGTTAACTAGCATGCCACACACACTTGCTAGACCATTCAATTCATCTTCGATGGGTTGACTAGCATGCCACACACACTTGCTAGATCATTCAATGCCATCTTTTATTGCACCCCCTTTTCCTTTTTTTGTTTTGTGTAGTTCACAATAAGGAACACAAACCTTATTGGACAAGTTGGCTACACTTTCTTGTTAGTGACATCTCTCTTATTTGTTGACCTTGGATGTGATGAAGACTCAATTCTCTTGGGAGATTGATGATTTCTTCATCTCCTTAGCCATGATAAAATCAACTCTTTCCTTTCAATGTACTTTACCGTGAGTTTGAGGCAACTCATACTCCCGCTAAAGTGGGGTCTAAATGTAGTGTCTTAAAATGGACACACTCCTCATTTAAGACCTTTAAGCTCCCATCCTTTATCGACTTTTTGGACCATGGATGGATTCATTCTCAGTTCCCTTTTTCTCTCGTTCATCTATGTATTCTCCTTTTTCATTTGTATAGTCTCTGAGACCTCGGGGCTGGCTCCCTATGGGCCAACCTTGGGACAGGTTGACCAAGTTGACCTATTCTGGAATAGGTCAACCAAGTTGACCTATTATGGAATAGGTCGACCAAGTCAACTTATTTTGGAATAGGTTGACCAAATCAACCTATTCCAGAATAGGTTAACCAAGTCAACCTATTCCTCAGGGGTTGTGATCCTTAGGCCCAGTGTTGTCTCGAGGATTCAATTTGTAAAATTTGGTGACCCCATCAAATTGCTTTGTCCCCCCCCCCTCTCGAAAAGTAGTATAAAAGGAAGCCTATGCACCTTAGTTTGAGAGGAAGAAGAATAGAAGAAAAAAATAAAATAGGGTGGACAAATTGATTATAGTAATCTCATGTTCAAGCATTCAAGCATTCAAGTGTTCAAGCGTTGAAAAATTCAAGTCTTCAAAAGATTCAAGGATCCTTTGTGGGTATCTTTCCTCTTCGAGATCTAGCCTATTATTGGTCATCAAGGGAGGAGATCTACATTGAGGCATTCATCATCTTCTTCATTTGATGTACACTTACATCCATGGCTCCATGAAGTGGTTTCGGTAGATCCATAGCATTTGTGGAGATTTCCTACATCACAAGTTCAAGTTCAATATACAAACACAACAAAATCCTTTTTGACAATGGTTTCTTCAAGCAAGGTGAATATTTACATTTTTCTTGTTTCATTTACACATTTACATTTCAATTCAAGGTTGATTCCTTAATCTATGGCATGACCAAGGCAAGCCCTTATCCAACCCAACCCTAAAACCTAGTTTTATGTGTGTAGGAGAAGGATCTCAGAATTGCAAGTACAAATCTAGAAGTTGTAGATAGAGATCTACTAGAAAAATTTGGGTTGACTTCAATAAAGTGCCTCAGGAACATAGTGACATGGTTGACATGTTCCTAACAGCCTAAGATTTTCAACATTTTCTGGGTTTTCATCTGTGATTGCAAATCCCCAGTCAAAAATTTAGCTATAGGTCCAAAACATCAGTTTTTAGAGTACAAAAGAATATTCCTCTTCATACTTCAAGGTGAGTTCCTCATTATCTATTTCATATCTTAGTTTAGATCTATTTTCACATCTTAATTGGGCTTATTTCTTATGTTTAGCAATCTCTATTTCTTTTCTTGCTAAATCAATTACTTCAATTTTACAAGTGCATTTACACAACCTTAAATAAATCTTACATTGCATCAAAGAGGACTTTCATGTGTACTTCCTTAGTATAATTTGGTTTAGCATTAGCATCCCCTCATCTTCTTTGGTTTTGCTAATCCAACTTAGGTTATATTGAGAGTTATGCCTAGAAGCCCCTCTTTCTCTTGTATTTCTAATGTTAGTGTGCAAATGGTTAATTAATGAATACATCTCACATAGTTTACATTACTAAATTCATTGATGCCATTTTCACATTAAACAAGGACCAATAGGATTCACCACCAACTTTGGACATATCTTATTTAGATGAGACAGTATTAGCCCTCTTTGGCCTGAGAGATCTCCAAGACTATGAGAATGAAATCCATTATAATGATCAAGCCTACTTTGGTAGCCAATTAAACTCTCTTAGTCACAAAAGTGAAAAACAAAAGAAAAGTAAAAAAGAAAATTAAACATCCCCTAGTGAAAACTTTTCTAAGGCATCTTTAGATGAAGAAAATGGAAAATAAAGGATCAATCTTCTGGTTAAAATCCTTTCTAAGGTGATAGAAGAGGGAGAATTTAACTTGTTCGTAATGTCTTTACTATCATAAAATTATTCTATCCTCATCAAAGATGTACAATTGAAGTGAACCTTAGAATAGATAAGGACCCTAAGATCACCTTCATATTAGCATCCCTAAATGACAAGGAGAAAGAAGACATGGATGAGTTTCTCCAACATACACAAAATAAATTTGCATGGACCTACAAAGACATGCCTAGAATGGACCCTAATCTAGTTGTACATCATCTTGTATTAGACCCTATGATCAAACCTATCAAATAGAAGCTACACAAGATGCATCCACATTTATCCTTATTAGTAAAACAAAATTCACATAGGATGCTCGATGCCAAGTTCATAAGACCTATAGACTATCTTGAATGGGTCTCTAATATTATACTAGCAGTCAAAGCCTCCGGGGCCATTCTCTTATGTTCAGACTTTAGAGATTTAAACTTAGCATGTCTAAAGGATGATTTTCCACTCCCCAACATAGACATCATAGTGGATTTGATGGAAGGACATGAGATGCTATCTCTTATGGATGGATTTTATAATTACAATCAGATCATAATTACAGTAAGAGATCAACACAAGACCACATTCATCATGCCTTGGGGTACTTTATATTACTAGGTCATGCCCTTTGGACTTACAAATGCTAGAATGACCTACCAACATGCTATGACAACTATCTTTCATGACCTCCTACATGATATCATGGAAGATTATGCACAAATGACATCTTAGGAAAATAAAAGAAAAGAGAATCACACATCATTGTCCTAACAACAATCTTTGATAGATTAGAGAAATACAAGGTTTGGATGAATCCTAAGAAGTGTGTCTTCGGTGTGTAATAAAAAAATATTCTAGGATACATTATATCCCATAGAGGAATAGAGGTATATTTGAAGAAGGTCAAAGCCATCTTCTATATGTTGTCTCCTAGGACATTGAAACAACTTTGTAGCCTACAAGGAAGATTTTAGTCCATCTACAGATTTGTGTTGTAACTAGCATATAAGATCATCATTTCTCTCACCTTGTGAGGAAAGATATCAAGTTACAATGGGATTTCTTATGTCAAAAAGCCTTTGAATAGCTCAAGTAGTATTTAGCTTATCCACCAGTCTTGGTGTCACCTAATCTAGGCCAACCTTTAATTCTATACATATCAACCACTACTATTGCACTGGGTTCTCTCCTAATATGGCTAGATGATAATGGAAAAGAATGATAAATTTACAATCTGAGCATAACACTAGTTGGATATGATTTAAACTACATAGATCTATTGAATGAGCATGCTTGGGTGTTGTGTTCTGTATGCATAAACTTCATCATTACATGCTTAATCATAAGACTCAATTATTGATAAAGATCGATCCATTGAAATACCCAGTGTCTAAAGATGCTCTTACTAGCTGTATGGTTAAGTGGGTTATGATCCTAAGCCAATTCAACATTGTGCATGTAGACAGGAAATCCATCAAGAGATAAGTGATCATAGAATAGTAAGTGGAATATCCTATCCAAGGAGACCACCCTATAGTTGCATATTTTCTAGATGAATCCATCATGACTCTCACACCAAGCATACAATGGAAATTGTATTTGGATGGATCTTTTATACAAAAAGGGTTGGAGGAAGGAGTCTTGTTTATGACACTACAGGGAGACCTTATCCCTAAATCTTATAAGTTGGCATTTACATGCACAAACAACATTATAGAGAATGAAGCCTTGGTGATAGGACTTCGTTTAGCTATCTAATGGAAAATCACTAGCCTACTTTTCTTCAGTAAATATCAGTTGGTCATAAGACAAGTTATGATGAAGGGTGCTCCCCTTAATACCACAAACACATAACAGAAATAGAGAAACAACAACAATTTGCAAGAACAGAAAATGGGCTTCTTATTATCTCCACAAATGTGGAATTACAAATTTTAGAATTACAATATGCAAAACCACAAGGGCATTTCCCTTATAATATTCTATAGGACAAAACCTCAAGTTATTACCCAAATCTACCTAGAACTACTCCGAACTGCCTAAGACAACACTACAACCTTCCTTATATACACAATTTTCCACCGCCTAGGAAGTTTTAGCCAATAAGGGCGACCAAACTTAGAATTATTTTATTTTACAATTTATTACATCAGATTCGGCTCAAAATAAATTTTGAAACCCAAACAGAAATTTTGAAGGAAAATCATTTTCCACCATTTCAGGTGGCCCAACTTCCGGAGACCATAAGTCATCACCCGTTGACCCGATTGACTATTATGACCCCATTTCAGAAAGGGCGTGAAGTGCTCTACAACACTTAAATTAAGTAAGCTTCATTTAGCTGAATTTTTGACCTCATCTAGGGCCTCTAAAGCCTTCAAAGCTGAATTCAAAGTTTCTGTACCCTGCTGCCAATACTGAAAATTTTCAATATCTTCAAAACTAGACTTGATCTAGCAATGAAACTTTACTGGAAGGCTGATATGACCAAAATGAATATCCACATGTGAAATTAGAATATTTCAAGATCGAACAGAAAACTTACTAAAAATAGTAAATTTCCAAAAATAGCAGCTCTGCACAAGATAGCCCTTTTTGAAGAGGAACCAGAAATATTTTTGGGTGATGCAAGATTTCTCTTACACCCAGGATGCTCCTGCATCAGCCACCTGGGGTAATTTGAGAAGTGACCCTGTCACGACTCGGGTGTGAAGAGGGAAACCAAGACAGTTAACCTCCTTTGTTAGCCATGATGAATCTTCAACATGTCATCCTTTCCATTTGACCAAATATTCTTCTATGTCATGTTCCTTGTGCTTCTGCCAACACAACTATCCAGTATATCCTCAATCTCCTTGGTATCTGAACTAGTTGTTGGAATACTCCATTATGATGTTGTGATCTCATCTTCAACACCCCCTTCATGATACTCTGTCAAATCTAAAATGTTAAATACTGGTGAAATATTCAGCTCTATAGGCAACTCGACCTCATAGGCATTTCTAAAATCATGCTTCTTTAGTATTTTACATGGCCCAAACCTCTTCATTTTCAGCTTGTTATATGTACCAACTGGAAATCTCTCCTTCCGCAAATGAACCATGACTTCATCCCCAACCTAAAATTCCTTATGGCTTCTTTTCTCATCTGCCTTAGCCTTATTTTGTGCATTCATCTTGGTAATATGCATCTTCACCTCCTCATGGATGTTCTTCAAATGTTTTGCAAAATCCTCAGCTTCAGCACTACTTATCTCTCCTTTATCTATCTTCCTCAACTCATATGCATTTCTGGGACTACTTCCATATATAATTTGGAATGGTGATTTACCAGTGCTCCTATTAATAGAATTATTGTATGCAAATTCTACCTATGGTAAAATCAAATCCCATCCTGTTGGCTTATCTCCCACCAAACATCTCAGCAAATTCCCCAAACACCTACTCACCACCTCTATCTATCCATCAGTATGTGGATGATGTCATGAACTAAACTTCAAATTTGTCTTCAAATTATTCCACAATGTACACTAGAAATATCCAACAAACTTAGTGTCTCAATTTGAAACTATGCTCTTCGGCAAACTATGTAGTCTCACCACTTCTCTGAAAAATAATTCTGCTACATGAACAACATCATTAGTCTTCTTGTAGGGAATGAAATGTGCCATCTTTAAGAATCTGTCAACCACTACAAAAATTGAATCATGTCCCCACTGTGTCCTCGGAAAACCAAGAACAAAGTCCATACTGATATCCTCCCAATTCTTCTTTGGTACAAGTAATGGATGATACAATCCTATATTCTACTTTACTCCTTTCACCATTTGACATACTCTGCAACCTTGTACAAACTTCTTGACATCTTGCTGCAACTGTGGCCAATAATAATTCTCACTAACCAAAGAAATGGTTTTATCTCAACTAAAGTGTCTAGCCAATCCTCCGCTATGCTTCTCCTTGATGAGATTCTCCCTCATAGAACTTCGTGGAATGCACAACTGACTCCCTCTGAATAGAATATCATCTTGGATGATTAAATCCGTCGACTTCATTCAGTCTAGAGTAATAGGTTCTCTACAAGATTTCCAAGCTTCACCAAAATCAGGATCCTTTGGATACAAATTATTGAGTTCCTTGAACCCAACCACCTCAATTTGCATTTCTGTCAGCAATAGTTGCCTTCTGCTAAGCGCATCTGCAACCCTGTTAGATTTTCCACTCCTATGATTCAAAACAAATGTATAACTCTGTAAAAACTCAACCCATTTCAAATGCCTTTGATTCAACTTTCCTTGACTATTCAAATATTGCAAAGCTTGATGATCAATATACAAAACAAACTCCTTAGGAAGCAGATAGTGTCTCCACTTCTTTAATGCCTAAACTATAGCATAAAATTCTTGATCATAAACCAAATATTTTCTCTTGGCATCATTTAACTTCTCACTGAAATAAGCAACAAGTTTACCTTCTTGGCTCATAACAGCTCCTATTATAGTACCACTAGCATCACAGTCTACTTGAAACACCTTATTAAAATTTGGAAGTGCTAAAACAGGTTGTTTTGTAACTTTTTGTTTCAACAATTTAAAACTCTTATCTACCCCATTAGTCCACTTGAACTCTTTTCTATCCCCTCTCATTGTTTCAGTCAAGGGTCCACAAATACTACTAAAATTTCTGATAAACTTTCTATAAAAGCTAGCCAAACCATGAAAAGATCTTACCTCAGTAGCACTCCTTGGAGTAGGCCATTCAAGGATAGCCTGCACTTTCTCTGGGTCCATTTTTAGACCTTCTGCTGAAACTAAAAATCTCAGAAACACTAACTCCTTCAAAAAATTGCACTTCTTCAAATTAATCAACAATTTCTCTTCCCTTAACTTCTCAAACACCATACAAATATGCATCATATGCTCCTCCAATGTCTTGCTAAAGATAAAAATATCATTTAGGTAAACAATGACAAACTTACCCAGAAATTCTTTCAGAACCTCATTCATCAGCCGCATGAAAGTACTCGGTGCATTGGTTAGCCCAAAAGGCATGACTAACCACTCATACAATCCTTCCTTTGTCTTGAAGGTAGTCTTGTATTCATCTCCTTCTCTGATCTGAATTTGATGATATCTACTCTTCAGATCTATTTTTGAGAAATACACAGCTCCACTCAAACAATCCATAATATCATCCATCCGTGGTAAAGGAAATATGTACTTGATTATAATCTTGTTGATAGCTCTAGAATCTATACACATCCTCCACTCTCCATTCTTCTTTGGTGCTAATACTGCTGGTACAACACAGGGACTCAAACTCTCACAGAACAATCCTTTCTACAATAACTCCTGTACTTGTCTATTCAACTCCTCACTTTCTATAGGCATCATTCTATGTGCTGCCTTATTTAGCAAACTTGCTCCTAGGATCAAGTCCATCTGATGACTAATCTTCTTGAATGGTGGTAATCCATCAGGCACATTATCAGATATAATATCCTAAAAATCATTCAACAAATCTACAACTTCTATAGGTACATCTTCTACTTCCTCTTTACCAACTTTTGGAATTAAAGCAAAACATATGTGCTCATGCCTCATACCCTCTAGGAATTTTCTTCTATCAAAAAAACTTATTCTTGCAGTACCACATACCTTTTCTTATGTGTCCTTCAATGGCTTTAGCTTATGTCGCACTCCATCCTCTGTCAAGGAATAGGTATTCACACAACCATCATGTACAACATGCTTGTCAAACTACCATGGTCTACCCAACAACATATGACATGCATCCATAGGTATGATATCACATAGTACCTCATCATGGTATCTGCCAATCTTGAACTTTAATAGACACTGTTCACTGACCATGACCTTGTGGTCATCCTACACCCAGGAAATCCAATATTGATGTGGGTGTTTCTCTCTCTTGAGCTTCAACTTTGTCACCATCTCTTCTGACACCAAATTGTTAGTGCTTCCACTATCAATAATCACATCACAACATTTACCTTCACACTTGCACTTGGTGCAAAACAGGCTTCTTCTCTGCTTAGGTTCATTCTCCCCACTTAGTAGGACTCTTCTATTAATTAGCGTTTCTCCTCTTTCAGCATCTTCAGAATGTGATGATCTGGCATCTTCATCTACATGTGCAACTCTGGCCTGGCCTTCAGTTCTCCTATCTATCCTTCCTTGGCATTGAGGACATTCAAAGGCTCTATGACCTTCTCCACAATGAAAACATGTTCCACAAAAGCCTCCTCTTCTTAAACCTTGTCCTCTTCCTCTTCCTCTCTGATCTCTATTATTATGATCATGGAAATGATTGGAATTATTTCCTCTCTGATTTTGACTGCTATTGGCCTCATCCTTCTTTTCCAGATCTTCATTTCGGCCTCCATATGACCCATCCATCAGATCTTCCACCACGACCTCTTCCATTTTGTCTGCTCTCAAACTTCTTGTTTAGCTTTTCCTCTACTTTTAGGGAAAATTGGTATACCTCTTCAATACTGTTCATTCGAACCAAATTCAACTCCTCTTGAATGCTTAGCCTCAACCCATTAAGGTAACGGGAAAATTTCTACTTATCAACTTCCACATGGCCTATTTTGATGAGGATTCAATATAACTCCTCTATATACTCCTAGACAGATCTTCCTGCTTGCTTCAAACTTTGCATTTTCTTTAGTAGGTCAAGCTCATAATAAATAGGAATGAACTGTCGCTTCAATTTATCTACCATTCGATCCCATCTTGTGATTTTATCCTTTCCTCTTCTATTTCGCTCCAACTAAGTCTCTTACCACCAGATCTTCACATGACCCTTCAATCTGGCCTTCACAAATTTGACCCTATCAGGATCCTCAATATCTTCATACTCAAAATATTCTTCACATTCATTGATCTAGTCGATCAATTCCTCTGGGTTAAGATTTCCAAAAAATGTCAAAACCTCAATCTTAGGTCTCTTCCCGATCTTTGAAATGGCTCAAAAAAGTCTTTCCTCTTCTTGGTTCAAAACTTCAACTTCTCCTTCTTGATCATAATTTCCTTTTCCTTTAGCTTCATCCTTGCTTTCATCTCTGACATTAAGATTCATTCCTCTATGAATCTCTTCTTGCAATGCTCGCACTTGTCTTTGGAGTGCTCTAACCTCAATTGTCACTCCACCAACTCTTCTGCCACGTTCTCTTTGTGGAGGCATTTTTGCACTACTTACTGAAACCCTAACCATGGTCCTAGTACAAATTGCCTCATAGTCAATGATTTGTTTACACACTCAGGAACTCCCACTCTGATACCACTTGATGAAGGGTGCTCCCCTTAATACCACAAACACATAACAGAAATAGAGAAACAATAACAATTTGCAAGAACAGAAAATGGGCTTCTTATTATCTCCACAAATGTGGAATTACAAATTTTAGAATTCAAATATACAAAACCACATGGGCATTTCCCTTACAATATTCTATAGGAAAAAGCCTTGAATTATTACCTAGATCTACCCAGAACTGCTCCGAACTACCTAAGACAACACTACAACCTTCCTTATATAGGCAATTTTCCACCACCTGAAAAGGTTCCAAAATTTTAGCCAATAAGGCTGACCAAACTTAGAATTATTTTATTTTATAATTTATTATATTAGAGTCGGCTCAAAACAACGTTTGAAACCCAAACATAAATTTTGAAGGAAAATCATTTTCTGCCATTTCAAGTGGCCCAACTTCTGGAGACCATAAGTCATCACCCATTGACCCGATTGACTATTATGAACCCATTTTGGAAAAGGCGTGAAGTTCTCTACAATGCATAAATTAAGAGAGCTTCATTCAACCAAATTTTTGACCTCATCCAGGGCCTCTAAAGCCTTCAAAGTACTGTACCCTGCTGCCAATACCGAAATTTTTCAATATCTTAAAAATTAGACTTGATCTGGCAATGAGACTTTACTAGAAGGCTGATATGACCAAAATGAACCTCCACATGTAAAATTAGAATATTCTAAGATCGAACAAAAAACTTACTAAAAATAGTAAATTTCCAAAAATAACAGCTCTGCATAAGATAGCCCTTATTGAAAAGAAACCAGAAATATTTTTGGGTGATGCAAGATTGCTCTTACACCCAGGATGCTCCTACATCAAGTTAATGATGAATACTAGACAAAGAATGATCAACTTATCCCTTATCACAGAATAGTTGAGGATATGAAACATCACTTCACATATATTGTATTCCAATAGATCCCTATAATGGACAACAAATATGTTGATACAATGACCACCATTGGATTCCTGGTATCATGACAAAACATAGTCATTAGTGAGAGTTTCTTGTTGATAACCTTATGGTCCCTTCTTAGGACATGCTAGAATCCAAAATGGTGTATGATATTGTTAGTCCTGATTCTCCTTGGTACCAAGAGATCTACTCCTAGATCCATGATGAGATCATTCCACTTCACCTCATACCTAACCAATGACAAACCTTCACTCGATGCACTTCCTGATACACTATCCTCAGTGATACCCTCTTGCAAAAATATTTTTATGGAACCCTTCTTAGGTTCTTGGATAAGAATAATCTCAAACACTATCAAAAAATTTTCATAAAGGAATATGTAGGGCTCACTCCAGTGGACTCACTCTTGCAAAGAAGTTGTTATGCACAGGTTACTATTGGTTGACCATGTAGTAGGATTCCTATCACTATGTGAAGAGATGTGTACCTTGTCAGCAACATGGAGATTTGATACACACCAACCCAATCCCTTATCCCACTATCACACCGTGGCCTTTCTCTCACTGGGGACTCAACCTTGTTGGCCAAATATTTCTCAATTTATCCAACCACAAATACATCATTGTTGCTACTGAGTACTTTACTAAATGGGTAAAAGTCATTCCCCGTACTTATACCACATGAAAATAGATTTCAAAGTTTATCCTAAACTACCTTATCTATTGCTATGGAATTCCTTAGTATATCATTACTGATAATGGTCCCCCTTGCAAAAATAAGGATGTGACAAAGCTATGCAAGAAGTTCAAAGCTACCCATTTTTGGTACCCATAGTTAAAAAATGGTCTAAATTAAATTCTATCATTATTAGAAACTCCCTTGCCTTATTGATTTTTATCATAATCAGGATTCAATCGTCAGTTGGGAACAGTTTTAAGAAATTCATTGCCTGGCCTAAATTGTCTTTGCTTTGTTTTGTCTTCATTGAGTTACTCTCTTGGTCATAAAAGTCAAGTCAAAATTCCTTCATCATTTTTCATGAAGTAAACATTGGGCCTAGAAGGTGTTTCCAGAACCATCATCGGAGTCCAAAGGTGCAAATGGAACTAAAGGAAAACAAAGGAAAGTGGAGTGGCTCATCAAGAACTTCTATTTGGAAAAATATAAAGTGCTGGAAGGATTGTCGAGTTTTGAAGATAGAAAAGACCCAGAAAGAGCCTAAGGAAATATTAAGAGAAGCAAGAAGTCAAGACATCAGAATAAAAGTTGTGTTCTAGAAATATATTCAAAGTTTAAAAGAGGAAATAGAACACTTAGCTAGAGAAAAGTAATTTGGAAATAGAAGAAAGTGGAGAAAATTGAGTGTGCAGGAAGTGTTGTCAAAAATTGACGTGCAACTTGGAACTAATCATAAAAGAATAAAGGTTATCTTTTTCATATAATGAAAAGCTAAGTAGGTGGAGGAAATTAAAGATTCCTAATGAGATGAAGAAGTCTGAAGCTCAAAGTAGAAGCTCTAAATGATAAGAAAAGTAACTTTTTGTTAGTGAACAAATTTGTCCTCCCAAAAATACCTTCACAAAATATTCCTAAATTCCCAAAGTTGGAAGGCAAAAGTGGAACTAATAGTTGAGTCACTTGCAATGGTTATGTACAAGCTCTCTCCAAATTTTGATTTGAAGGCACAACTCCCTTCATTGAATTTGCAATGAAAGAAATGTTAATTATGCCTTTAACCATAAGGCAAAGAAGGAACACTGACATTCACCCATCAACATGGAATGAATGTGATTTCAAATTTAATAACTAAAGAAGAAAGAAATGAATTGAACATAGACCATTTACTCAATCTTCCCACTATAGAGGGATAAGAGGGAGATTAAGATTTCATTTTACACATGTGAATGTATAAAACTCACAGATTTTATTAAAAATACATACACTTGATAAAATGGAATAGGAAAACATTTAAAGGTGATTGAAATAATTCATAGATTAAATTATATAAAAAAAAATACATTCAAACTCAAAGATCTGATATGTATTCTTCTTTCCCGTAAACATGCAACAAATTACTCACAAATCATATTGCCCCTGCACAAAAATAATGTTTGAAAATAAAATATTCATCTCCTCTTTTCTCTGTTACAAATATACCATAAGCTTATTGCTAATGGAGCCTAATATTGTTCCTAATTCATAGGTTATATTTTAATAAAATTCCTATTTCAAAGGTTTTATTTTTCTAATATTCCTAGTTTAGAGGTTTTATTTTAATAATATATATATGTTGGACTACAACTAATTTAGATGGAGAGATTGTTGGAATCTATGATTAAAGATCACTAAGGAGTTGATGATTAGATATGTAGTATGATTAAATCAGTATTATATTGTCATTGATGTCAACTAGCTTCACAACACTTATCTTGTAAGTTACTATACTGATACATCTAAAGAAAGGTGAAAGAGATGAAGAACAGAGAAATCTACATGAGGAAGATGTATATGTCAGATGAGGATAAGGAATACACTGAGTAACTTGTTGATGAGTCTATGACCGTATGATATTGACTTTATTATGTTGCATTCATCTATAATGAAGTATAGAGCTGAAAGACACAAAGCAGTGTTGTCGGTAAATGAAGCATTTCTAGTATACACCAATGAAGCATAGTGTATACAGAGCATAGTATTAACCAAGCTTGTGTTCACTGACGCATTTCTGTGTTAACTGATGAGAACATAATGAATTAAATGATCAGTTTAGCCGATAAGATTGATGAGCTGGAAAGGGTATGCTCTCGAGGTAACAGATAAAGTTTGTTATGAAGATCGACGACTAACATAATTGAAGAAAGATCTAATGAAGAAGATTGAAATGTGTTATTGACACATCAACTGAGGAAGCTTGAAGCGGCAAAATCAATGAAGATGATTAAGTAGAAAAATTTGATGGACAGAAAGAAAATGATTTACTCGTCTATATAAGAGACTAGGGTTTCATTATGTAATGATGTCAGAAGAAGTAGATGCTGTAGGATTTTTGCATGAACAAGGTTTCATACATTCTGATCATACTAGTTAGTAAGAACAGGGCTGTAGAACAGTTACCGAGCTACAGAGAGTAATTACCGATGGATAGTAAGTTGATACAATGTTGAATCTGAAGTGAAATATTGATCAGAAGAATTTGTATGAGCTAAATATTGGTCTGTAATCCGCAATTGAAGTTGTATTAAGCTAGATCATTTACTATTGCATATTTAACCATTGTAAATAGTCAAAATCTCTTAACTGAGTAGACTCTGAAAGTCTTATGATGTATCATTCATAGAATGAACATTGTTATCCTGTCAACCCCATAGTGAATGCTGGTTGGATGATAAATTCTAGTCTAAAATCCTCTAACAAGGTCACACCTGACAGTGTGTTTGTAAACCTTTAACAGGGTTGGGTCTTCACCGACCTCACTTCAAAAGAGTGAACATTTTTAGGTTGCCGGTCCCAGGTGGTTTTTCCCTTTACAAGGTTTCCACGTTAAATCTCTTGTGTCATGTGTTGATTGTGATATTTGTTTGTTATCATTTTTTCATATTACATGTTAGATTTGATCAGTAATAGTTATAAGTATTAGATTGACAATCGGTAAATGCACAGATAGTAAAATTAATTATTGTTTATCAAGCAGAAGAAATTAAAGAAGTTGTTTTGAATTATACATTTTGTTTTGGGACACGGGATAACTGATTCACCCCCCTCTCAATTATTCTAACAATATATTCCTAATCTGAAGGTTTTATTTCATTTGTTTCCTAAGTAAATGCACAGTCCATTAAATATATCACTTCTCCATTAAGGGCTTTTAGGGAAAAAATAAATTCATTTACTAAATTGCCTACTAATTAATATAAGGTTCTACACAAATTTATCCAAAAATATACCAATTTTTTTCTAAATTGATCTTTCATACCTCTTTGGTGTACCTATTGCACACCAAGCTGCAATTGCTAGTATATTTATATATTTATTTAAAAGTTATAATTTTGATGAACACGTATTTTTGTTTATAGACTATGTTTATTTTGAAAATATTAAGTTTATAATTAATATTAATATTTTTTCATGTATGAATGGTTGTCAAATTTAAGCTAAACGATTAAAAAAAATTGGTTAACCTTAAGAATTCATGCTATGCCACTCCACTTATGTTGTCATTATACAATACCTATCAACATTAAATATAGAAAGTTAAATTATACAACTCAATAAAATTTAAAATTATAAAAATGTTGTGTAAAATTGAAAAAAATAATTGAGAACCATTAGTTCTAGCCTTGGAAGATATATATATAATCGAGGGGACAAAAAGAGTTTAAACAGAGATTAGGGGAGGCAACGCCTCAACGCATAATTAGTTAAAATTATTATATTAAAGATATAAGACATGATTTGCATTCAATCAATAAAAAAAATACAAGACATACCTTGTTTACTGTCTACAAGTCTAAAAGGTTCACGTCGAAAGCATTACTCATTAAAAAAGTATTTATGGAGAAAGAAAAGGGTGAAAAGACTTTATATAAATAAGTTAAAAGTTAACTAATGTTCAATTAATGTCAAAGAATCGTTACCTTATTGTTCTTTTTTTTTTTAAATTCTCATTGTTACTTTTAACTAAGTGTAATATTTTCATTATGTTTATTTTTTTGTATTTAATTTAATTTAATTTTGGTGTTATTTAGTTAAAAGCAGTATAATATAAAGTAGAAATATAGGGTATATTTTAAGAACAAACAATTAAAATAAAATAATGTAATCAAAGAAAATATGATTCCAAGACTATTTTTGTATAATTTATAGTATCTTTGTTATTTAAGGTTATGAAATAGTTTTAAATGTGGCAATTGAATAAATTGTTAGGATAGAAGACAAAAATCTAACAGTTACATACAAATATATCCAATAATGCAAATGAATAAAACACACAAAATAGAACAAGAAGACACAAAGATTTAACGTGGCTCACTCAATCTCGTGCTACATCCACCAAACAAAGAGTCCAATCTTATTATCCAGTGATTTCAGCTTGTTACAATCTGCGATCCTTTGCAACTCAATACCACTGCAAGAAGCTATGAAATTATCATTATAAGAAAACCCTAAGCCATATTTAACAAGACTTATGCCGGCTAACAAGTTAACCCTAAAAAATACTTGACAAGTCAATTTAGGGAAATGCTTGACGAGACAACTCAAAAAAGATTGACGAGTTAACCCCAAAAAGAAATTTTCCCCAACGATAAATGATAAGTGTACAATACTTACCTGATCAGTCACCAAAAACTAATGTAAATACAATATATCCAAAGATCTTAAAATATGATATTTTTAAAAAATCACATATTTGTCATCAATATTCTTCATATATTCACTTCCTCACAGCAACATAAAAAGATTAGTTAACTAGTCAAAAATTATATAGAGCGAGGTGATGTGGAAACAAAAGAGGAAGAGAGAGTGCAAAGGAAAATAGAGGAAGACAAACAGAGTAACCCCATGTGCCCGTGTAGTTGCTTATTAACAATTTTTTCTTAAATTTAAGTAGAAGTAGTGTTCTCATGTAAAAAAATTATTTGGGGGAAATGATAGATTGGAATTTTTTCCTATTTTAATGGAGCAACGACTATTTAAAAACAAAAAATAAGCATTGAAATAAGGAGGGGCTAAAAATAAGCAACAACAACTACTTATTGAAAAAATGCCACATGTCTTCACCATGTTTTTTTCTCTCCTTTTTATTTGCCTAAAATTTTTCTTCAAACTTTTATTTGCAACAAATATCATTAAATTTGTTATTTTAAAATATTATTTAGAGTAGTGCTAAAAAATAAGCAGAAATTTTGCTATCCATGGGGCCACCAACTCCACAAATTGATCTAAAACTGTTGAGTAGTGGCTACTAGCCTAAATAAGCTTAACAACTACATGGAGACTTCGCTAAGAGAGGGTAAACTAGAAAGGACGTGTGATAGAGAGAAAGAAGGTGTGCCACAAGGGAGTTAGTGAGAGAGACTTCCGATTAGGGGAAATGAACTAGTAGTTGAGCACATTCCAATGGCTATAATAACATTTGTTGATTAAATAACCAATAGTTTTGACAATATTGCACCAATAGTTGTGACTTTAAAGTTGTTATTGTTGATGATGACTACCCATAATTGAATGAAATGTATTCCTATCATGTGATACCACATCAACTTCACGAGTATTGGTCTTCCTTTTGCAAAAATATCAATCTCATTTTTTGGGGGGTGCTATTTAGACACCTTGGATAAAAAATACATTGATGTGGCCCAAAAACCTTAGTTATAAGCATACCAAGTATGTTTCTATAAAAAAATGGAAGTGATTTGAAATTTCCTCCTAAGATTTTGAAAAACCCAAATTGAAGATGCTCAACTATTAAGTCTCCCCTAATCAATCAACCCCAACAATTGAAAATAATGGGAAATGGAAAAGGTTACATTTGAAACAACATACCGATTCGTTAAGAATCTAATAATTTACTTTTTAAATACTTCTAATCCACTTATTTCACACAATAGTACAATTGCCTCTTAATAATACAAGAGGGCCCCAAATTTGTCAATGATGTGTATATTTAAGCCGATAGGCATTCTTTGTGTGGGATTTCAGCCCCACACACATCAAAAACTTTGTCATCCTCCTTTCTTTCCTGCCTACTCCCATCGTTTGCAAACCCTCATTTGATGCCACCCACACCTAACACTGGAACCACAGAGCTAGCAAGGAGGTCACTGACAATGCAAACCCACGGAGAAACTTGGTAAGTCGACGTGCGCACATCCACCGACTAGACTGAGAAAGCCCCACCACCAAAAAAACTTTCCATTGATGACCCACAGCCAGCGACAAGTTCTCCTGGACAAATGGCTGCACCTCCTCTATTATGCCATTATGCACTGGAAGCACCATGGTGTCCTTCCCCTTGTACCAAACTCCCTCACAGAAAACCACCAAAGAGAGGTATATATGTGACAGTCTTCCCTAACATTATGCAACTGATCCGAGAGTTGTCATGTGCTTGTAGACGTTTGTGCAGATTGAATCTTCCTTTTGTTGCCAACAATCGGAGAGTTGTCTTGTGCTTGTAGAGGTGTGTACAAATTCAATCTTAATTTTTTTCCCAAAAAAATATTTCCTCCCATTCCATTCTATTTGATTTATTTATATTTCTTCAATTTTTATTTGGTTGATTCAGTAGGGCATCAATGCACCACTACCTCCTGCTGATATTTCTTCAATTTCAATTTGGTTGGTTTAGTAGAGCATCAGTGCACTGCTTCATTCAACCTTGCTATATATCAGGTATAGTGACTATTGCCTTGCACTCCTTTTGTGATGTGCTTGATTTATCATTCCTCTATATGTGTTACTCGCATTCATTATGAATTTTTGTTGTGTTTTCAAGTATACAAATGGCCTCTCAAGAAACTTGAGAGGGGGGAAATATAGATGGTCAAATACAAATGGCCTATGAAGATTCAAAACAAGGGGGAATTACGAATGATGTAAGTTTCAAATTCATGTCAATTGCTTGTTTTCAAAACAAAATTGCAAATGACATAAATAACAAAAAACATATTGGTTTTCTTGCAAGATTGACAGCTATTGCAAAGGTAAGTTTAAATGATGTTGCATACTTGCAAATGTGTATGCATTCTCGCCAATTTATATGAAATGTTTCTTGTGTACATGCATAAAAAGGTTGATGCTCCACAAATATCAACCCTGAATGCAAGTACCATCATCATTGGATAACATTATCAAAACATGCTAAAAGTTAGTACACCAGATGAACAATATTCATATTAGGCTAGGATTTGTTGTTTGAAATAGGAAATATGAGATGGATTTGTCATAGTGGCTTAGTCAGAATAAGATGAACTTACTACCTAGGAAACAAAAGCATGAAAATGGTAGTTATATCATTTCATCTTCTCAGTTCAGCGATTGTTTATTTTTATGAGCAATGATTCCTTTATAAAGTAGAAAATATATTTATGAAAAGCAACGTTTACATACAATTGCTTCCATATGTCTAGTAAAAAAGAATATAAACCAACATTATTCAATAATTTTGTTGTAGGCAACTAAAATGGAGGGTTTTCTTACTACCAACATAATACAATCCATGAATATAAGAGACAACATTGTGAATCTAATAGTTCAAGTATTATCCTTCAAAAGCTTTTCCATTGCTCAAAGTCAACATGACAAGTACAAGGTTGTCTTGTCCGATGGTGAATACATGCAACTTGCCATCCTTCCAGAAAAATATAATGACTTGTTCTTCTCAGAGGAACTCAAAATAGGATCCATGATCACTTTGTCAAGCTATGTTTTTTGAACCACTAGAGATTCGAGGTGAGATTTTTAATTCATACTTTACAATACTCCACTTGCTTTAGATTTATCCTATTACAATTGGTGAGTGCACCTAAGATTTTAAATTTGCATTCCACTAATCCTTTTTCAAACTCCCTATGACCATAAACTTGACTAACCATAACATCTACAAACATGACCATCATAATCTTCTAGCTATAGGTTAGCCAAAGGGAGTACAGGCTACTTGGGACTCCAAGGTATTTATTCTCATCCAAATAGGAGTGCCCACAAGAATAGGAAATTGATATGCCTACCTGATCCCAAAGCATTTCATCTTGCCAAAGCACCAAATTTGGCATACATCTAGGTGCACGAAGTCAAAGCCTACCTCATAATATTTATCCTATAAAGGAATTGAACCCTTTCCAGTCTCGGTGGAAAATTAAATGGTGTGTTACTAATAAAACAATATGTGGCAATTTAAAACTAAAAGACCCATGTAGATCTTTAGCTTTGATGTAATAGATGAAGAGGGAACAGAGACCCGTATAGCTTGCTTCAACGATATTGTTGAATTACACTACAATAGAGTGGAAGTGGGTACAGTGTATACTATTTCAAGGGGCACAGTCAACGAAGAAAACAACATGTACAACAAGCTCAACAACCACTTAGAAATAACCATGGATCAAACATCAGAACTGAAATGTTGTGCTGATGACTTGTCTGCAAGAAAGCAATACCACTTTAAAAAAATTGCACACATCCCAAACATAAGGAACAATAGTTTGGTTTATGTTATTCCAGACTTGTGGTCATTGTTGGACAAGTCTCCACAACCCGATGCTTAGATCAAAGTGAAGTCCTTCGGAGGACTATAAGATTGGCTGAGCCACCATCGTCAACCATTGAAGTCAACTTGTGGTGACCAACTTACAAAAAAGAGGGAGAAGAGTTAAAAAACTTGAAGGCCTCTCAGGGAGTGGTCATTATTGCCATTAGGAATGGATGTGTTCCTGAGTTCAAAGGAAAAGTAACAAATATTGTGGCCCCAAAAATCCTAACTATACATCCCCCCATAGTAGAGGTTGACATGTTGCGCTCTCAGGCTTAGGCAAAACAAATTGGCATTCCTTTGATGCCGCCAAAATTTCCTCATACTTGTGCAACACATAATAGAGTCATGCTTACAACTATATTAGAGCATTGTGCAACAAGGAAAGAGCAAGTGGAGGTCACTATAAAAGAAACCATCAGATTCATTAAGCTAGATTCTCTATGGTATCCTACATGCCTCATAAACACAAATGGGACATAATGCAACAACAAATTACTAAAAATTGATCATGAAACATGGCATTGTAGTAGGTGAAACACAAACATCCCAAAATGTAACTACAACTATCGCTTGCAGATTAAACTCCAAGACCACATGGGTACTATTTGGGTTGTTGCTTTTGATCTGACAACAATTGAGCTACTACAAATCCCTGCAAAAGAACCCTCTATGTTAGAACATGAGACACCTAGTGGAAACACCTCTGAAGAGATTTTTAGACATGTGATTTTAAAAAAGTACACATTCACATTGTCCGTCAATACTGACAAGGAGTTAAAATCTAACTGTATCTACCATGTATAAGGAGCAAAGAATTTTGAAATAACTCTATAATTTGGATTCCTATTTTAATTATATATTCTCTTGTTGTAACAAAATAATATTAATCACTCAATGTACATTTCTATCATATTCTCGCATTAATATTCTCTTCTTGGACTTGGAAACTATTAATAATTTTCTTTCTATATTCTGTCACGACATCCTTGGCAAGAAAGGGGAGCAATATTTACAATCTTCCAATCTCTTTGTCAAATTTCATCATACACATGGAATCCTTTTTATGATGAAAAATTACCTCTTGCATATGCACATGTTGCATCATGCTGACATTTTGTCTCTGCAAAACAATCTACAACCTCTCAAATAATGATATCAACAAGATAGATCAATAAGACAATTTGATATAGAAGCTATGTAAGGAAAGAAAATGACTCTTGAATTTAACTATAAGTGTCTTCATTCAATACACGCATAAGAAAAATGACACAATGATTGTGTAAGGATACACATCCCTTCTTTGAATTCAAGTTCCTCCTCTAATTCTACTTCTAGAATTAATGTCCATATGGGGGATGTATCTAACCCTTGCAATCAATCTTCTTGCACCAATAAGAAAGTGATAGACAACTAAAATGAGGAAAAGCCCTATCAATATTATGTCAAATTCTAGAGACTGCCTTACCAGTTTCTCTGGCCTGAAGAATTCAGTTCCTTTGGCATCATGTTCAAAGAGTTCACTACAACCATATATGAGTCTTCAAGCTCCACATCCTCTATCTCTCTGGACAATACCTCAAAGGTTATGAATGCTAAAATAACAATATCTGAGGTTGAGAACCAACGGCTTCCATGCAGGTTGTCTGTAAGATATGCTTTTCAACATTCTTCTCCACTTAAGGAAAGAGCTCATGTTGACATAAAATCTTCTTTTTAACATTATTTTCCACTGAAGGAAAATTTGGAGTAGGTGCAACACAAACATCCCAGAATGTAACTACAACAACTACTTGCAGATTAAACTCCAAGACCACATAGATGCTATTTGGGTTGTTGCTTTTGATCTGTCAACAACTGAGCTGCTGCAAATCCCTACAAAAGAACTCTATATGTTAGAACATGAGACACCTAGTGGAACCACCTCTGAAAAGATTGTTAAACATGTGATTTCCAAATAGTAAGTATTCACATTGTCTGTCAATACTGAAAGCTATGATTCTCAAACCAGAATAAGAGACACTATCGCCAGAAGCTCAGAACTTAACCTCAAAACTAAATGCGAAAATTTGCTTGCTGCAATCTTGAAAGCCCACACACGCCGAAAACTTTGTCATCCTCCTTTCTTGCATGTCTGCTCTCATTATTTGCAAACCCTCATTTGATGCTACCCAAACCTAATACTGGTAGCACAGAGCCAACGAAGAGGTCACTGACAACACAGACCCATGGAGAAGCTTGGTAAGCCAACAACCGCACATCCACTGCCTAGACTAAGAGAGCCCTACCACTGAGCACCTTTCCACCGACGACCCACAACCAGTGACAAGTTCTCCTAGAAAAATGGTTCTGCCTCCTTTGTTATGACACTATGCGTTGGAGGCACCACAATGTCCTTCCCCTCGTAACAAATTGCCTCACAACAAACTGCCAAAGAGAGGTATATATGTTGTAGTCTTCCCTAACATTATGCAACCGACCGGAGAGTTGTCCTATGCTTGCAGATGTTTGTGTAGATCGAGTTTCCTTTTATTTCCAAAAAATGAAGAGTTGTCTTGTGCTTGTAGAGGTGTGTGCATATTCAATCTTTGTTTTGTTCCCAAAAAATTGTTTCCTCTTGTTCTGTTATGTTTGATTTATTTATATTTCTTCACTTTTCATTTGGTTAACTCACTAGGGCATCAGTGCACCACTATCGCATGCTAATATTTCCTCAATTTCAATTTGGTTGGTTTAGTAGAGCATTAGTGAACCACTTCATTCAACCTTGTTGTGTAACAAATATAGTGACTATTGCCCTGCACTGCTTTTGTGATGTGATTGATTTATCATTCCTCTATATGTGTTACTCGCATTAATTACAAATTTCTCTTTTGTTTTCAATTATACGGATGGCCTCTCAAGAAACTCGAGAGGGGGGAAATACAGATGGTCAAACACAAATGGCCTCTGAAGATTCAAAACAGGGGGGAAAATGAATGTTGTAAGTTTCAAATTCACATCAAACCTATAACATTTCCTGATGCTTTCCTTTGTTCTAAGTGCCCTACACAACAAAGAATATATGTTGTTGTTTTCAAACTTCTAATTCATGGTAATGCTTTTTGTACTCTCTCATATTTTTCAATGTTGTATTTTTCCCCAAACCTCTTCTGATTAGGGCTTTCTCCTCCAAGAATTGTGCTTCATCTTCTATAGTTTCCCTTAACTCTATACCAATCAATACAAAGAATAATAGTTACAACAAAAAGGAGAAAACAACTATACTAAGGCCAAATTATATGGTTGTTCTAGTGTTGAAAAATTTACCAATTGCTTATTTCTGTAAAAGTTGTAACAAATAGGAGAGAAAACAATTATATTAAAGCCAAATTGTATGGTTGGTGCTAGTGTTGAACAATTTAAAGACTGCTAATTTCCTACTGGAACTTACTTTCTAATAGAAGAATACAAAACACAATAGTTTAAATAGATAAGTTTCTAAATTTCACAATTGGAAGAAAACTTTCAAGATTTATTCTTTCTGAATAGAATTGATAAATAATTTAAACTCTGAGGTTGGATGAAATCCCTAGGGTCATCCCTCCCTCTGCCAATCAAATTACAAGTTAATCCATTTTCAATGAAGTACTACAGAAGCACCCTGCAAACTTGTATGAGTCAAATTTTATAATAAATCTATTTAAGGAGCACAAACAACGTCGGTCATTACACTCAATTATACTGAATTTCCTTATAATTGAAGCCTCTATTGGAAAGGACAACAACTAGTTCATACTTACTATGAATTTTAATGTATTCAAAATTGTATTTTAGATGGAACATTTATAGATGAAATTTGGTGAACAAAATTAAACAAAGTCAAAATTGTTAGTTCAATCTTTGGTAGGAACTTAGCTGCCCTACAACCCTATTGTCTTCAAATGATTCTTCGTTTGGTCTAGCTAAATTTCTACACTATTGATTATTTTGAAAACAAAATTGCAAATGACATAAATAACACAAAGCATATTGGTTTGCTAGCAAGATTGATAGTTGTTGCAAAGGTAAGTTTAAATGATGTTGCATACTTGCAAATGTGTATGCATTCTCACCGTTTTGTATGAAATGTTTCTTGTGTACATGCATAAACAAGTTGATGCTCCACAAATATCAAGCCTAAATGCAAGTACCATCACCATTAGATAACATTATCATGCTAAATGTTAGTACACCAGCTGAACAATATTCAAATTAGGCTAGGATTTGCTGTTCGAAATAGGAAATATGAGATGGAGTTGTCATAGTGGCTTAGTCAAAATAAGATGAACTTACTGCCTAGCAGACAAAAGCATGAAAGGGTTAGTTGTAGTATTTCATCTTCTAAGTTTGACGACTGGTTATTTTTGTGAGTAGTGATTCCTTTATAAGGTAGAAAGATAGAATATTGAAGAGTGTTATATGAACTATGCAAGGTACAGAATGCATGATGATGTCAGTTGTGGTGTGTACTCTAGAAGGTGATCTATTCAGAAGCCAACTACAAAGATGTAGCTTGTATGATGGATGGTGAACTTGAATTAAGGATGTCGGTCCTTAATTGTTGTAATATAATTATTGTAGACTTGTTCTAGATACCATGTGTATCTTAGCAAGGCTTTATGTAATTGTTTGTAATTAGGAAAGCCTTATGGGATGACCTATTTGTAAGAATTGTAATAAGGTATAAATGAAAGGTCTTTTCTTTGCAAAAGATATGCATGTGAAGAAGATGATATAGAGAGGTTGTAAAAGCTGCAAGCTTGTGTCTATTGTATGTAGAGCAAAGGTTTGTTGGTAGACTTCATTGGAATTGATCAAGCAAAGACAATTGTTGCCAAATAGTTCAAAGATTGTGTATTTCTTCATATACACTTGTGTTGTGAACAGTGAGTTCTAAAAGTGGACTTAACCTTCTTTGGGCAGTGAGCCTTGGGCAGTGAGCCATCCCTTTTGTTCTTGACTCCTAATAGGGTCTGTCCTCTAACAAGGACTATGTACTGTAATGCTTCAATAAGCTCCTAACAGGGCTATATCTTCTAACAAGGAAAACTATACTCTCAGTACATCATTATGGGTGCTAATTCCCACCAGGGTTTTTACCTTTAACAAGGTTTCCTGGAGACCAAAATATTATGTTATTGTGTTGGCATTCATTGTGTTCATTGGATCTGATATTGCTGCTGCTTAAAGTTTAAAGTTTAATAATCTATCATACTACTGATTTACCCCCCCCTTAGTTGTATTATGGACTGTTATTCCTAACAGATTTGAGGTGAGCTTCTGAATTCATACTTTACAATGCTCCACTTGCTTTAGATTTATCCCATTATAATTGGCTAGTGCCCCTAAGATTTTAAATTTGCATTCCACTAATCTTTTTCAAACTCCCTATGACCATAAACTTGACTAACCATAACATCTACAAACAGGACCATCATAATCTTAGAGCTACAGGTCAGCCAAAGGGAGTACAAGCTACTTGGGACTCCAAAGTATTTATTCCCATCCCAACAGGAGTGCTCACAAGAATAGGTAATTGTGATGCCTACCCATTGCCAAAGCATTGCATCTTGTTGAAGCACCAAATTCGGCATATATCTAGGTGCATGAAGTCAAAGCCTACCTCATAATATTAATACTATAAAGGAATTGAGCCCTTTCCAGACTCAGTGGATAATTAAAGGGCATGTTACAACTAAAAATAATATGCAACAATTTAAAACTCAAAGACCCAGCATGTCTTTAGCTTTGATGTAATAGATGAAGAGGGAACAGAGACCCACATAGATTGCTTCAATGATATTGTTAAATTACACTACAATAGAGTGGAAGTGGGTGCAGTGTATACAATTTCAAGGGGCACAACCAAAGAAGAAAACAACACGTACAACAAGCTCAACAACCACTTAGAAATAACCATGGATGTTACATCAGAACTGAAACGTTGTGCTGATGACTTATCTATAATAAAGTAGTACCACTTTAAAAAAATTACAGACATCTGAAACATAAGGAACACTACTTTGGTTTATGTTATTTGACTTGTGGTCAGCGTTGGAAGAGTCTCCATAATCTGATGCTGGAATCAAAGTGAAGTCCTTCAGAGAACTATAAGATTGGTTGAGCCCCCATCGTCAACCATTGACATCAACTTGTGGAGACTAGCTTACAAAAAAGAGGGAGAAGAGTTACAAAACTTGAAGGCCATCTAGAGAGTGGCCATTCTTGCCATTAGGAATGGATGTGTTACTGAGTTCAAAGGAAAAGTAATAAATAGTGCAGCCCAAACAATCCTAAATATATAGCCCCCCATAGCAGAGGCCAACATGTTGTGCTCTCAAGCCAACGTGACACAAATTAACATGCCTTTGATCCCACCAAACCTTCCCCATACTGGTGCAACACATAATAGATTCATGCTTACAACTATATTAGAGCATTGTGCAACAAGGAAAGAGCAGGTGGAGGTCACTATAAAAACAACCATCAGATTCATTAAGATAGATTCTCTATGGTATCTTGCATGCCTAGTAAACACAAATGCAACATAATGCAAGAAAAAATTACTACAAACTGATCATGCAACATGGCATTGTAGTAGGTGCAACACAAACATCCTAGAATGTAACTACAACTATGCTTGTAGATTAAACTCCAAGACCTCATGGGTGCTATTTGGGTTGTTGCTTTTGATTCAATGACAATTGAGCTATTGCAAATCCTTGCAAAAGAACTTTATATGTTAGAACATGAGACACCTAGTGGAACCACCTCTGAAGAGATTTTCAAACACTGCACATTCATATTGTTCATCAATACTGAAAGCTACTATTCTCAAACTGGAATAAGAGCCACTATCACCAGAAGCTCAAAAATTAACTTCAAAACTAAATGCGACAATTTGCTTGCTGCAATCTCTGAAATATACTCTTCTGCCTAGGTAAATTTGCCTCAAACAATCCTTATAAAGATATATTTGTATAGAGGAATCTGCAATGTTGTAATTATGTTATAGAAAGATATGACACATTGTAAAATCTATTTGTATCTACCATGTACAAGGAGCTAAGAATTTTGAAATAATTCTATAATTTGGATTCCTATTTTAATTATATATTCTCTTGTTGTAACAAAATAATATTAATCACTCAATGTACATTTATATCCTATTCCTGCATTAATATTGTCTTCTTGGACTTGGAAACTATTAATAATTTTCTTTCCATATTCTATCACAACATCCTTGACAAGAAAGGGGAGCAATATTTGCAATCTTCCAATCTCTTTATCAAATTTCATCATACACATGGAATCCTTTTTATGATAAAATATTACCTTTGGCATATGCACATGCTGCATCATGCCAGCATTTTGTCTCTACAAAAAAATCTACAGCCTCTCAAATAATATAATCAACAAGATAGATCACTAAGAGAATTTGATATAGCAGCTATGTAAGGAAAGAAAATGACTCTTGAACTTAACTGTAAGTGTCTTCATTAAATACACGCATAAGAAAAATGATACAGTGATTGTGTAATTATACACATCCCTTCTTTGAATTCAAGTTCCTCTAATTCTACTTCTAGAACTAATGTCCATATGGGGGATGCATCTAACCCTTGTAATAAATCTTCCTACACTAATAAGAAAGTGGTAGATAGCTAAAACGAGTAAAATCCCTATCAATATTACCTCAAATTTTGGAGTCTACCTTACCAGTTTCTCCGGCCAGAAGAATTCAGTTCCTTTGGCATCATGTTTAAAGAGTTTACTACAACCATAGATGAGTCTTCATGCTCCACATCATCTGTCTCTCTAGACAATTTGTCAAAGGTTATGACTGTTGAAATAGTAATATCTGAGGTTGAGAACCAAAGGGCTTCCAAGAAGGTTGTCTGTAAGATCTACTTTTCAACATTCTTCTCCACTTAAGGAAAGAGCTCATGTTGACATCATAGAAGATCTTCTTTTTAACATTCTTTTCCACTAAAGGAAAATTTGCAGAAGGTGCAACACAAACATCCCAGAATGTAACTACAACTACCGCTTGCCAATTAAACTCCAAGACCACATGGGCACTATTTGGGTAGTTACTTTTGATCCGAAAGCAACTGAGCTACTACAAATACCTGGAAAAGAACTCTATATGTTAGAACATGAGACACCTAGTAGAACCAACTCTAAAGAGATTGTCACACATGTGATTTCCTAACCATATGCATTCAAATTGTCCCTCAATACTGAAAGCTACGTTTCTCAAACCAAAATAAGAGCCACTATCACCAGAAGCTTAGAACTTAACTTCAAAACTGAATATGATAGTTTGCTTGCTGCAATCTTGAAAGCCCACACACACTAGAAACTTTGTCATATTCCATTCTTGCATGCCTGCTCCTACCATCTGCAAACCCTCATTCAATTGCACCACACCTAACACTGACAGCGCATAGCCAATGAGGAGGTCACCGACAAGGCAGACCCACAGAGAAGCTTGGTAAACCGACAACCACACATTCACCGACTAGACTGAGATAGCGCTACCACTAAGAAGCTTTCCACTGATGACCCACAACTAGTGACAAGTTCTCTTGGACCAATGGTCACGCCTCCTCTGTTATACCACTATGTGCTGGAAGTACCACAATGTCCTTCCCCTCATACCAAACTGCCTCACAACAAATTTCCAAAGTGAGGTATATATGTGACAGTCTTCCCTAACATTATGCAACTGACCAAAGAGTTGTCTTGTGCTTGCAGACATATGTGCAGATTGAATCTTCCTTTTGTTGCCAACAACCAAAGAGTTGTCTTGTGCTTTTAGAGGTGTGTGTAGATTCAATCTTTGTTTTGTTCCCAAAAAATTATTTCCTCCTATTCTGTTCTGTTTAATTTATTTATATTTCTTCAATTTTCATTTGGTTGATTTAGTAGGGCATCAGTACACCAGTACCTCCTAATCATACTTCTTCAATTTCAATTTGTTTGGTTTAGTAGAGCATCAGTGCACTGCTTCATTCAACCTTGCTATGTAATAGGTATAGTAAAAAATGGCCTCTGAAGATTCAAAATAGGGGGAAATATGAATGTTTTAAGTTTAAAATTCACGTCAAACCTATAACATTTCCTGATGCTTTCCTTTGTTCTAAGTGCCCTACACAAAAAAAAATATTTTTTGTTATTTTCAAACTTCTAATTAATGGTAATGCTTTTTGTGCTCTCTCATATTTTTCAAAGTTGGATTTTTCCCCAAACCTCTACCGATTAGGGCTTTCTCCTCCAAGAATTGTGCTTCATCTTCTACAATTTCCCCTAAATCTATACCAATAAATACAAAGAATGATAGTTACTACAAAAAGGAGAAAACAACTATACCAAGGCCAAATTATATGGTTGTTCTAGTGTTCAACAATTTACTGACTATTTATTTTCGTAAAAATTATAACAAATAGGAGAGAAAATAATTATAATAAAGCCAAATTGTATGGTTGGTGCTAGTGCTAAACAATTTAAAGACTGCTAATTTCCTGCTAGAACTTACTTTCTAATAGAAGAATACAAAACATAATACTTTAAATAGATAAGTTTCTAAATTCCACAATTGGAAGAAAGCTTTCAAGATTTATTCTTTCTAAATAGAATTGATAAATAATTTAATCTCTGAGGTTGGATGAAATCTCTAGGTTCATCCCTCCGTCTGCCAATTAAATTACAAGAAAATCCATTTTCAGTGAAGTACTACAGAAGCACCCTACAAACTTGTACCAGTCAAATTTTATAATAAATTTATTCAAAGAGCACAAACAACATCGGTCATTACACTCAATTATACTAAATTTACTTATAATTGAAGCCTCTATTAGAAAGGACAACAACTAACATACTTACTATGAATTTTATGTTACGAATAGTCCCAAGAGATAATTGAAGAGGGGGGGGGTGAATCAGTTATCTACAAGATTAAATTCTTTATCCAATTAAGTATAGAATACCATTAAGCACATACACAATAAGATAAAACTTAACACAATGCTACAATTTTGGTTACGGGGAAACCCAAATAGGTAAAACCCCCATTGGGAATTAGCACCCACTATAAAATGCACTAGAGTATAATGATCCATGTTAGAAGATCTTACAACCCTGTTACGAGTTCATCTTTACAATGCATGAAGTATAGTGACCTGGTCAAAGGTCAGACCCTATTAGGAGTCTTTTATAAATAACCTTGTTAGGGGTGAGGACACACTGTCCAGGAGCACACTGCTCAAATGGTGAAGGCTGCAACCTTCTGCACAATAGATACACACTATATCTGGATTTTATTGAACTGCGAATTAGACCTGCTATCTTGATTAGTTCCAATGTATAGCATACACTCTCTACTTCTTCACATATAGATTTATTGGCTCAATACTTCACACTTTTTGCTATGCTCTTTTCTTCACTTCATTTTATGCTTTCTACTAAGCAATCACAACTGACCGGCTATAAGTAGTCTTCTCCAAAAGATATAATCAAGTCATCCTATTAGAACCTTATTTAAATCATATTAGAGAAACACTAAAGCTCTCCAACAACATCTCCAACGAATAAACCAAGCATGCAACACAAAAGGGACCACACAACTCAATATGAGTATACGTGTCACTTCATACTGTTGGCTCCACCAAATTAACTGAAACTTTACTTACAAGTTGAAATACATTATGCACTCTTAAAAAAACATTCTTAACTCATAACCAAACATGAAACCAAACACGCATACTATAATGATAGGCGTAATTGCTAAAACAATAAAAACACTGTCAGCTCCAACAAACAATCTCAGGAAACTATAACTAGAAAATAGAAACATCATAACTCAACTTCAACTACACAACTAACTCTGTGTCCATAAACATAGCTTCACAAACATGTCTACAACACAATTATAAATGCACAAGGCTCCATCATAACCATAATAAGAATCACATATAGAAATCTGCATGTAACATTGTCAGGAACACTACTGATACAAACAACTGCACAACTATCTACACTAAGAATCAACTTCTGCATCTATGATATGATGTTGATAACATACCTAAGCAACATATGCTCAAGGCTCTCTACATAATACTTCAATGCACGCTGCTTATCATATGTTGTCATCAATGATAAATTTACAATCAACACTGGCTTGCTGGAAAATCTCCAACATTTTAATGTATTCAAAATTGTATTTTAGATGGAACCCTATTGTCTTCAAACGATTCTTCGTTTGGTTTGGCTGAATTTATGCACTATTGACTATTTTCAAAACAAAATTGCAAATGACATAAATAACACAAAGCATATTGGTTTTTTTGCAAGATTGACAGTTGTTGCAAAGGTAAGTTTAAATGATACTACACATTGGCAATTGTGTGTGCATTCTCGCCAATTTGTATGAAATGTTTCTTGTGTACATGCATAAACAAGTTGATGCTCCACAAATATCAATCTTGAATGCAAGTATTATCATCATTGGATAACATTATCAAAACATGCTAAAAGTTAGTGCACCAGGTGAACAATATTCATATTAGGCCAAGATTTGTTGTTTGGAATAGGAAATATGAGATGGAGTTGTCATAGTGGCTTAGTCAGAATAAGATGAACTTACTGCCTAGTAGACAAAAGCATGAAAGGGGTAGTTATATTATTTCATCTTCTAAGTTTGGTGAATGGTTATTTTAATGAGCAGTGATTCCTTTATAAGGTAGAAAATATATTTATGAAAAGCAGCGTTTACATACAATTACATCCATATGTCTTGTAAAATAAGAATAGAAACCAACATTATTCAATAATTTTGTTGTAGGCAACTGAAAAAGAGGGTGCTGACTACCAACGCTATACAATCCATGAATATAAGAGACAACATTTTGAATCCAATAGTTCAAGTCTTATCCTTCAAAAGATTTTCCATTGCTCAAAGTCAGCACGGTAGGTACAAGGTTGTCTTGTTCGATGGTGAACACATGCAACTTGCCATCCTTCGAGAAAAATATAATGACCTGTTCTTCTTAGAGGAACTCAAAATAGGATCCATAATCACTTTGTCAAGCTATGTCTATCGAACCACTGAAGATTTGAGATGATCTTTTGAATTCATACTTTACAATACTCCACTTGCTTTAGATTTATCCTATTATGATCAACTAGTGCACCTAAGATTTTAAATTTGCATTCCACTAATCCTTTTTCAAACTCCTTATGACCATAAACCTGACTAACCATAACATCTACAAACAAGACCATCATAATCTTCGAGCTACACATAAGCCAAAGTCAGTATAGGCTACTTGGGACTCCAAAGTATTTATTCCCTTTGCAACATGAGTGCCCGCAATAACATGAAATTGTCACACCTACCCATTACCAAAGCGTTACATCTTGTTGAAGCACCAAATTTGGCATACATCTAGGTGCATGAAGTCAAATCCTACCTCATAATATTACTCCTATAAAGGAATTGAACTCTTTCCAGACTCAGTTGATAATTAAAGGACGTGTTACAACTAAAAATAATATGCGACAATTTAAAACTCAAAGACTTGGGTAGGTCTTTAGCTTTAATGTAATAGATGAAGAGGGAACAGAGACCCACATAGCTTGCTTCAATGATATTTCTAAATTAAACTATAATAGAGTGGAAGTGAGTGTAGTATATACCATTTCAAGGGGCACTATCAAAGAAGAAAATATCACATACAATAAGCTCAACAACCGCTTAGAAATAACCATGGCTGAAACATCAGAACTAAAACGTTGTGATAATGACTTGTTTGCAAGAAAGTAGTACCACTTTAAAAAATTGAAAATGTCCCAAACATAAGGAACAATACTTTGGTTAATGTTATTGGACTTAAAGTTAGCATTGGACAAGTCTCCACAATTCAATGCCGGGATCAAAGTGAAGTCCTTTGGAGGGCTATAAGATTGGCTGAGCCACCATCATCAACCATTGATGTCAAATTATAGGGACCAGCTTGCAACAAAGAGGGAAAAGAGTTACCGAGCTTGAAGGCCTCCTAGAGAGTGGTAGTTCTCGCCATTAGGAATGGGCATGCTGCTAAGTTCAAAGGAAAAGTAATAAATATTGCCGCCCCAAAAACACTAACTATGCAACCCCCCATAGCAGAGGTCGACATGTTACGCTATCAGGCCGAGGTAGAAAAAATTGACATGACTTTGATGCTGCCAAACCCTCCCCATACTAGTGCAACACATAATAGAGTCACACTTACAACTATATTATAGCCTTGTGCAACAAGGAAAGAGAAGTTGGAGGTCACTGTAAAAGCAACCATCAGGTTCATTAAGCTAGATTTTCTATGGTATCCTTCATGCTGGGTAAACACAAATGGGACAAAATGCAAGAAAAAATTACTTCAAACTAATCATGCAACATGGCATTATAGTAGGTGCAACACAAACATCCCAGAATGTAACTACAACTATCACTTGCAAATTAAACTCCAAGACCACATGAGCACTATTTGGGTCATTGCTTTTGATCCGACATCAACTGAGCTACTGCAAATTCCTGCAAAAGAACTCTATGTGTTAGATCATGAGACAACTACTGGAACCACCTCTGAAGAGATTGTCAAACATGCAATTTCCAAATAGTATGCATTCACATTGTCCATCAATACTAAAAGCTATGATTCTCAAACTAGAATAAGAGCCACTATCACCAAAAGCTCAGAAGTTAACTTCAAAACTGAATGAGACAGTTTGCTTGCTGCAATCTTTGAAATATCATCTTCTGCCTAACTAAATTTGCCTCGAACAATCCTTAAAATCTAGATGTATTTGTATAGAGGAATTTGCAATATTGTAATTACGTTATAGAAAGATATGACACATTGTAAAATCTAACAATATCTACCATGTACAAGGAGCTAAGAATTCTAAAATAACTCTACAATTTGGACTCTTGTTTTAATTATATATTTTCTTATTGTAAAAAAATAATATTAATCACTCAATGTACATTTCTATCCTATTCCTGTATTAATATTCTCTTCTTGGACTTGGAAACTATTAATAAATTTCTTTCCATATTCTATCATGACATCCTTGACAAGAAAGGGGAGCAATATTTGCAATCTTCCAACTTCTTTGTCAAATTTCATCATACACATGGAATCCTTTTTATGATGAAAAATTACCTCTACCATATGCACATGCTACGTCATGTCAATATTTTGTCTATGCAAAATAATCCATAGCCTTTAAAATAATGATATCAACAAGATAGATCAATAAGAGAATTTGATATAGTAGCTATGTAAGGAAATCAAATGACTCTTGAATTTAACTGTGTCTTTATTCAATACATGCATAAGAAAAATGATACAGTGATTGTGTAAGGATACACATCCCTTCTTTGAATTCAAGTTCCTCCTCTAATTCTACTTCTAGAACTAATGTCCATATGGGGGATGCATCTAACCCTTGCAATCAATCTTCCTGCGCCAATAAGAAAGTGGTAGATAGCTAAAATGAGGAAAAGCTCTATCAATATTACCTCAAATTCTGAAGACTGCCTTACCAGTTTCTCTAGCTAGAAGAATTCAGTTCCTTTGGCATCATGTTCAAAGAGCTCACTAAAACCATAGATGAGTCTTCAGGCTCCGAATCCTTTGTCTCTCTAGACAATACCTCAAAGGTTATGAATGTTGCAATAACAATATATGAGGTTGAGAACCGAAGGGCTTCCAAGCAGGTTGTCTGTAAGATTTTCTTTTCAACATTCTTCTCCACTTAAGGAAAGAGCTCATGTTGACATCATATAAGATCTTCTTTTTTACATTATTTTCCACTGAAGGAAAATTTGCAGTAGGTGCAACACAAACATCCCATAATGTAACTAAAAATACCTCTTTCGGATTAAACTCTAAGACCACATGGGCGCTATTTTGGCTATTGCATTTTAATCTGACAACAACTGAGCTACTACAAATCCTTGCAAAAGAACTCTATATGTTAGAACATGAGACACCTAGAGGAACCACCTCTGAAGAGATTGTCAGACATGTGATTTCTAAATAGTAGGCATTCACATTGTCCATCAATACTGAAAGCTATGATTCTCAAACCAGAATAAGAGCCACTATCACCAGAAGCTCAGAACTTAACTTTAAAATTAAATGCGATAATTTGCTTACTGCAATCTTGAAAGCCCAAACATGCTAGAAACTATGTCATCCTCCTTTCTTGCCTACCTACTCCTGTCATTTGCAAACCCTCGTTCGATGTCACCCACACCTAACACCAGCACCACAAATCTAGCGAGGAGGTCATCGTTAATGCAGACCCACAAAGAAGCTTGGTAAGCTGGCATCTACACATCCACCAACTAGACTGAGAAAGCCCCGCCACTGAGCATCTTTCCACCGACAACCCACAACCAGTGACAAGTTCTCCTGAACATATGGTTGTGCCTCCTCTGTTATCCCACTATGTGCTAGAAGCACCATGGTGTCCTTCCCCTCATACCAAACCACCTCACAAAAAATTGCCAAAGTGAGGTATATGTGTGGCAGTCTTCCCTAACATTATGCAACTGACCGGAGAGTTGTCTCGTGCTTGCAGATGTTTGTGTAGATTGAATCTTCCTTTTGATACCAACGATGAGAGAGTTGTCTTGTCCTTGTAGAGGTGTGTGAAAATTCAATCTTCGTTTTGTTCCCAAAAAATTATTTCCTCCCGTTCCATTCTTTTTTATTTATTTATATTCCTTCAATTTGTATTTGGTTGATTCAATAGGCCATTAGTGCGCCACTACCTCTTGCTGATATTTCTTCAATTTTAATTTGGTTGGTTACATAGAGCATTAGTGCACCACTTCATTCAACCTTGTTGTGTAATAGATATAGTGACTATTGCCCTCCACTCCTTTATTGATGTGCTTGATTTATCATTCCTCTATATGTTTTACTCGCATTCATTATGAATTGTTGTTGTATTTTCAAGTATACAGATGGCCTCTCAAGAGACTTGAGAGGGGGGAAATACAGATGGTCAAACACAAATGGCCTCTAAAGATTCAAAATAGGGGAGAAATACGAATGCTGTAAGTTTCAAATTCACATCAAAACTATAAAATTTCCTTATGCTTTCCTTTGTTCTAAGTGCCCTACATAACAAAGAATATATGATGTTGTTTTCAAACTTCTAATTGATGGTAATGTTTTCTGTCCTCTCTCATATTTTTCAAAGTTGGATTTTTCCCCAAAGATCTACCGCTTAGGGGGCTTTCCCCTGTAAGAATTTTGCTTCATCTTTTACAGTTTCCCCTAAATCTATACCAATAAATACAAAGAATAATAGTTACAATAAAAAGGAGAAAACATCTATACCAATGCCAAAATATATGGTCATTCTAGTGTTAAACAATTTACTAACTACTTATTTTTGTAAAAGTTATAACAAATAGGAGAGAAAATAATTATAATAAAGCCAAATTGTATGGTCGATGCTAGTGCTAAACAATTGAAAGACTGGTAATTTCCTGCTAGAACTTACTTTTTAATAGAAGAATACAAAACATAATAGTTTAAATAGATAAGTTTCTAAATTCCACAATTGCAAGAAAGATTTCAAGATTTATTCTTTCTAAATAGAATTAATAAATAATTTAGTCTCTGAGGTTGGATGGAATCCCTAGGGTCTTCCCTCCCTCTACCAATCAAATTACAATTTAATCCATTTTCAGTGAAGTACTACAGAAGCACCCTACAAACTTGTACCAGTCAAATTTTATAATAAATTTATTCAAAGAGCACAAATAACATTGGTCATTACAATCAATTATATTGAAATTCCTTATAATTGAAGCCTCTTTTGGAAAGGACAACAACTAACATACTTACTATGAATTTTAATGTATTCAAATTTGTATTTTAGATGGAACATTTATCATATGAAATTTGGTGAACAAAATTAAACAAAGTCAAAATGGTTATTTCAATCTTTGGTAGGAACTTAGCTACCCTACAACCCTATTGTCTTCAAATGATTCTTCATTTGGTCTGACTGAATTTCTACACTATTGACTATTGTCAAAACAAATTTACAAATGACATAAATAACACAAAGCATATTGGTTTGCTTGCAAGATTGACAATTGTTGTAAACGTAAGTTTAAATGATGCCGCATACTTGCAAATGTGTATGCATTCTCACCAATTTCTATGAAATGTTTCTTGTGTACATGCATAAACAAGTTGATGCTCCATAAATAACAAGCGTAAATGAAAGTACCATCATCATTGGATAACATTATCAAAATGTGCTAAAAGTTAGTACACCAGGTGAACAATATTCATATTAGGCAAGGATTTGTTGTTTGGAATAGGAAATATGAGATGGATTTGTCATAGTGGCTTAGTCAAAATAAGATGAACTTACTACCTAGCAGACAAAAGTATGAAAGGGGTAGTTATATTATTTCATCTTCTAAGTTTGGCGACTGGTTATTTTTATGAGCAGTGATTCCTTTATAAGGTAGAAAATATATTTATGAAAAGTAGCGTTTACATACAATTGCATCCATATGTCTTCTAAAATAAGAATAGAAACCAACATTATTCAATAATTTTGTTGTAGGCAACTAAAATGGAGGGTTTACTAACTACCAATGCATTACAATCCATGAATATAAGAGACAACATTGCAAATCCAATAGTTCAAGTCTTATCCTTCAAAAGATTTTCCATTACTCAAAGTTAGCATGACAGGAACAAGGTTGTCTTGTCCGATGGCGAATACACGAAACTTTCCATCCTTCTAGAAAAATATAATCACCTGTTCTTCTCATAGGAACTCAAAATAGGATCCAGAATCACTTTGTCAAGCTATGTATGTCGAACCATCAAAGATTTGAGGTGAGATTTTGAATTCGTACTTTACAATGCTCCACTTTCTTTAGATTTATCCTATTACGATCGGCCAGTGTGCCTAAGATTTTAAATTTGTACTCCACTAATCCTTTTTCAAACTCCCTGTGACCATAAACTTGACTAACCATAACATCTACAAACAAGACCATCATAATCTTTGAGCTACATGTCAGCCAAAGGTAGTACATGCTACTTGGGACTCCAAAGTATTTATTCTCATCCCAACAGGAGTGCTCACAAGAACAAGAAATTGTGACACCTACCCATTACCAAAGCATTGCATCTTGCTGAAGCACCAAATTCGGCATACATCTAGGTGCACGAAGTCAAAGCCTACCTCATAATATTACTCCTATAAAGGAATTGAACCCTTTCTAGACTCAGTGGATAATTAAAGGGCATGTTACAACTAAAAATAATATGTGGCAATTTAAAACTCAAAGACCCATGCAGGTCTTTAGCTTTGATGTAATAGATGAAGACAGAACAGAGACCCGCATAGCTTGCTTCAACGATATTTCTAAATAACACTACAATAGAGTGGAAGTGGGTGCAGTGTATACTATTTCAAGGGGCACAATCAAAGAAGCAAACAACACATACAACAAGTTCAACAATCACTTAGAAATAACCATGGATGAAACATCATAACTGAAATGTTGTGCTGATGACTTGTCTACAAGAAAGCAGTGCCACTTTAAAAAAATAGCAAACATCCCAAACATAAGGAACAATACTTTGATTGATGTTATTTGACTTGTGGTCAGCGTTGGACAAGTCTCCACAATCCATCGCTGGGATCAAAGTGAAGTCCTTTAGAGGACTATAAGATTGGATGAGCCACAATCATCAACCATTGACGTCAACTTGCAGGGACCAGCTTGCAAAAATGAGGGAGAAGAGTTATAGAACTAAAAGGCCTCCTAGAGAGTGGTCGTTCTCGCCATTCGGAATCGACGTGTTGTTGAGTTCAAAGGAAAAGTAATAAATACTGCAGCCCCAACAATCCTAACTATACAACCCCCCATAGCAGAGGCCAACATGTTGCACTCTCAGGTCAAGGTAGAACAAATTGACATGCCTTTGATTTCACCAAACCTTCCCCATAATGGTGCAACACATAATAGATTCACACTTACAACTATATTAGAGCATTGTGCAACAAGGAAAGAGCAGGTGGAGGTCATTGTAAAAACTACCATCATATTCATTAAGGTAGATTCTCTAAGGTATCTTGCATGCCCGATAAACACAAATGGGATGAAATGAAAGAAAAAATTACTACAAACTGATAATGAAACATGGCATTGCAGTAGGTGCAACATAAACATCCCAGAATGTGACTACAACTACCACTTGCAGATTAAACTCGAAGACCACACGAGTGCTATTTCGGCTATTGCTTTTGATCCAACAAAAACTAAGCTACTGCAAATCCCTACAAAAGAACTCTATATGTTAGAACATGAGACACCTAGTGGAACTAGCTTTGAAGAGATTGTTTGAGACATGTGATTTCAAAACAGTATGCATTCACATTGTCTGTTAATACTAAAAGCTGCGATTCTCAAACCAGAATAAGAGCCACTATCACCAGAAGCTCAGAACTTAACTCCAAAACTGAATGCGACAGTTTGCTTGCTGCAATCTATGAAATATCCTCTTCTACCTAGCTAAATTTGCCTCAAAAAATCCTTATAAAGATGTATTTGTATAGAGGAATCTACAATATTGTAATTACGTTATAGAAAGATATGACACATTGTAAAATCTAACTGTATCTACCATGTACAAGGAGCTAAGAATGTTGAAATAACTCTATAATTTGGACTCTGGTTTTAATTATATATTCTCTTGTTGTAACAAAATAATAATAATCACTCAATGTACATTTCTATCCTATTCTCACATTAATATTCTCTTCTTGGACTTGGAAACTATTAATAATTTTCTTTCCATATTTTGTCATGAGATCCTTAGCAAGAAAGGGGAGCAATATTTGCAATCTTCCAATCTCTTTGTCAAATTTCATCATACACATGGAATCCTTTTTATGATGAAATATTACCTTTGGCATATGCACGTGTTGCATCATGCTGACATTTTGTCTCTACAAAACAATCTACAGCCTCTCAAATAATGATATCAACAAGATAGATCAATAAGAGAATTTAATATAGGAGCTATGTAAGGTTCAAGCAAATGACTCTTGAATTTAACTATAAGTGTCTTCATTCAATACATGCATAAGAAAAATGATACAGTGATTGTGTAAGGATACACATCCCTTCTTTGAATTCAAGTTCCTCCTCTAATTCTACTTCTAGAACTAATGTTCATATGGGGGATGCATCTAATCCTTGCAATCAATCTTCCTGCACCAATAAGAAAGTGGTAGACAACTAAAATGAGGAAAAGCCCTATCTTGATATTACCTCAAATTCTAGAGACTGCCTTACCAGTTTCTCTGGCTAGAAGAATTCAGTTCCTTTGGCATCATGTTCAAATAGCTCACTACAACCATAGATGAGTCTTCAGGCTCCACATCCTCTATCTCTCTGGACAATACCTCAAAGGTTATGAATGCTGAAATAGCAATATCTAAGGTTGAGAACTAAAGGGCTTCCAAGCAGGTTGTCTACAAGATCTTGTTTTCAACATTCTTCTCCACTTAAGGAAAGAGCTCATGTTGACAACATATAAGATCTAATTTTTTAACATTCTTTTCCACTAAAGGAAAGAGCTCATGTTTGTAGCATATCACGTCAAAAGAATGGCAGCTATGGTATGATTTCTTCTAACACATTCCATAGTGTCATTTCATCTCTTCTCACTGGTAATGCCTTGAAAGCAGTTGGCATCATCATAAGTGAGGAAACTTAGAGGGATGATTACCTTCTACTAAAGGGTTATGGGACATAAAAACTAATGTCTCATCATGAGACCTCCCACAATCAGCCCCCTCTCAAATGATGTAATAACACTCTGTCCCTATTAGGGCAATCATAGCTCAACACACCTATCAATGGTTCTACACCCTTGAGTGGATCAAAAGGGTTTTCCCAGCCTACTAGGTCTCCTTCAAGGTTTCAAACTCCAAAGGTGTGTCTTTATTCCACCAACCTTGTCCAAAAACAAAACATTCACTTTACTGTCATACCAGGCCTTCGCTTTGTTTATGACAGTCCACTCTTGAATAGTCCTTGATGCAAAGACTATTCCCATACACTGGCCCTCCAAGTGCTTGACATTATGGGGGAAATTTCTAACTCTTCCTTGACTCCAAATACACTCAACAACTTGTTGTTACCCCTATACAAAATGATGTCTTCATATACTATCAAACTGTGATAGTCCAAATGTTCAATCTTGTTGGGATAATTTTTGGAAATTGGATTGTTTGATCCCCTAAAACTCATAACTAAATTTTCTGCTAAAAATAAAGTTTTTTAGTAACATCCTCATCCTTCTATTGACCAAGCTATAGGGTTTTTCTATCTAAATACATTATCCAACTAACATATTCTCTGACTGCCAATTCTGGAAATATTTTCTCTGACATAAAATCTGATTTTGTGTCTCCTCTAGCACATTCCAAACTGTGTTTGGATTCCTGCAACCAAATGGAAAACAAAATATATATAATGCTTCCCTCCATCCCACCAAGTTTTAGCCCTTTCTCAATGTGGAATGGAGGCCTTTCACATTTTTTTAGGTCATTGTTTACCTTACTAAGGGCTTTAACTATTTTTACAAATATGAAGAGAACTCTGTCATGCCCATAAAATTACATGCAAAAACACACCAACATTTTTTTTAAAGGGTTATAAGTTTATGTTTATGGTCATCATTTGACTAAAGTTTACTCGGTTAATCCTGGTGGGGAGCTGGTTAACTTAACTGGTCACGTAAAAAGGATTCCCTATAATTTAACCTAAGTGTTCGAGTTAAACTAATCATGCTAATGAAAGTAACATAATGAACAAATTAATGTCCAAATTTAAACTTTATCTAAACAATTTATTTCAATCTAGCCGCCAATTCATAAATGAATTTAACCTTACTAATAGCATTAATTTAAGTCAAATGACTACATCATAAATACATTATTATATAATGAAATGTTTCCCATTAACTAAATAATAACCTAACAAACCTATTAATCATAGTTTTGAATTCATTTAATTTATAATTCACTAGAAATTAAACTATAATTTCCATTAATTAGAAACATACTAACAACCCCTTATTAATTTTGATTAACACAAAAAAAATCATTTATTAAAATGTAATTTAACTTTAATCTAAGGAGTTTAATTACAATACAAAAATAAAATTGTGTAAATAATAATACAATACTGACAAATAAATACTTTATTAATTAATAATTATAAAAATGTTAATTAATAAATATATATGCTGATAAATATACTTATAAATATATTTATCAACAATTATAACTATTAAAAATAAAGTTAATTTAATAAATATATTTATAAATATTTTTATTAACAATTATATTTATTAACATAGAAAAAATATTTATTAATAAAAATATTTATTAATAAATATATATTTCTTAAAATATATAAAAAAAATTTATTAATAAATATACTTATTAATAAATATATTTATTAATGAATATATTTCATATCTTATACAAAAAATTAAAAAAAGAACCGAAATTACTCCTCCCCCCCGTGCATAATTTAACATGGCCCCCAAGGTAACCGGTGGGCCCACGCAATGCTGCGGCAGTGCATACCTACCATATGTAGGTAGTGGGAGGCGTGGGGTCCACGCCCCACCCCCGACTTAAAAATTTTTAAATTTTTTTTTATATTAAATTTTTTTAATTTACATTTTTTTTAAAATAAAACAAAACCCTTTTTTTTTCAAAAGGCATTTTTACATACAGCCAAGTTATTTGGCATATGGATTTTATTCCACATGACATTTTTTTAATTTAATTTTTTTTATATTAATTAATTTAGACTTTTGTGGTCCCATTTTTATTAATATCTATATATTTTTGTTTTAAGGCATTTGAGAGCCTTTTTTGGGGTGACGACCTAAGTGGGTCCCCCTAGTTGACTTGGCTTCCACTAGGCCAAGGAAACACTAAAATAATCTCTGTGGTATTGGAAAATGTATGAGAAATTTTTCCATACATTTTCCAGAAACCTATAGGTCTCTATTTCTATTTTTTTTGTGCTATTTTTTACTAGTTAGTTTGTTTCTTTCTTCTCTTTGTTGATTTTTTTTTTTTTTTGCAAGTGTCTAAGAGGTTTAATAGATCTAGTCTTATTTTTTTAAACATAAGGTATAGTGGATTTTTTTCTACAAACCATAAAATCAACTATGATTGTAACATACATTTTTTTACCAAAGAAACAACTAAACTTTTCAAATTGTAAACTTTTTTTTGCTTTAGCTTGCTTATAAACATGAATAACTATATTACATTCAAATGCTCAGATTTCTAAGGAGGTTACTCTAATGAAATTTGAACAAACTCTTCTATACAATTTTTTTTTCAAGCAAACATTCTACAATTATATCATTTCTTAACATTGAAATCATTTCACAATTACAATAACACTTTTACAATGACTATTTCAAGGAGAAACTCATGAAACTAAAAATACATTATTACTATTTCATGCTTTGAAATGTTATCACAATAACAACTTAATACATAAGCATCAACTTGAGCAACATACATTATTTGCAAGAGATCATGAAGCTATCCAAAAAGGAAACAATACATTTTTCATGACTATGAATACTTCAACACTATGATACAAGCACTAGACTTGGAGAGTATATCTTCGTTACATAAATACATTGAGTTCAACGGATCCTTAAGATTCTCTTGCAATAACAATAATCATAAAACAAGTAAGATCCATATCAACTTTAGAATACATCCTCAACTTTCTTCAAAAATATAACTTCAAACATGAAGTTTTCAATGACTTCCAATCCTGCAATAAAACAAATATAGGCCATGGAGTGCTCACCTCCCAACCTAGGCTTCTATGAAGCCACCTCCAAGCTTTGGGAACCATCACATAGACAAGGTTTCACAATCAAGCAAACCAAAATCACAATAACACAATAATCAAACTTAAACTCTCATCCAAGGCTAAAACAAAGAGTCTCCAAATGACTCAAAAATTGGGGTGAAGGTGGAACTAAAACTCAAGGGGAGAAAGGACATTTCATAAAAATAAAAGACAAGCCTACACTTGGCTTTCTCATCACACATCTTGCCACAAAATCTCAACACAACAAAACTCCTTATGACCCCATGGCTTCAAGCCATACAATCACTTATGACCCCCAAAATATTAAAAAAAAATGACTACATAAAGTCCATACATCCATGTTTCTTCCTTCTCCATACTAAGGAGAGACTCTACACCAATGGTTGTCCCAAAATTCCCTTCACCCCCAAGGCTACTCTTCCCTCCCAAGGGTGAGTGTGGCCTTGAGAAAAAATCTCTTAACACAATATAAATCAAGAACTCAAGAACTCAAAAACTTCACATTTACAACACAAATAAAAAACATACACTAAAATAAGCTCAAGATTCACATAACATCTAGTAACACAAAAAAACAAGATTCTTAAATTATAAGCATGTAATAACACCATAACTAGTTTTTCCATGCAAGAATGAAAATATTCTTGAGAACTCTTTCCACATGAAATCATCAACAAGTGAAATGAAGAATGCCACCAACCTAGATCCAAGCTTATGGAAAAAATTTTATGAAGAGCCTCATCTTTTCCTAAGTCTTCTTTCTCCAAATTAGCAAAGTCTCCAAATCTAGAGAGTGGGTGTCAAACTCTTCCAAAAGAAGAGTCCCCTCTAAAAAGGCCTCCACACAATCTCCTAGTGATAGGATCTCATTCTCATTGGATGGTCTTCCCAAGTTTCTTACATGGTTTCCAAATATGGACTCCTAAAAAGGTTGGCCAAAAAGGTGGACCAAAGACTTACATCTTAATTGGATGGAGCTCTAACCAAGACCTTGCTTCAAAAGTGGATTTTCGGCCATTTTGAAAATCTAACTTTTGGAGGGGTCTTTTGGTCAATTATGGGTTGTCCTATGGTTAAAAATAGCCCTTACCCATAGGTATATCAAGTGGGCTTACTAAAAATGGTCTAAACACACCCCTAGGCACCTTTTAAACCCCCCAAAAATCTATGTAAATTTCAAATTCGAAATTCATGAAATAACTCCACCTCAAGCTCCCTAACCAAGGGATTCTCATGGGGATCCTCAAGGGTACTATCCTAGGTTAATGGGCATCCAATCCCCAAGTGGACATGTCATGGCCACAAGTACACACACAAGTGTCAAGTGACACAAACAAAAATGACACATCACAAGCCATGTGACATATCCACTTGGGCATACTCAACATAAATCACATTAACAATTTAACATATAAATTAAATACATCCATGCACATTACTTTCATGAATTAAATATGATACAATGAGGTTTTTGCCTCTCACTAGAAGAAACCTTGGCTTGAACTGATTTACACATAAGTCTATGCTTTGGTTCCCTGAATTTACCATGGTCTAATTCCCTGCACACTAAAGTCCAACATCAGTAGTCCAAGAAAATAAATACATGTAAATTCATAATATTAATTATCAAGATAATTCATTCAAAATATCATAATTCACATGACATAATCATTCATCTATAACATACATACAACTCATCATGAAATTACATAATTCATCACTAAATTAAGCTTATAGCACAATCATAGCATAAATAATTCAATTGCAATTAAATATCATCATGACATCATAATCATTCATAAAATCCACTTAATCACACATAAATGTTCCAAATAGGTATCACAGTTTCATCAAAATAACATAATTGAATGTGCATCTAACTTCTAAGATGATAAAACCATAATATAAAGTATCAGTAATCTATAAAGCATCAACATATAATCATCAAATAAGTCTATCTCAAATGCAGAAGCTAAATGGCTATGACAAGCTCCGTGTGAGGCCTCACATCCTCCCCCCCTATGCATGAACTTCCTCCTAGAGTTCATCAAAAAGATGGGGGTACTGTGCTCTCATCTGCACTGCATCCTCCCATGATGCCATAACCTCATCATAGCAATCCCACTGGATCCTAACCTAGTCCAGCTCTTGGCCTCGAAGAGCTAGCATCCAGCGTGCCAAAATGCGGATGGGCTCCAAATCCAACTGACCATCCAACTCCACCTGCAAGGCATCCCAATCTATGATATGAGTCTCATAAAAAATGTACTTTCTCAATATTGACAAATGAAAAACATCGTGGATGCATGACAGGCTCTGTGGCAAAGCAAGATGATAGGCGATAGGACCTATCTGCTCAAGTATCTCAAAAGGACCGACAAATCTAGGTGCAAGCTTAGAGCCCTTTCCAAATCAGATTGGACTCTTATGAGGTCACACTCTCAGAAAGACTCTATACCAAACCTAATAACTACGATCTTCCCTCTTGGCATTTGCATACTTCTACCCATCTTGTACCTCCTTCAGATGCTATCTAATCAAAGTCACCTATTGCTCCAACTCCCGCACTAACTCAGGATCTAAAGCAACTCTATCCTCTATGTGGTCTCAACTCAATGGTGTTCTACATAGTCTGCCATATAATGCCTAATAGGGAGGCATACCTAGAGAAGTGTGATACCCACTATTGTAGGAAAACTCAACCAAATGAAGGTATTCCTCCCACCTACTCTGATGATCCATGACATAAATGTGGAGCATATCTTCCAACACCTAATTTACCCTCTCTGTCTAACCATCGGTCTCTAGGTGATAAGTGGTGCTAAAATTGAGCTTAGTGCCCAAAGATGTCTTTAATCCTCTCCAAAAAGATGATGTGAAGAGAGAATCTCAATCAGAAATAATCTTACGAGGTATGCCATGAAGTTTGACAATATCCTGCAAGAAAACTTGTGCTACTCCTAGGGCTATAAAAGTGGTCCGAACGGGTGAAAAGTGGGCTACTTTGGTCAGCTTGTCAACTGTCACCATGATGGCATCATGGCGTTGAGATGACATAGGGAGACCAATGATGAAGTCCATGGAAATAACATCCCACTTCCACTCTAGTATCTCATGAGGTTGAAGCAAACCACCAAGGTGATGATGCTCTGCCTCAACCCTCTAACACTCAAGACATCATGCCACCATCTCAGCTATGTTCTGTCTCATCCCTGGCCAATGATATAACTACCTCAAATCAGCATGCATCTTCTTGACTCTGGGATGCACTACATAAGGTGCTCTATGAGCCTCTAACATGATGAAAACTCACAAATCTCTAGAGGATGGGACATAGATGTGTCCTCTATGGCATAAAAGCCCATCATAATCTAGGGAATATTCTGAATACTTACCCTCAAGGGTACTCTGAGATCGAATAATCTGACTAACCTCTACATACCACACATCCTCATGCAAGTGATGTAGTATCTGATCTCTTAATTATGTACTTGTAGTCATAGAGTAGGCCCCATGGCATCTCCTACTCAAAGTATCAGCAACTACATTCTCCTTGTCCTTGATGTAGTGGACATCAAAATCGTACTCACATAGAAATTTCATCCACCTATGCTAACATGCATTCAGGTTCAGCTGAGAGAAGATATACTATAAACTCTAATGGTCAAAATGAAGCTCAAACCTATGACCTAAAAGGAAATGCCACCATTTTACTAATGCATGAACCACTGCAGCTAACTCAAGGTCATGAGTGGGGTAATTAAGTTCATGAGTCTTAAGTTTCCTAGACTCATATGCAATGGCTCGACCGTTCTGCATAAGAACTGCTCCCAAACCATCTAAGGAAGCATCTGTGCAAACAACAAAATCTGCTAAAGGATCAGGCACTGCTAGAATAGGAGTGCTGGTAAGTGCCTTCTTGAGTTCCTAAAAGGCCCTCTCGCACTTCTTGGTCCACTCAAATTTCTTTCTCTTACGCTAAAGAGAAGTGATGGGATGTTCCACTCTAGAAAAACCCTCTACAAAATGCTTGTAGTATCCTACCAAACCCATAAAACTCCTGACCTCGGTCATAGAAGTAGGTGTAGGACAATCCATGATGTCTCTAATCTTAGATGGATCTATTGAGATTCCATCTCCTAAAATAACATGTCCAAGGTAATGAATCTCTATCCTATAAAAAACACATTTAGACAAATTTCCATACAACTGATTGTCTCTAAGACACTACAATACTTGTCTCAAGTGCTCTTCGTGCTCCTCTTCATCCCATGAATAAATCAAGATATCATCAAGGAACACAATTACAAACTTATCATGGAAAGTGCGGAATAAGTAACGCCCCACTAGGAAACCCAAGAGGACAAGACATAAACCTCTATAAAATGCAAGTAGTAAATTTCTTTTTTTTTTTAATTTTAACCAGAATAATATTCATTATCACACTTCATATTTCTAAAAGAAGAAATAATTTTCTACTACTTGAATGTAAGATTTATACAACTTAAGTCCTCACAGGTTCCCTAACGTCGCTACTAAAGCAACATCATATAAACTATTTACATGCATAAGATATCCATCGAATCATGAGCTTAAAAGATCTACGTTCATTTTAACGCATCAAGTTAAATGTCCCTAACTTATTTCTTTTATTAAACATAGGTTAATCATCCAACATCATTATTCCTTTTATCAACTCATTCCATAAATTCATATTGATTTCATCTACATCTACTATCCTTTATATCACTTTTCTCTAATAAATTAGGTAAGAGATTAATATTCATTAAGGTAGGCATTATCCTAGGTACTTCATTAACATGAACCAAGTATTAACATTATAATCAAGTTACTATTTTATTGCATTGTTTCATAACCATTCATTGTTAATAATTCCAATCACTAATCTATCATTTCTCAATAATTTCCTTGGATCCTTTCATCAAGAGAGAATACATTATTGTTGCGATACATCATTATATATAACTGTATTTAAGATTATTTCCTTTACATATGGACAACATAAGAGGATAGGAGAAATAACATAAACACTTTCTTTTAATGCTAGTAACATGTCCAATATTCCACATTCTTTTCCCTTTCTTTTACCTAAAACTACCCATTCCCTTATGCATTGCTTTGAATTGAGATTACATAAATACTACAAGACTCCTTTTAGGAGATTAAAATTACATGAATACAAATACATAAGTACATCTCAACATATTAAAATATCCAATAAGAAATCTTCAACTGCAGATCTGGAAAGGAATATGTGCTAGGATCATCCAAAGAATCATGAATAATACCTCGATATAAATATTAAGCACCCAACCACGTAGAGCCAATAGGCCCACTCCCCCGAGCTAGGAGATAGAACCAATGGCCCATACAAGAGGTAACAACTAGGAAATTCCTAAGGTGGTGATAAAATTTCCCCAAAGTCACAACACAAAAGAAAAGACAAGAAGACCACAAGAACTACCAGAGGCATGATCAAATTTGGTAGAGAATCTAAGCTACAAGCTAGGTGAGTGTCATTGCATAACCCTCACCCCTTTGGTTATCCTAGTACTAGCCACTCTTGGCCCCGGCCCCCAAGTAGGCACATGCGGAACCGAATACCTCTTGTACAGACAAGGTCATTCAGTCATACCTACACATAGGTACCTTCTCCCACTCCCATCCTTAGTCTTTACTAGCACTAAAGGCATGGGCGAGGCACAATTAATCTTGATTAGTGTGTAATTTTCCATTCCAATAATCTCCCATTCCCAATTCATTTATTTAGGTTATCACTTGATTAAATAACTCATAGTAGATTATCCTGGTACTAGCCACTTAGGGCCCCAGCCCCTCACTATGAGCCACTCACCTAGTGTACTTAGGTTCCCTAACATACATATAAAAATTATAAGAACATAATAGATCCATCATCAAGAATTCATATCAATTCCATAGCAACATTTGATTGAGTTTAGGAAAACATATGTTGTCCCTAGTCCACTTGACAACCCTAAACCCAATATGGCATTCAAAATGTTCCAAACATATAAGAAGACATCCAAGTGATCTTATAAACATATTCAGAGTATACATAGATCCAATTAACCAAAAACAAATTCTAATAGCCTCTAGTAACCATACGAAACCCTAAAACTTAGTGATGTTCTTAAACTGAATTATTTCAAGCAAGGATTAAATGCAAAGAATAGTCATCATAGAACAGTCATCCATATCTTCCACAAAACAAATAATAAAGACAATCTCTTTAGTGGAGATTTAGATAATATAATTATGGACTCTCAATTTTATTTTTAGGAAGACCCAATGGTGGGAAAGAAATTTATGACTTCTGGTTTAAAACAGAAAACTCTGGTTAGGGTTCAGACCTGCCTTCACTAAAATGATTGTAATTTTCACAAAACATAATAAAAATTATCCAAACCAATTGGAAATGAAAGATAAGACTTAGGAGAATCTCTAATATCAAATTCAGACTTTTATATAATCATATCATCCTGTAGCATATGAATACATTTGACAGAAAATTCAGAATCAAGAATGGACAGACATAGTCTGCCAAAATGTCAAAAATAAGACATTAATTCGACCCTAAAAATAAAATCAGAGAGATACCCATTTGAGATCTATGAATTTCACTTCCAGAAAATCAATTTAGTAAAACCATAGATGCAATTTAAATTATTATAATAATAGATCTCCAAAAATGGGTTGCTAAAAACCCTAGGAAAACACATGCCAATTCTTACAAACAAAAACTCAAAACTTTAAAATAACCATAGAAATGAAAATTATAGATATAATAAATAATGATAATATATACATAAATCCATAATCTATCAGATACATCAAGTAACTAAAATATTCAATCCATACCTCATGTCCTACGAAGGTTGAATCGAAGAAGGAAGGAAACAAAAGAGAAGACAAATCCAAACTTGAGATGCATCCTTCAAACCCTATCCACTTTCAGAAATCTCCATGAAAGGAAGAAATAATTCCACAGCAAAGAATCCCTCTCTCAACTACTGAAATTCTCACAAAAATGTCTCTCTCCCAAAAGCAAAGATAACCAAAAATTCTTAAAGACATATGCTTACAAACTCTCCCTCACATCTCCAAGTTTTCTCTCCAAAATCTCTATGAAAAGTAAGGTCATCCTCTCCTCAATGCTTCAGCCCCAAAATCCCCTCCCTTCAAATGAGAAAGTAGTGCATATAAATATATTTCCAAAGGTTTAAAGGAAAAGTAACCAACTCCCAACTAACTCTTAACTAAAGGGTATTATAAAATAACTTAATATCATACAACTATATTACTCAAATATACAATGAAAGATGATTTGTATTCATTCATACACATATGCAATATTATCCTAACATATATTCATATGACATTATTAATTATATCAATATCTATATATATAACCTATCCACATTATTAATAATTAACAATTGAGAATAATATACCTCGCATTATTTAATATTTAATTATTAATAATACTATACTTTACATTAATCCCAAAATATACACCATCAACAATATCTACAATAATTAACATATAATCACATATAAATTATATGTGTGTGTGTGTGTGCGCGCACGCACCCATATATATATTTCTATATATATATTTATATTTATATAGATAGATGCCAAATACCAAACACTATAATCTATAAGATTATGAAGTAATAGATCACAATATTATTACCTATTTATAATTACTATAGGATATAACACTGAGGTAGAATAAAATCACATGCCTCAAAATAAATCTAATCATCCAAAGAGGCCATAAAAATCAACTATGAAACATATCGAGAAAACCATAAGATCAAACAAGGTCAACCAAAGTCAACAAGGAAAGTCAAGCCAAACTCCTGACCAAGCATGAAACTGTGAAACACAACATAGAAAGATTAACTAAGTATCATACCAAGAAGGAGAAATAAATAAAATGAGTAAACAAATCATACAACCAAATGAATTCAAGTGGCCACAAGGCACTAACTACAACCATGCCCAACCGGGTGTGTTGGATCTTGGTTTTTCACCCAAAGGTTGATTGACAAAGAAGGAACCCTAATATTCCCAAATGAAAAAGGAAGACTCATGTAGGGGCCTTAGTACTATCTCCATAACAACAACCATCGAGGATTTCAGGGCATGCTCAGACCTGTGAAGGCAGGTGAAGTCGATGCCCGGTACCTGCAAACCTACATCACAAAGAAGAAATACATATTCACGGATATACATATAAAAAAAGACATTGCAAATAGATGACCATGATCGATACATCATGTGGACCTCAGCTATGTGAGTAACTACGACTTCATCCTGAATCATGAAAAACACATCATGTATATATATACACTCAAAGCATGTAGCATCATCATAACAAAGGTTAGAATCTCAAGCATTGTGTTAGTCTCTTATCAATACTAATAATAAATCAACATAATCAAATCATCAAGTGAGATACAAGATTCATCCAAAGTAACCTTAATAGAAGAAAATATAAATAATCACTTATATATATATATATATATATATATATATATATATATATATATATATATATATATATATATATATATATATATCAAGTACATATCATATAACATCCTAACTATATTCATAAAGGTCTTGAAGGTACTCAATACATACACGGAGATAAATACATACAAAAATGATACCTTTAGACAGTATGTCTGATATTAGAATCCTTGAGTACTAGCTTATGAAATTATTATAAACAACTATAGGAATAGATCAAACAAGTATCATGTACAACTTAAGCTGTAAGAAAACATCTAAAGATCTTAATTCTTTCAAAAACACAAAACTTGTATTAGGGTTAGAGGGGTATTACAGAATACCCCATTCATAAGGCTCATGAAAGCTGATGGAGCATTGGTGAGTCCAAAAGGTACAACTATGAACTCATAATGCCCATATCTGGTATGAAATGTAGTCTTAGGAATATCATTGTCAACAATCCATAACTAGTGGTAACTTGACTTAAGATCAATCTTGGAAAACACTTTAGCACCCTTAAGCTGATCGAATAAATCATCAATCTTGGGGAGCGGATACCAATTCTTGATGGTAAGCTTATTAAGTTGTTGGTAATCTATATATAACTGCAAGGATCCATCCTTCTTCTTAACAAAGATAATAGGTATGCCCCAAGGTGAAACACTAGGATGAATGTGACCCTTCTCCAAAAGTTCTTCTAACTGAATCTTGAGCTCATTAAGCTCATTAGTGGTCATCCTATAAGGTTCCCTCGAAACTAGAGCAGCTCCTGGTATAAGATCTATATGGAAATCTACTGCTCTACGAGGAGGCATGCCTAGAAAGTCAATAGGAAACAAATTTGCATACTCCCAAAGTACAGGAAAATCATCAAGAGATGGTTCCTTTTCCTCCTCATCCTCTCTATCACTGATAGTAATAGAAAAAAGCTAACATCCCTTCCACATGCTCCGCTTAAGCTACATGGCTAAGATCATATGAAGAGATATGCCTCTCTGAATCCCGCAAATCACAATAGGTGTACCTTGATCATTAAGGCACTCAATCCTCTTCTATTGACAATCTAACTTAGCTCTATGGGCATAAAGCCAATCCATACCAAGTACTATGTCATAAGAACAAAGAGGTGTGATATGAAGATCCACAGTAGTGATGAAATCACTAATCTGCACCTGGCTATCCTTCACTAAAGAGTTGATTGACACTCTAGACCCTGATGCTAACTTCACTTCCCAACTAACTTCCTATCTAGCTGCCACAAGCCCACAATGCTACACAACAAATGGAGATATAAAAGAATCAGTAGCACCAGAATCAAAAAATATGGTAACACTAATACCGTTGATCATACTTGTAGCCTCTATCACTGTGGCCTAGTGCTCGGCCTGGCAGTTATCTACCACTGAAAATACCCTGTGAGACTTTCCAAAGTCTCTAATTGTAGGCTCTAATGTTGCCATGCATTGACTACCTATCGTCTGACCCTAAGGACAATCACGAGCTAAGTGCCCCATGGCACCACATGCATAGCAAGGACCATGTGTGAAAGACTGAACTCCCTATGGCCTAGAGAACTATTGTCCTCTGGTCCTACTAGAAACCCTGAAACCACCCTGAGAGGACTACTAAGTCCTTGCTGGGGGTGCATCTATATATTGTTGTCACTGATCCTTCCTTGGTCCCTGTGTCTACCACTATTTGGGCTTAGAGCCCTGCTGACACTGTGGTTTCTATTTCTAGTTTTGTTGAGTCTGTTGCTATGGGTTCTTATTAAAAGACCCTGAAGAATGCCTGTTATTACCTTTTGAGTGACTCTTTTGGTGCCCCTATGACTGAGATGTGGAGTTATAGTTCTGAGACCTGTCACGAGCGTCTCTAGACTTACCCTAAATATCTTCTACAACCAAAGCCATCTCTATTGCCTCATGAAGGGTCCCTAGTGAGGTCATGCGAACCTGTCCCTCTATCTAATCATTGAGTCCCTTAACAAAATGGTTGACTCGTAGCTTTTCATCCTTCATGTAGTCTACATAAGGTAACTATTGTCAATCAGGATTGCATCTATAGCTTGATGTAGAATCTAGTTATCCTCTTGAAACATGGAAACGTTCTCACTAATGGGGAAGAGAACGAATCTCTAGATTCTAGGCCCATTCCTTTTGGATTTGGAATATCACTCACACAAATTTGTATAAGGAAAGGGATGAAAGGAATAACGTAATGAATTCTAAACCTAAATAGGGTGATACACCAATGAATGATATGTAACTTAAACTAATCCAGCATAGAACTTTTAAAGATAATTATGGCTCTCGATACCCAGACAAACACGCAACTATAAAAGTGTTTCTATGTAAGGACCTGTAATATTTTGCACAAATAGGGAAACAATGCTTCACCAAATCACTGCAAAAGTTAGGACACAAACAACAGACCTATAATAGCAAGTATCAAGATTCGAAACATAACAAGGAATGTAGCTAAGATGATGGCTAACACAACATCAAAGCAATTAAACTCACAATATTACACTTTGAAAACAATGGGAAGGAATAAATATCTGTATTTATCAATGCTGGAATAAATCTCTGCTACAATTGTCTTACAATTCTCTCTCCAGTTTGCAATATGCAAATTAGGTGAGCCAAAAAGAAGTCCCCCTAAAAATGAGGTGAAAATAAGATAAATAGAGTTCTCAAAACCCTAATCCATATGCATGAGAAAAGCCTCCAAAATGATGAGTCAAAATGTTAGAAAGTGAAGTCAAAGTGCCCCAAGAACTGCCTCAAGTCATGCATGACTGAACTGCTACTCAAAAATATCCCAAAACTGATCCATATCTCCCAAAAATCATGCATATGTGTGGGGGTCAGATATGGACTAAAATCCTATCAAAACATGGGCCTAATTGCCAGAAACAAGGAGTGAACTGCTCAAAAACACCTCTCAACTGATGCCAACTGATGTTGAACTCAAACAGGAACTCAAAGATGTTGAGACTGCCCCTTATCTGCCTCTAATCTGATGACAACTAAAAGACTCCTTTATTAGAATGACGATCTCAAAAACAAGTCAACCTTGGTTATACATTTATTTATTAATATATTATGCAAAGGTTTTAATTTATAATTTTCCAACCTATAGTTATTATATTTTATATTTAATAAATGACAAATCTTATACTTAATATATAGAATTAAAAAATAATTCTATCAAATATATTAAGTATAAGTTTAAATTTGTTTTTTATTTAATATAAAATAAAATAAATATAAATTAAATTTATATTTATATCACATAAATTATAAAAATCTACCTAAGTTAAATAGATAATAAAATTATCTATTTAACTTAGGAATATATTATACTATATGTGGTATAAATTTAAAAGAAAGAAAATATAAATAAACCCTAAAACAGACTATATTAATAAATAGATGCACAACCTAAGCTACTCTTCCCTAAGGTCGACATGACCTTTAAATACATATATTTATTTCATTACAAAGCCATGTGATGAGGGTGTCATGGCATTTGAAGAAGTTGTCGTGACACTACATTTAAATTGATGCATTAACTTACTTCTCCTTGAGGACTCCAAAATTTTATCAAATCTGCACATAAGTGTTTTGTTTGCTCTTCATTTGTATTCCACACTTGATATTTTCACACTTTATGGAGAAGAATTTAGGGTTTTTAGCTGCCGCCATCTCTACACTGCATTTGCTCTTCATTGCTTTTGTTGGGCTCTCGCTATTCAACTCGGTTTTATCTGCATACTCACCATGGTAATTGATCTTTGAAGCTTTTCACATCTTTCATGCAGTTTTTTTTTTTCTTAAAATGCTTGACGCCTGCATATTTGCATTTAGACCAAGCAAGAGGCGATTAGGTTTCTTAAGATTATCAGCAGCCATTGCACATGCCATTGCAACTAGTGATGATCTACTTAACTTGGCACCATAAGCACCTCCAATATGTGCTATATTTACATTTACTTTGTGTTATGGTTTGTTGAAGGCTACTACAACACATTGCTCAACCTATGAAGAGTTCTAAGTTGACGAGTAAGTAGTCATACAACCGCCTTGACCAGGTATACACAAGGACCTTTGTGTTTCCAAATGCAAATGGTATTGATGACCTATACTAACCTTTCCTTCAACAATAACCTCGTTAGATCTGAACGAAGAGTCTACACATTTTTATTTTTTACTGTAGGCTTTGGGCTCGGTTTGGACTGTCAACTCCCTCAAATGGAAGCACATGATGTGGTGACATTGTTTGTTGAATGCCATGAAAATGCGTGAATCTAGATTTTCTGGAACTTCACGGTATTGATAGTGATTTTGGGTTTGACATTTCCCACAACCTTGGACTGGAACATCCAGCACTAAGTTGATACCCAACTCGGTGTTTTGACTATTGAAATCTAGCCTTAAGTTCCTCTTTTATAACTCAGCCATTTTGTATGTGATCTCTTTGTACTTTGAACTTGGGCTCCTCAGTCTGAAGATTATTCTTCCACAGTAATTTTAAGATAAGTATTCCTCTCTTTTCTGCTTTGTTGTTTGAAACTCTTACCAACTGCTGAAATATTTTATTATGCTTCAATTGCTAACATTTAGGGGTTTATTCTGTGATCTATTCTTATGCACAAGCTTGCTATAAAAATTCTCTTTACCCAAAATCAGAAACTCACGGATCCACTAGCAGTTTAGCTGTAGTTGAATGTTTGATTGACTGTTAATATTGCATGACTTATACTTGACTATAAATTATGCCACCTTTGCTTGCTTACTGATTTATGAAGCTTGCATTGTCATAATATTTAGAATACCAATTACTTTGTTTTTCCTTTAACACATTCAATCTGATACAATATCGTGAACATTTCCATATAGCTTAGCAGTAATGCAATCAAAAATTTGAAAGACTGTTTTCCTTGAACGCAACCACACTGTATTCCCCATATGAGTCTTTGAACCCTCTGGCATTAAAAAAAAACACAAGGATGTGGAGTTTGTGCATTAAATTCTATACTATTTCTAAACAAACACCAAGGTAGGGTATTTCATTTTACGAGCATAATTTGCTGTCAGTATTTTTCTATGTAAAAGTCTTAGTCTTGCACTTACGGTAACACTTAAGATAATATCATGTCATCTGATAACAGCAACTACATCACTATTGTTTGAATATTAAGAGAACTTATTTCCATTGATTTGACCTCTGCATTGCTTTCTCTATCATGAACATAGTAAAAGTAGACTTACCATTTCTTTTATCAAGCAATGTCACAGATTTTCTCATAACTATTGTAAAATTATTGAGATTCAAAACTGAGAACCTAGCTTTTATTACTCACTTTTAATGAATGTATAACTCAGCTGAATGCTTGAATATGCAAATAATGCTCAGTTTTATTATGCTTAATCTCTGCACTTACATGCTGTTACTTGACCATTATTCTCTGTTTATTCTCCTTTTGCAAATAATCATTTCCACTATCATTTTTATTGCATTTGAGCATATTTCCAATAGCATTTACTATCTTCATTCTATCTTCTGTATTATGTCATCTGATCTTATCCTGTTATGTGATGTTTAGTTTGTAGATCATTGATTTCAAATATGACAAATTTATAGCACATATTTTAGCAAGGAAATCTGTTTATGGGGTTCGAGCACGGGTTCATGACACCCATAATTAGATTTCTTGTGACCCTAATCCTGATATTTAGCACATTAACAATAACTGATTAGCACTTTGTATCCTCATTTCCTTGATATAGCCATTGTCAGAAAACACACACTTAATGACAACAAATAAATAAATTGTGTCTTGTTTAGTCTTCAACCTGCACAGGAAACAAACATATTAGTATAAAAAATGATTTTATTTCTATTTTTCTCTTGCTGAATATGTATCTGTACAGCTGTCATGCTTAGAGATAGGTGCTAATCTCATCATTGCTTAATCTTTTTAGACTAACACCATCTCTTCCTATATTTTGCAGACACCTCCAGGATGCGGAACCTCTTCAATCATCCAACCAAGATGACTCAACAACCTCTTCCATCATTCCATCCAAGCAATGATGGAATTGACCCCTATCTCTTTTCTTGACTTCTATACATATGCATTCTTTATTCTATTTCTTGCATTTTCCTTTAATAGCTATCCCATGGCTTGTATGGGACCTATTCTATATATTCTTTTGCAAATGAATAAAGAAATTTTAATCGCAAATACACTTATATTTTACTTGTAAATGATGCATTTGCACATGAAAGAAATGTTCTCTTTTTTATGTACTTTTTTACTTTCCATTCAGCATATAGTAATTAATCATGAATACTTCAATAAATTTTAAATGTACCAAGAGTACCTTTCACCGATGCTATCTAAACTTTGCCAATTTTAGCATGATGCTAAAATTGGTAACATTTTTGGTGACCTCTCAGGGGTGTTTGCCTACTAAACAAAATAGACTAGCTACCTTTTGCAGTCCATTGGGCACAGAGTCTTGAACTTTGATAAAAACTAAACCTTCTCAAACTTTAGAAAACTTTCGAAAAAACTAAAAACTTAAAACACACCACTCTAAAAACTGAAACTGAAACTGAAACTAAAATACCTCATGCTAGCTGTTTGGAAGTTTATACCTGTCTGTCTTCAACATCATCATATTGGTGATATGCCTGTTATGTGAGTGTCTTTACCTCGTTCTGAGGTGTACATCTGTATGATGATGCTAATGGGACATAGTGATTGATTTGTAAACAACTAGCATAAAGTAGAAAAAAAATTTGAGTACATTTTTTGAATTGTGCACTTTCTCCTAAAAATTTGTCTTCTTTCTGAAGTCTACAAGCTGCTAGGAAAGGTCATGGATGACCTATTTTGGAGTGTGGCCATTGTGCCTAATTCAAAAACTTGGAATGTCTAATGTTTCACATTAGGATTAATGTATACATTTCTGAACAGTTCTACCATAAAGCTGTCTAACTTGCAACCTTCAGAAAACTACTAACTACTAACTACTAACTGAAATGTGCCCAGCACTTGGAGAAAACAAGCTAAAATTGAAAACTTCTAACCTACCCTAAGCTAACCAATCATCCATGCCTCAGATACATCCATTAATAGATTGATTGAAATAGCTTCCTTTTCTCACCAACAACGGATGAGATGCATGCATACATGCAACTAAGAAGATATGCAATATAACTTGAAGAATCTGAAACTCCTAAAGCATATCTTGAAAATAATAGACCAGATCACATACCTCTTGGACTTGATCAAAATCAATGCAGATTTGAGGTGAATAAATGTGCTGGATCTACTCATCAATGACTGAGAATTTAGGCAAAAGCTCCATTCTGGAAAGATACTTGATTAGGCAACCTTTTAAAAAAGTAAACTTGGGGTTGTCCTTGCTAGTTTCTCTACTTTCCTTTGGTTCTTCATGGTTGTCCTTCATTATTGACAGCCAAGTCAATTCCTCCTCTATGGTCAAATGATCATCATATTCTGTCAAGTCAACTAGGAGCTCATCAAAAACTATTGATCCACTAGGAATCATGAGTAATTTGTTCCAGCTTGCTTTCCTGCACAAAATCTTTAGAAATAATGTCATCCAAAATCGAATAGCCTTGAATAGGCACTAATTCTAACCCCTTAATAGAAAGCTTCTCACAGAAGTCTAAAATAATGTCATCAAAACACTCTTCTAAGCTTTGGTTAGCTCCTTGATCTTGAACACCTTGCTATACTGAAGTGACCGGGATCTCATCTTCCTTCTCTTGATCAAAAAAAGAAGGTAACTCATCAAAGAGAAGAACAACCATCTCTTGTAGATTAAAGCAATCTCCTTGGCTTGGAAATGACTTGCATGGGACCATCTTGACAATTTTATGATCAGCTGTATCTGATTTAGCTTCATGCTCTTGTATGAGGATAGGCTTTAATTCTTTATAAGGCTACAAATGCTCTATCATAGGTGATTGTGCTAGAAAGATATCACTAAAACTTGGGAATGAAGGCTTAATTGGCTCTTTATTCATAGGTTCTCTGGGTATAGGAGTTCTCCAACTTGGAACTTCACATTCAGTAGACTTAGGAGGCTCACCTTGCCCAAAATGCATGAATCTTGGAACTTTACGCTCAGGAGCCTTTTGTTCAGCCATTTGTAACTTCAGCTCTGCTTCTTTAACAACAATTTGACAATCAAGCTCTTCTTCCCATTGTTTCTTTTACTGCTCATATATTTGATCCTCATTCCCTTGCTCTTGATTTGACTGAACAAGATTGCTAGGTTCATAAAACTCTTTCATTTTAACACAGTCCCAGCTTTGAGGCTGATTGGAAATATATGCATGCTGGTTAGGCCTGAAATAATTTCCTTGCAATTGGTTATAACTCTGGGTCTGCTGCTTTAAAGCCCATGCCCATGATCCTTCTTGTTGGAGAGCCTGCTCATTAGCTTGTACAAGGGCATATTGACCGGGGGCATACTGAATATACTAATAGCCTCTTGAGGTATGGTAACTTGGACTAAAAATAGTCTTAGGATGACTTTCATATGGCTGATAATTAGCCCATTGAGCACTATTCTCATGATATAATGGTGAGTATTCTTGCTGACCATAACAATATGACATTTCTATTCATGTAATAAGCTGAAAATCTGAATATAAAAGATGATCTAAAAAATACCAGCACTTGACCTTTTGAAACCAACAGATCCTTTGCTACAAAGTCACCAAGTATGTGTTTGGAGCTCATGGAACTCATCAATACATTGTTGTGTATAGTGCTCTGATAGGTACCTGTCTCAAAACCTCTCTAGGGATATCTCCCAAGTCATAGTGTCCATAGTAGTGTTGTTCTTAAATTCTTCCTATTTCCACCATGTGGAAGCACATCCTCTCAAAAGGTGTACTGCAAAATGGGCCTTAACATTGCTATCATACTGACACAACCCAAAGCATCTATCTAAGCTCAAAATCCATGCCTCAGCATCCATACCCTTTGTAGAACCATAATACAAAGGTGGTTGTAACCGTAGGAGATCTCTAATATGGTCCCCAGCATCATGGGGTGCCATCTGAACAAATCTAGGTGGTGGTTCCAACATGTGAACTGATTCCACCTCATGTGCCCCTTGCCCTTCCTCACGATCTCATGGAGGGCTCCTAGTCCTCTCTCTAACCTCTGATCTATGTCGTCCGAAAAACTGGTACTCTAATTGAGGAATAACTAAAGGCAACCTTTCCTGTATAACTCTGATGAGGTTCAATAAGGCTACCAAGGCCTCCTGATTAGGATTGGGTGGTGGTGGTGGCTAATTAACTGCTGATATCTCAGCCCTTTTCTCATCTTGCATGCAAATCAAGGGATCTCACCTAGCCCCTCATCCTCTAATATGTCTTTGAGCTTGCCACGTAAGGGGAGGCATCCTAACAATTTAAAAAGGGTTAAAGTTAGCTAAGAAAATTTGTCTTGTCCAATGGCGAATACACTCAACTTGCCATCCTTCTAGAAAAATATAATGACCTTTTCTTCTCAGAGGAAATCAAAATAGGATCCATAATCACTTTGTCAAGCTATGTCTATTGAACCATTGGAGATTCAAGGTGAGATTTTGAATTCCTACTTTACAATGCTCCACTTGCTTTAAATTTATCCTATTATGATTAGCCAGTGCGCTTAAGATTTTAAATTTGTATTACACTAATCCTTTTTCATACTCTCTATGACCACAAACTTGACTAACCATAACATCTACAAACAAGACCATCATAATCTTTGAGCTACATGTCAGCCAAAGGGAGTACATGCTACTTGGGACACAAAAGTATTTATTCTCATCCAAATAGGATTGCTCACAAGAATAAGAAATTGTGACACCTACCCATTGCCAAAGCATTGTCTCTTGTCGAAGCACCAAATTCGGCATTCATCTAGGTGCACAAAGTCAAAGCCTACCTCATAATATTACTCCTATAAAGGAATTGAACCCTTTCTAGACTCGGTGGATAATTAAAGGGCGTGTTACAACTAAAAATAATATGTTGCAATTTAAAACTCAAAGACCCATGCAGGTCTTTAGCTTTGATGTAATAGATGAAGACAGAACAGAGACCCACATAGCTTGTTTCAACGATATTGCTGAATAACACTATAATAGAGTGGAAGTGGGTGTAGTGTATACCATTTCAAGGGGCACAGTCAAAGAAGCAAACAACACATACAACAAGCTCAACAGCCACTTAGAAATAACCATAGATGAAACATCATAATTGAAACGTTATGTTGATGACTTGTTTGGAAGAAAGAAGTGCCACTTTAAAAAAATAGCAAACATCCCAAACATAAGGAACAATACTTTGGTTGATGTTATTCAACTTGTGGTCAGTGTTGGACAAGTCTCCACAATCTGACGCTGGGATCAAAGTGAAGTCCTTCAGAGGACTATACGATTGGATGAGTCACCATCGTCAACCATTGATGTCAACTTGAGGGGACCATCTTGCAAAAATGAGGGAGACGAGTTACAGAACTGAAAGGCCTCCTAGAGAGTGGTCATTCTCGCCATTAGGAATGGACGTGTTGTTGAGTTCAAAGGAAAAGTAATAAATATTGTAGCCCCAACAATCCTAACTATACAACCCCCCATAGCAGAGGCTGACATGCTGCGCTCTTAGGTCGAGGCAGAACAAATTGACATGCCTTTGATTTTGCCAAACCTTCCCCATACTGGTGCAACACATAATAGAGTCACACTAATAACTATGTTAGAGCATTGTGCAACAAGGAAAGAGCAGGTGGAGGTCACTATAAAAACTACCATCAGATTCATTAAGCTAGATTCTCTAAGGTATCTTGCATGCCCGGTAAACACAAATGGGACAGAATGAAAGAAAAAACTACTACAGACTGATCATGCAACATGGCATTGCAATAGGTGCAACACAAACATCCCAGAATGTGACTACAACTAACACTTGCAAATTAAACTCGAAGACCACATGAGTGTTATTTGGGTTGTTGCTTTTGATCGAGCAACAACTGAGCTACTGCGCCAAATCCCTACAAAAGAACTCTATATGTTAGAACATGAGACACCTAGTGGAACCAGCTCTGAAGAGATTGTCTGAGACATGTGATTTCAAAATAGTATGCATTCACATTATCCATCAATACTAAAAGCTATGATTCTCAAACTAGAATAAGAGCCACTATCACTAGAAGCTCAAAACTTAACTCCAAAATTGAATGCGACAGTTTGCTTGCTGCAATCTATGAAATATCCTCTTCTACCTAGCTAAATTTGCCTCAAAAAATCCTTATAAAGATGTATTTGTATAGAGGAATCTACAATATTGTAATTACGTTATAGAAAGATATGACACATTGTAAAATCTAACTGTATCTACCATGTACAAGGAGCTAAGAATTATGAAATAACTCTATAATTTGTAGTCTGGTTTTAATTATATATTCTCTTGTTGTAAAAAAATAATATTAATCACTCAATGTACATTTCTATCCTATTCTTGCATTAATATTCTCTTCTTGGACTTGGAAACTATTAATAATTTTCTTTCCATATTTTGTCATGAGATCCTTGGCAAGAAAGGGGAGCAATATTTTCAATCTTCCAATCTCTTTGTCAAATTTGATCATACACATGGAATCCTTTTTATGATGAAATATCACCTCTGGAATATGAACATGCTACATCATGCTGACATTTTGTCTCTACAAAATAATCTACAACCTCTCAAATAATGATATCAACAAGATAGATCAATAAGAGAATTTGATATAGCAGCTATGTAAGGAAAGCAAATGAATCTTGAATTTAACTATAAGTGTCTTCATTCAATACATGCATAAGAAAAATGATACAGTGATTGTGTAAGGATACACATCCCTTCTTTAAATTCAAGTTCCTCCTCTAATTCTACTTCTAGAACTAATGTTCATATGGGGGATGCATCTAATCCTTGCAATCAATCTTCTTGCACCAATAAGAAAGTGGTAGACAACTAAAATGAGGAAAAGCCCTATTTTGATATTACCTCAAATTCTGGAGACTGCCTTACCAATTTCTCCAACTAGAAGAATTCAGTTCCTTTGACATCATGTTCAAATAGTTCACTACAACCATAAATGAGTCTTCAGGCTCCACATCCTCTATCTCTCTGGATAATACCTCAAAGGTTATGAATGCTGAAATAACAATATCTGATGTTGAGAAGCAAAGGGCTTCCAAGAAGGTTGTTTGTAAGATCTTTTCAACATTCTTCTCCACTTAAGGAAAGAGCTCATCTTGATAGCATATAAGATCTCATTTTTTAACATTCTTTTCCATTGAAGGAAAGAGCTCATGTTTGCAGCATATCACGTCAAAAGAATGGCAGCTATGATATGATTTCTTCTAACACATTCCATAGTGTCATTTCGTCTCTTCCCACTGGTAATGCCTTGAAAGTAGTTGGAATCATCATAAGTGAGGAAACTTAGAGGGATGATTACCTTCTACTAAAGGGTTATGGGACATAAAAAATAATGTCTCATCATGAGAGCTCCCACAATCAACCCCCTCTCAAATGATGTAATAACACTTTGTCCCTATTAGGACAATCAGAGTTCAACACACCTATCAATGGTTCTACACCCTTTAATGGATCAAAAGGGTTTTCCCAACCTACTACCAACCTACTAGGTTTCCTTCAAGGTTTCAAACTCCAAAGGTGTGTCTTTATTCCACCAACCTTGTCCAAAAACAAAACATTCACTTTACTGTCATACCAGGCCTTCACTTTGTTCATGACAGTCCACTCTTGAATAGTCCTTGATGCAAAGACTATTCCCACACACTGGCCCTCCAAGTGATTAACATTATGGGGGGAATTTATAAATTTTCCTTGACTCCAAATACACTCAACAACTTGTTCTTACCCCTACACAAAACAATGTTTTCATATACTATCAAACTATGATAGTCCAAATGTTCAATCTCGTTGGGATAGTTTTTGGAAATTGGATTGTTTGACCCCCTAAAACTTACAACTAAAATTTATGCTAAAAATAAAGTTTTTTGGTAACATCCTCATCCTTCTACTCACCAATCTATAGGGTTTTACTATCTAAATACATTATCCAACTAACATATTCTCTGACTGTCAATTCTGGAAATATTTTCTCTGACACAAAATCTGATTTTGTGTCTCCTCTAGCACATTCCAAACTTTGTTTGGAGTCCTGCAACCAAATGGAAAACAAAATATATATAATGCTTCCCTCCATCCCACCAAGTTTTAGCCCTTTCTCAATGTGGAATGGAGGCCTTTCACATTTTTTTAGGTCATTGTTTACCTTACTGAGGGCTTTAATTGTTTTTACAAAAATTAAGAGAACTCAATCAACTTTCAATGAAATTGAATGAAAAAAAGATAAAATTAGAGTATATTCAATCCTTAATATCATTTACCAATCCCCACCAAAATACTTAAGACATCTCTCTCATAGATTTTGTATGCTATTTCGGTATTCATTAATTCTATTGACAAAAGCTTCCTTATTATCCTTATCCTTATTTCCCATGGTCATTCCCACCTTCTTTTCACATAGATGGGAATGTCATTCAAATACTCATCAAATATCCTCAGGCTCACAAGAAGCTAAGCTCTAATACCACTAAAATATTCTAACTCAATCTTAAAGATTTAAAGTAAAATGAAAAAATCAAACAACAAAAATATATGATCTTAGGGATTTATTCAATAACATAAGAACTAACAAATTTATTACCATCATCAAAAGGATATTATACTTCGTTTCCAACATGAAACATGAAATCAAAACTTTGGCATTTATGCAAATAAACTCAAGACTTCAATGAATTCACAAAATTATTAACACCATATATTTGAGTTTGAACCTATAACTAACTTAAGATCATTTTCTCCTTGTTGATGTCTCTGCTCTCAAATCATTATTGCTAGTCTGTGGAAACTAAGTATGTGCACCTACAAGATCCCACTAGGAGTTCTAGACTAACTTATATTGTCTGGCTAATTCTGCATGAACTCTACGCATCTCTTGGTAATGTCTTCACTACTGATTATCGCCTATATCTACATTATTTCTTAGACAAAGAAAGGAAAAAGGTCTTCATCATGATTGCACCATTCTATCTACTACTGTACAAAAATGTAGATCGCACCCTTGAATACAATCTAATGATCCTACATTAGATAATCTTTGCTCAGTCTGCTGCTCTGACCTAGATATGCAAATGATTTCAATGAGAGGTACTAACACTAATAAAGAATGAAACTAGCTGGTAAATATGCTAGGGTCTACACTCTACCATTCAATAAAGTCTCATTTCTGCATCTGAGATTCCTTCCTGCAATGGTTTAATGTAGAGAACAAGCAGATTGTGTGCTTGTGTATGCAAGATATTTGGGTAGGTTTACAAGATAACTACTACTATTTACAAAATATTTCAAATGAACTCCATTGTAAGCTTCTATTTATGACTGTTGACAAATTAATATATCTTTCCATTTAACTCTTTGTAAGGACTAATTAGGGTTAGGTTCCTATGCATACTAAAGTGTTGATCTTTCAACTTCCAAATTCTGACGCGAGAATGCATCCATATCCCCTACATTTAAATATCTTTTCCCTTTGATTGCGGTGTATTGTAATTGTTGTGTCATTTTTATACAGTGAATTTAATGGAACTCAAGAAAGTTATTTAATTTGAACATTGTTAATGCCAGTCAAAATCAATTATTTGTACTTGTTATTCATTTCATGAATTGTTCAGTTCCATGGATGGTTTACACTGTACTTCAACACATTTGTTACAATCTACTGTGCTGTCAGAAACTTCAAACTGTACATTTGAAATGGTCTTATGAATATTTTAAAAATGCAGAGAATAGTTCTAGATGATGAAAGAAAGAAAGCTGATAAGAGAAAAAGGAATTGACTCTACTACAGTCATCATAAGGAAGAGATTTTTGTAAGGCATCATATGCAGAGGTTAAACCAAAAGAATCGAATAACACATGCACACATGCAGACAATAGAGACCAGTGAGGCACAAGCCAACAACCAACATTTCACAACAATTGAATCCAATAACTCTATTGTTAGTAGTAACTACAACACTATTTTAGAAAAACATCTACCAAACAAAAACCAAACAACAAATTCTTTCACTCCAGATTTTTGTATGGTAATGAGACAATTATAAAAATGAATCGATGCATTATCAGTACTCAAAACTTGCTTTGTATGTAAGGAAAGATATAGTGGAATGTCCACTCAAAAAAAAAGGTGAAACCATGTGTAGTAGATGTTCAGTTGAAAAAGGCATACATCGCTTCTCCTCACAAAATAACTTAGACCTAGGCACACAACTAGACATGCTAAAAAAAATCACCCAAGTAGAAAAGATGCTTATAGAAAGAGTAACACCAATACTGCAAGTTACACATGTAATGGGGGGACAATATAAGTATAGTGGGCATAGCATAAGTTTCCCCCAAGACATATCTAGTGTTGCCCAACTATTACCACAAAAATTACAAGACCTTGAAATTGTCATTATATGCAGAACCAATCTCGAAGGATAGAATTACGACTACTATGTCAACAAAAAACATGTAGTGGATGCACTAAAATACAAGATTGAAAATGACACATACTATAAAGATGTAACTATTGATAATGCCACAATCAATCTACTACCTAAAACAACAGTTGATGTATCAAACCTACTCCCAAACTTGACACCCAAACCACAAGAAAAAATGGATGAAATTGAACCTGCCACTGATCCCAATAATGAATTACAGTTTGAAGATACATCATCTTTCATCCCAAAAATGGAAAATGGACAACATGAGCTAGAAACCATCAAAGAAATACTATGTTTACAACAAATAGATGTAGACTTTATAAAATGGCCAAAAATACAAAACAAACCAATAAATGAATACACCATGGAGGGCCTATTAAGCATGGCCTTCCCAACTCTATTCCCAAATGGAATTTCCCTCCCATTGCAATTAAGAAGCAAACATGTTCACTTGCATGAATATGCTTTACATTTAATGAGGTATCATGATAAATGATTTGGGAAACATGTTCGCTTCTAATATTTCCTTTACAACCTCATTATGAGACACTACAGGCAACAAACAAGAATAGTATTCATGAAAGAAAATTTAGAAGACAAAATCCCCAAAACAATGGAAAGCCTCCAACAACATCTAGACAAACTCCCTGGCACCCAATTGGCAAATCAACTGATGTGATTTGGAACATCACTATGAGGCACACATGCATACTAGAACAAACACCACTCAGACTTAACAACCATGATATACCAACTAGGTACACCTACACTCTTCTTCATGTTAAGCTCAGCTGATACAAAATGGTCAGATCTCCATGCATTTTTTCCACATTCTACAAACCTAAAGACACAATATAGAAGAAAAGACCTCATAGAAAACATTATCCAGAACCCACACACAACATCTTTATACCTTCACCAACAATTTACAATCTTTCATGAAGAAATCATCAAAAAAAAATTGTATGCAAAGGATTATTGGTATAGGTATGAGTGGCAACATCGAGGGTCTCCACATCCATGATTTTATATGGCTTCCAAATGCACCGAATATTGACACAATCAATTGGAACAACCAAGAGGAAGTAAATCATGCAAAAAAATTCTTTGACAAATATGTTTCATCTTGGAATCCACACAACCAAATAAATAGAGAAAACATATCACATCATAGTCTTAAAGATGATCCCTACCTCCTCAATACTGGTCAAATACTATCAATGGACCATCTACAAGATTATGAAGAAATACTGAACATTGTACAAAGGCATACCAAATGCACAGAACAAACATGTTTAAGGAAAAAAAAACAAATGTTAGAATATCATTACAAAGCTCCATGGATAGAAAAAACAATCTCGACCTTAACACATGACAATGACCACACCATAACATACAACATAGTAAGAAATGATGACAGACTAAACATACACAACCCTCAAATGCTTGCAATATGGATAGCTAATGTTGACTATCAACCTGTCATATCCAAAAAACTTGTTCTCGACTACATCTCAAAATATGCATCAAAGATAGAAAAAAAATTTGAAAGCTATATCACAATATTAAAGAGAATAGTTGAGACAACCAATTCTAATGACAAAGCTCTACTAGCTTATCAAAAATTCATGGGTATGTGTAGGATCATGGAATGCCAAAAAGTGGCGATGTGAAAAAAACTTATTTTCACTCGTCCAAAAGTAGACAAATAGATTTGTTGACTTTTTAGTAGGCCTAGGTGTCAGTACACCTGGCCAAACCAAAAGCCATATCCAATAATATCGGATATTTGATATTTTCCAGTGATTATAAATCACTATACCTAGCCGCATTCAACATTTTTTCATTGCAAAAATGTTGAACGCAACTAGGTTTCAGATATCCAATCTCCAATCCCCTATTCGATTTTGCCTAAATCACCCAGGTAAGTGAAGCTTCTATTTTTTATTTTTTTTATTATTTTTTATTGTTTTTAAATAGAAATATATAGTTTTTTATATAAAAATTAGGGTAGCAATGAGTTTTTGTATTATTTTTTAAAATTCATTGTAATTATCTATTTTTTTCATTTTTATCAGACATGGAATCAGAAAACCCTCCTAATGATCCTACAAACAATCCAGATCCACCTCCCGATAGTCCCCCACCTCCAGAAGGTGTACCTATCACAAACCCTCACCGTTTAGAAGATCTAATAGGAGATAATCTAAATGAGCTTAGAGGGTTTCAAACCACATAGGCCAATATCCCCACATTGCTCCCCATGTTTATAAGAATGAACACAATTATTGAAAACATGGAGAAACTTACACAGCAACATAATGCTGCACTTCTTTGGTGCGATTCTATGCACACCCAGTTTGATGATGGGCTTGATTATGATCAAGTCATGAACCTAAATATAACAAAACATGACATAGCTAATCTTTTTGTGGATCCTAAAATCGGTCTAAAAGTAGACACTAAAAAAACCAAGTTGTCAATTAAATGGTGCACAAATAGTGCAATACGTGACAACTTTTGGGACCGTTGGTGGATGGTTTTTGATAGACCACCTCACAATAATTTGGATGTCCCATTTTATTTCATTAGAAAATTGTATGCTAAATTTGTGCTCGGTCACAAGGTGGATTATTGGAGTCTGAGACTGAACCAGGGTGTAGGTTTAGGTGCTCCACAAGATAGGGCATCTTCACAATGGGTGAAATCCTGCACATATGTCCCCCCTCCTGAGATTTCACCACCTCCCACAGTACAACATCCAGACATTATTGTTGAGGCCAGCTCACAGACTATTCAATCCATTTGCACATTGAGTGATATGTTGGTTACGTAGAGCACAACATTGTTGTCTCCTCGTCCTGATGCTTCTGGCGCTTCCACGAGCTCACATGTTTGTGTGGCCCACACTTGCATTATATGCAAGAGTATTTGCCTTGCTCCCCTAACTGATAGTGATACATATCATTTCAGCTTTGATGGGGATGATTCTACACAACACACTACAGGCATTGAAGCAGCTCATGGAGATGTGCATTAGGAGCCTACAGTACCATGGACTCCCATTGTTACGGTAAGGGTAAACCATTCACTTTTTACATTGTTTTTAAATTTTATTGTTCATATTTTTAGTAGAATTTCTTTATAATAATTTCCCACTTATGTCTTTTTATGTGTTACATTTATGTTCAGTTGATGACAGAGGAGGAGATGACACAGGTGGAGGGGTCCACGCTTTCGGCCATATCATTTGGTCTTGACTCTTCCAGGGTACATATGTTTTAATGTACTCATTGGTTTCCTTTTAAATTATGATAATAGTATATGTACATTATTTTCTAATTTTTATGATCATCTTTTACATACTGATGCAGGTGTCACTAGTTGCCACTGGGGGGCAATGTGAGGGGGTACAGGTGTCAGCTATTGATAAAGGAAAAGTAATTAAATAATTTAGTTTGTTTATGCATACATGTATACTTGTCAATTGTGCGTACTTATTTTTAATTTACATGGTTTATTTGACAGAGAGTGGTATGTGATGATGTTGTGAGACCCTATCATCATGATAGAGTGACAGGCATATCCATTCGGAGTGATAGCCCCATGGTACGTACATTTCTAAAGTTATTTGTGTGTATTTTTCTATCAAGTATATATAATATGGTCAAGTTATGATAATATGAAGTATTTGTTTGACTTTTGTAGGTCACTCCTAGTTTGAGGGAGCTAGAACGGCAAGGGTTTGTATCGCTAATGACTCAGCCAACAATCGCTGAAGAAAGTTCAAGAGAGGTAAGTTTTAATGTTAATTTAGTTATTTTGTAAACATATATTTGCTACCAAGTTTTTAACATTAAATAGTATAACTCGTAGATCAATCTCATGTTCGCAAACATATACAGGTGGGAGTCATCATTGGTGGCACTATTCCTAACTACCTAGGACATATATTAGGTCTCCTGCCCGTGGGAGGACACAAAGAGGCGAGGTATATGAGAGTTTAATTTTAGTTTAAATTTTATTTATTATTGTTGACTATGATTCTAAATTTTAATCTAACTTGGGGTTTCACTTTTGTGTTTGAATGCAGGATCCATTAGAGCTGAAGAGTACTTCAAAGAGGCTCCATTTTGATGATCCACCAGTAGATTAAGATGTCCTAGAAATATTTGTAGTTGAACTTCTTATTTTGAGATCTCATTTGACATATTTTGAGATGGCGTATGCCACATTGTATCTAGATATGTTGACATATAAATATGTATATAATTATTGTTCATTTTGATATATATATATATGAAACTTGATATTCGATCCAGTTTATTAATTGTGTGTTCATTTATTCATTGTTAGTATGTAAATATGCTTGCATGTATGTACTCATGTGTACAATTTATGCCTTAAGTATATTCATGTATATTCAAGTACAATATTCATAACCTAAATTCACGTGTATGGGCTACGTGCATGACTTAAGTGAATTCATGTTGTATGCTTTATAATTTATGTGCTACATGTATGCTTCATGACTTAAGAAAATTTATGTGTATGCTTTATGTGCTACGTGTGTTCACACGTGTAATTCATCATTTGAGGTATATAAGGATATGTATTAAAGTGGTTTCAAGGTTTGTAGATTTACCCTTTACTCCCAATGGCTAAAAGACTTCAAACTAGCCTAATTACATAATCAAACACCCTTTTGGCAATTATCAAACACCCTTTTGGCCATATCAAAACATATTGGTCTTTTGGACAAAATACCAGTACTCTACCTGTACACCTGCAAATACACTAGGAATGCCTAATAAACATGGTCTTATAGCATCTCACAAATCACTGATACCTCTCACAGGGTCTAAGTTATGAGGCTTGATAGTTTTCTCACCAATCGTGCTTAGTGCAACTTTCAACTGGCCCTCACTGCAAGTTTTGGCATCAAGCGAGACTGGTGTGCCGTGCCAAATTCAAACAAATTTGAATCTCCCAGAATGGAGAGAGATTATTGCAGGCCTCAGAAATGCCATCTTGTATCATCTCACGGATCTTTGATACCTCTCATGGGGTCCGAGTTATGAGCCTCAAAAGTTCACTGCCAAATCGTGCTTAGTGCACCTTGGGGACACTATGGTCCGGAATGTTCTGTTGACTCAATGGTCGAAATAGGGTTGTGCCTAGCATTTACCTACCCATTCGGAGCTAATGGCACAGCTCCTTTGGTGCCAGGATGAATAGTTTGGAAGTAATCCATTGGCACAACTTTTAACTGACCCTTACTACAAGTTTTGGCATCGAGCGAGACTGGCGTGCAAAATTTAAACAAATTTGAATCTCCCAAAATGGAGAGAGGTTATTGTATGCCTCAGAAACATCATCCTATAGCATCTCATAGATCTCTGATATCTCTCACGGGGTCTGAGTTACGAGCCTCAAAATTTTGCTGCCCAATCGTGCATAGTGCACCTTGGGGACACTTTGGTCCGGTGTGGTCCAAAACGTTTTGCTAACTTAGTGGTTGAAATGGGGTTGTGCCTAGCATTTACCTGCCCAACCAGAGCTAATAGCGTAGTCAATTTGGTGCTAGGGAAAATGGTTTGGAAGTAATCAATTGGCGCAACTTTCAACTGACCCTCACTGCAAGTTTTGGCATTGAGCAAGACTAGCGTGCCAAATTCAAACAAATTTGAATCTTCCAGAATGGAGAGAGGTTATTGTAGGCCTTGGAAATTATATCTTTTAGCATCTCACAGATCTATGATACTTCTCACGGGGTATGAGTTACGAGCCTTGAAAGTTCACTGCCCAATCGTGCTTAGTGCACCTTGGGGACACTTTGGTTTGGCATGGTCTGGAACATTCTGCTGACTCAGTGGTCGAAATGGGGTTGTGCCTAGCATTTACCCACCCAACCGAAGCTAATGGCATAGTCTATTTGGTGCTAGAATGTAATCCTTGAACACTATCCCTTCACCCAGGGAATCATCATTTTACTTTGGACACATTTGACCAATTTTGATTCAATGACTCCAACTATTACATCATTTGATGATACAAATGTAATGGAATTAAGACAATAGAAATGTAAGGATACAAAATTAAGATGATACAAATTATATAAGGATACAACATTCATAGTAAGGAAACACATTTTTTGCACTTTACATGGCATTAAGACGATACAAATGTGGGCTTTTAATATTTGCAAATCAACCCCATGGGCTCTTTTATATTTCCAATTTTGCATCAAATTTTTTATATACAAAATTTGGCATCTAAATATGCACATTACATTTGATTATTGTTTTTATATACAAAATTTGGCATCTAAATATGCACATTACATTTGATTGTTGTTTCTATATACAAAATTTGGCATCTAACTATGCACATTACATTTGATTATAGGTTTTATATACAAAATTTGGCATCTAAATATGCAAATTACACAACTATATATAAAAAATAAGTGTCCTTTCCACTCCAATCCCTGCATTCAGAAGGCAGAAGAAAAGTTAATAGAGAATATAAGAAGTGCCCTTTTGGCATCTAAATATGCAAATTACAGAACTATATTTTAACTTGAGTTGAACTTACCTATTGAAGTGTGCCTGAAGGGTCATCTCTTTGCTTGAGAGTATTCAGTATTGCTTCATGATTAGCAGTACTAATAGTCCAAAGTTCCTTTGTCTTTGGTTTTCCTTGATGTTTCAACAACTTAACATTGGCTGCTATAACAAGGTGTGAATACATGAGAATGGTTTTGTGCTTCTCATAGTCTTCAAACGTGGGAATGCCATTATATCTAATCATATATGTGCGCAACCATGTTCCCGCAACAACATGTGATCCTATTGGATATGTGTACATATCATCATCTGTCATTGGTTGTGCAAGTTTTAGCTTTTCTCGTACACAACGTGCTAACCAATAATCCAATCTCTCATCGTTCCCTTCTGGTGCAACCAATACAAAAACATGTCCTAGCTATAGAAGATCTGAAAGATGGTCATAGTCAAGAGAACAATCCATGTCATCATTTATTATAGAGACTGTGAGAGATAAAGGAGTAAGATAATGTGTAACCCATGTATCAACCCACTCACTTGACGCACACTGATCCCAATCACACTGAAGACAACTCAGACATTAACAAGCCAACTATCATGTCCAAATTGTCCATGTACTAGCATCTAAGCTTCAAAATGAATGCATTTTTTAAGAATCTTTCATAGTTTGACAATCCAACCTATCTCCTATTGTACCCAACTCAACCAACCAAAAGAATCTACGCACCGCTGAATCAAGAGTCCCCCCCTGTGACAATGTTGAAGTACACCAATCAACAATAGAATGGGCATCAATGAGTTTTTCACTTGAAATTCTCAGTTGCTTCTTACCTAGAGCTCTCTTTACGCATGCACCTGCTCCATCATGCTCCCCTTTTCCATGACCGGCCTCAAAAAAACTCCAAATATGAGGTATGCCTCTCTCTACATGCATTCTACATAACCAATAAAACATACGGGCATTTCTGAATTGACCTATGCAATTATCTAACCACATGAGATGTCTATCCATAGCAATATTATTTTCCCGCAGCCACTCAAAATAATTTTCAAAGCAATGTTGGACAAACTCGAATGAGTGCAATCTATCATCGCTCATATAAAAATGGTACTCTCTGATTATCTTCTAGTCATCTTCTATACTATCAGGGGAATGTCTATATGTTATGTGCACAAAAATAGAAACCTGAATAGAATTGTAATATTGAGCTTGCAACTCGTTTTGGGGCTGCAATGTATAGTTCTCTGCAAAGTCAACTACTGATATAATAGTGCCAATCGGGAAAGTGTCCTTACACATACTAAATTGTTGATCCAACCATTGAGACCTCTGACTATGCCTTGCATACTTGTAAAAATGATTCTTACTGAAATCTAAAATAAAATTAGCTACCTTGCATTATTTAGTAACCAACTCCCGTCTAGAGTATTCACCTCCACTTTTTAATGTATATTTAACGGTTTCATATACCTTTTTGTGGACAATTGTCTTTCCAAAATCGTGTTCACAACCCTCATGAAAAAATTCAACAAACTTCACTAGCCCACCACACTCTGAGCACTTGTCATTTAAGAAATCTTTTCTATAAAAGAAACATCCATCATCTCTAGGACATAAAAAATGATCTAGCAAGTCTCTTGATGATTTTGGAAGAGCACTTGAACCACACTCCTCGAACATTTCACTACAATGTAAAGTAGAATGAATGGATCGTAACAATTCATGGTGCATTGAAAAATCCACATGATATTTGCAACAAGTATTTCGAATCTTAAGAGACGCACACAAAAAAGGCTTCAAGGCTTCAAAAGCTCTTTGTGATATTTACAATGTTGGATGTGTCTCAAAAAAAATTTTGAACAACATTGTTTGACTCACCTCCAAATAATGTTTGGGATGTGGGGTGCGGTCTTGAATGCCAATTCTCAACTTCAAGACATCCTTCACATTTGGTGACACTCTTGAGTTAGATTGCCAAAATAGTTGAATTTGATCCTTCACAGCATCGGTAAGCTTCTTATCACAACGTGAAAGTCTCCCACCATAAGCCCATGTATCATTTTGAAGAGGATCATCAAGTCTTTCTCTTATTGCAAGTGCTCTATCCAAAGTTTTACAATTTAGATTCAAGTCAACACAAGTTTGTCTCATCAAACGAGCCTTTCTCAAATGATGACTTACCAAAGAGATTGTAATAACCCTCCTAGTGGCTCTCTTATCTTTTTCCTTGGTAGTCTTCCCAATGGAATTGAGAGCACTAAAAAGATTTCTCATAGTAATAGCACTCCGCTCCTTTTTCTTGTTCACACTACTCTTCAATTTGACTAGTATACATCTCATCTTTTGCATCTTTAACAATTGCACAAACATTTGACATCGCTCAACCAATGTCTTGTGCCTAAAAAATTGATCAAAAAGTTTTGAAACCCACAACCGAATGGTTCTTTCTGATCTCTTTCCATTGAAACTGCTTATTATGTTCTCATCAATTTCAAGTAACCATTTAGTTCTTCTTGAAGGTCTTTCTTCCTCCGAAGGGACTTCATTTCTCATATAATTTGGAGATGCGTAATGTTGATTTGGTTCTTCTGCACCATTATCATTGTCAATTCCTTTATATTCAATCGGTGGATTGTCATTGGCAAAGTCCACACTTCCATTGGCCACATCTACATGTTCATTTTCAAAACCCACATTTTCATCTTCAAAACCTAAATTCTCATTTTCAAAACCTACATTTTCATCTTCAAATTCATGTTCTTCACTTGAAACCACATTCAAAGGTGGGTCTATCCCGACATCTTCATTCATATTTAACATTCCTTGTCTCTTATTCCAATGGGCAACCCTATCCATTTCTCTATACACTTCAACATCTTCATTTGTGAGTCTCCTCTTCCATTTATGCTTTTGACGACTACTACTCCCCATAGTTAGACCAAAAAGTAGATGCAAATACCTTTTGTAATAGAGAAAATCTCCCCAAAAAAAGATGAAATACCTTTGGTAATCAAGAAAATAACCCCACAAAAAGATGAAATACCTTTGCTAATGGAGAAAATCACCCCAAAAAAAGATGAAATACCCTTCTTAATTGAGAAAATCACCCCAAAAAAAGATGAAATACCTTTGGTAATAGGGAAAATCACCCCAAAAAGTGGTTTTTTGTCTTCTCGCTGCAACTTGAATCTCGTAATTCAAGAAAAATACGTGACTCTCTGGAGGGACCCAGAGAATCTTATTCTTTTAACACTAGTGAAAAGAATCAGATATCCAATAATATCAGATATCTAATATTATTGGATATCCGATATCTTAATCTTTCACTCTCTCACCCTCTCACCTAGAGAGAGAGTGAGAGAGAGGAGAGAGAAGTCATGAGGACTTCCTAGGGGTCCTAACGTGTGATAAGACATATTAGGAACCCTAGTAAGTCCTCATGACCCCTTTCAACACATTGGAATGCTCAAGTGTGTCCTAAGGGGTTGTAGGACCCCTTAGGACACACTCAAGGGTTCTAAAGTGTTGAAAGGGGTCATGAGGACTTCTTAGGGGTCCTAACACCTGATAAGGTGTATTAGGACCCCTAGGAAGTCCTCATGACCCCTTTTGACACATTTGAATGCTCAAGTGAGTTCTAAAGAGTCGTAGGACCCCTTAGGACACACTTAAGCATTCAAATGTGTTGAAAGGGGTCATGGGGACTTCCTAGGGGTCCTAAGATGTGATATGGCATACTAGGACCCCTAGGAAGTCCTCATGACCCCTTTCAACACATTCGAATGCTCAAGTGTGTCCTAAGGGGTCGTAGGACCCCTTAGGACACACTTGAGGGTTCTAATGTCTTGAATGGGGTAATGAGGACTTCCTAGGGGTCCTAACACGTGATAAGGTGTAATAGGACCCCTAGGAAGTCCTCATGACCCCTTTCAAAACATTGGAATGCTCAAGTGTGCCCTAAGGGGTCGTAGGACCCCTTAGGACACACTTGAGGGTTCTAAAGTGTCGAAAGGGGTCATGAGGACTTCCTAGGGGTCCTAACGCGTGATAAGGAGCACTAGGACCCCTAGGAGGTCCCCATGACCTCTTTCGACACATTTGAATGCTCAAGTGTGTTCTAAAGAGTCGTAGGACACCTTAGGACAAACTTGAGCATTCAAATGTGTCGAAAGGGGTCATGAGGACTTCCTAGGGGTCCTAACACGTGATAAGGCATACTAGGACCCCTAGGAAGTCCTCATGACCTCTTTCAACACATTGGAATGCTCAAGTGTGTCCTAAGGGGTCATAGGACCCCTTAGGATACACTTAAGGGTTCTAAAGTGTCGAAAGGGGTCATGAGAAATTCCTAGGGGTCCTAACATGTGATAAAGTGTATTAGGACCCCTAGGACATCCTCATGACCTCTCTAGACACATTGGAATGCTCAAGTGTGTCCTAAGGGGTCATAGGACCCCTTAGGACCCTTAGGACACACTTGAGGGTTCTAAAGCATCGAAAGGGGTCATGAGGACTTCCTAGGGGTACTAATGCATGATAAAGCATACTAGGACCACTAGGAAGTCCTCATGACCCCTTTCGACACATTTGAATACTCAAGTGTGTTCTAAAGAGTCGTAGGACCCCTTAGGACACACTTGAGTGTTCAAATATGTCGAAACGGGTCATGGGGACTTCCTAGGGGTCCTAACGCGTGATAAGGCATACTAGGACCCCTAGAAAGTCCTCATGACCCCTTTTGACACATTTGAATGCTCAAGTGTGTCCTAAAGTGTCATAGGACCCCATAGGACACACTTGAGAGTTATAATGTGTCGAATGGGGTCATGAGGACTTCCTAGGAGTCCTAACATGTGATAAGACATACTAGGACCCCTAGGAAGTCCTCATGACCCCTTTCAACAAATTTGAATGCTTAAGTGTGTCTTAAGGGGTCGTAGGACCCCTTAGGACACACTTGAGGGTTCCAATGTGTCGAAGGGGGTCATGAGGACTTCCTAGGGGTCCTAACACATGATAAGGCATACTAGGACCCCTAAGAAGTCATCATGACACCTTTCGACACATTGGGATGCTCAAGTGTGTCCTAGGACCCCTTAAGACACATTTGAGGGTACTAATGTGTCGAATGGAGTCATGAGGACTTACTAGGGGTCCTAACGCATGACAAGGCATACTAGGACCCCTAGGAAGTCCTCATGACATGTTTTGACACATTTGAATGCTCAAGTGTGTTCTAAAGAGTAATAGGACCCCTTAGGACATAGTTGAGCATTCAAATGTGTAGAAAGGGGTCATGTGGACTTCCTAGGGATCCTAACAAGTGATAAGGTGTACTAGGACCCCTAGAAAGTCCTCATGACCCCTTTCAACACATTGGTATGCTCAAGTGTGTCCTAAGGGATCGTAGGACCCCTTAGGACACACTTGAGGGTTCTAAAGTGTTGAAAGGGGTCATGAGGACTTTGTAGGGGTCCTAACGTGTGATAAGGCATACTAGGACCCCTAGGAAGTCCTCATGACCCCTTTCGTCACATTGGAATGCTCGAGTGTGTCCTAAGGAGTCATAGGACCCCTTAGGAGACACATGAGGGTTCTAAAGTGTTGAAAGGAGTCCTGAGGACTTCCTAGGGGTCCTAACGCCTGATAAGGTGTACTAGGACCCCTAGGAAGTCCTCATGACCCCTTTTGACACATTGGAATGCTCAAGTGTGTCCTAAGGGGTCGTAGGACCACTTAGGACACACTTGAGGGTTCTAAAGTGTTGAAAGGGGTCATGAGGACTTCCTAGGGGTCCTAACACATGATAAGGTGTACTAAGACCCTTAGGAAGTCCTCATGACCTCTTTTGACACATTGGAATGCTCAAGTGTGTCATAAGGGGTCGTAGGACCCCATAGGACACACTTGAGGGTTCTAAAGTGTCAAAAAGGGTCATGAGGACTTCCTAGGGGTCCTAACACATGATAAGGGGTTCTAGGACACCTAGGAAGTCCCCATGACCCTTTCGACATATTAGAACCCTCAAATGTGTCCTTGGGGGTCGTAGTACCCCTTAGGACACACTTGAGCATTCAAATGTGTCTGAAGGGGCCATTCAGACTTCCTAGGTGTCCTAGTACCCCTTATCATGCGTTAGGACCCCTAGGTAGTCCTCATGACGTCTTTTGACACATTTGAATGGTCAAGTGTGTCCAAAGGGGTTTTAGGACCCCTTAGGACACACTTGAGGGTTCTAACATGTTGAATGGGGTAATGAGGACTTCCTAGGGGTCCTAATACATGATAAGGCATACTAGGACACCTAGGAAGTCCTCGTGAACCCTTTCAACACATTTGAATGCTCAAGTGTGTCCTAACGAGTCTTAGGACCCCTTAGGACACACTCGAGGGTTCTAATATGTCAAATGGGGTCATGAGGACTTCCTAGGGGTCCTAACACGTGATAAGGCATACTAGGACCTCTAGGAAGTCCTCATGACCCCTTTCAACACATTTGAATACTCAAGTGTGTCTTAAGGGGTTGTAGGACCCCTTAGGAAACATTTGAGGGTTCTAAAGTGTCGAAAGGGGTCATGAGGACTTCCTAGGGGTCCCAATGAGTGATAAGGTGTACTAGGACCCCTAGGAAGTCCTCATGATCCCTTTCGACACATTTAAATGCTCAAGTGTGTCTTAAGGGGTCGTAGGACCCCTTAGGACATGCTAGAGGGTTCTAAAGTGTCGAAAGGGGTCATGAGGACTTCCTAAGAGTCCTAACACGTGATAAGGGGTTCTAGGACACCTAGGAAGTCCCCATGACCTCTTTCGACATATTAGAACCCTCAAATGTGTCTTTAGGGATCGTAGTACCCCTTAGGACACACTTGAGCATTCAAATGTGTCAGAAGGGGTCATTGGGACTTCCTAGGTGTCTTAGTACCCCTTATCATGCGTTAGGACCCCTAGGTAGTCCGCATGACCCCTTTTGACACATTTGAATGCTTAAGTGTGTCCAAAGGGGTTATAGGACCCCTTAGGACACATTTGAGGGTACTAATGTGTCGAGTGGGGTAATGATTACTTTCTCGGGGTCCTAATGCATGATAAGGTGTACTAGGACCCCTAGGAAGTCCTCATGAACCCTTTCGACACATTTGAATGCTCAAGTGTGTCCTAAAGAGTTCTAGGACCCCTGAGGACACACTTGAGGGTTCTCATGTGTTGAATGGGGTCATGAGGACTTCCTAGGGGCCTTAACGCGTGATAAGGTGTAGTAAGACCCCTAGGAAGTCCTCATGACCGCTTTCAACACATTTGACTACTCAAATGTGTCTTAAGGTGTCATAGGAACCCTTAGGAAACACTTGAGGGTTCTAATATGTCAAATGGGGTCATGAGGACTTCCTAGGGGTCACAACACATGATAAGGCATATTAGGACTCCTAGGAAGTCCTCATGACCCCTTTCCACACATTAGAATTCTCAAGTGTGTCCTAAGGGGTTGTAGGACCCTTTAGGACACACTTGAGGGTTATAAAGTGTCGAAAGGGGTCATGAGGACTTCGTAGGGGTCCTAACGTGTGATAAGGCATACTAGGACCTCTAGGAAGTCCTCATGACCCCTTTCAACACATTTGAATGCTCAAGTGTGTTCTAAAGAGTTGTAGGACCCCTTAGGACATACTTGAGCATTCAAATGTGTCGAAAGTGGTCATGGGGACTTCCTAGGGGTCTTAACGTGTGATAAGGCATACTAGGACCCCTAGGAAGTCCTCATGACCACTTTCAACACATTGGAATGCTCAAGTGTGTCATAAGAAGTTGTAAGACCCCTTAGGACACACTTGAAGGTTCTAATGTGTTGAATGGGGTAATAAGGACTTCCTAGGGGTCCTAATGTGTGATAAGGCGTACTAGGACCCCTAGGAAGTCCTCATGACCCCTATTGACACATTAGAATTCTCAAGTGTGTCCTAAGGGGTCGTAGCACCCCTTAGGACACACTTGAGGGTTCTAAAGTATCGAAAGGGGTCATGAGGACTTCCTAGGGATCCTAACGCGTGATAAGGCATACTAGGACTCCTAGGAAGTCCCAATGACCTCTTTTAACACATTTGAATGCTCAAGTGTGTTCTAAAGAGTCGTAGGACCCCTTAGGACACACTTGATTATTGAAATGTGTCAAAAGGGGTCATGGGGACTTTCTAGGGGTCCTAATGCATGATAAGGTGTACTAGGACCCCTAGGAAGTCCTCATGACCCCTTTCGACACATTAGAATTCTCAAGTGTGTCCTAAGGGGTTGTAGGACCCCTTTGGACACACTTGAGGCTTTTAAAGTTTTGAAAGGGGTCATGAGGACTTCCTAGGGGTCCTAGTACACCTTATCATGCCTTAGGACCCTTAGGAAGTCCCCATGACCCCTTTCAACACATTTCAATGCTCAAGTGTGTCCTAAGGGGTCCTACAACTCTTTAGAACACACTTGAGAATTCAAATGTGTTGAAAGGGGTCATGAGGACTTCTTAGGGGTCCTAGTACACCTTATCACGTGTTAGGACCCCTAGGAACTCCCCATGACCCATTTCGACACATTTCAATGCTCAAGTGTGTCCTAAGGGGTCCTACGACTCTTTAGAACACACTTGAGCATTCAAATGTGTTGAAAGGGTTCATGAGGACTTCCTAGGGGTCGTAAGGGGTCCTACGACTCTTTAGAACACACTTGAGCATTCAAATGTGTTGAAAGGGGTCATGGGGACTTCTTAGGGGTCCTAACGCATGATAAAGCATACCATGAACCCTAGGAAGTCCTCATGACCCCTTTCGACACATTAGAATGCTCAAGTGTGTCCTAAGGGGTAGTAGGATCTGTTAGGACACACTTGAGGGTTCTGAAGTTTCAAAAGGGGTCATGAGGATTTCCTAGGGGTCCTAACGCATGATAAGACATACTAGGACCCCTAGGAAGTCCTCATGACCCCTTACGAAACATTGGAATGTTGAAATGTGTCCTAAGGGGTCGTAGGACCCCTTAGAACACACTTGAGGCTTCTAAAGTGTTGGAAGGGGTCATGAGGACTTCCTAGGGGTCCTAACGCATGATAAGGGGTACTAGGACACCTAGGAAGTCCCCATGACCCCTTTCGACACATTGGAACCCTCAAGTGTGTCCTAAAGGGTCATAGGACCCCTTAGGACACACTTGAGGGTTCCAATGTGTCGAAAGGGGTCATCGGGACTTCCTAGGTGTCCTAGTACCCCTTATCATGCGTTAGGACCCCTAGGTAGTCCTCATGACCCCTTTTGACACATTTGAATGCTCAAGTGTGTCCTAAGGAGTTGTAGGATGCCTTAGGACACACTTGAGGGTTCTAATGTGTCAAATGGGGTAACGAGGACTTCTTATGGGTCCTAACATGTGATAAGGCTTACTAGGACCCCTAGGAAGTCCTCATGACCCCTTTCGACACATTTGAATGCTCAAGTGTGTCCTAAAGAGTCGTAGGACCCCTTAGGACACACTTGAGGGTTCTAATGTGTCAAATGGGGTCATGAGGACTTCTTAGGTGTCGTAATACGTGATAAGGTGTACTAGGACCCCTAGGAAGTCCTCATGACCCCTTTCGACACATTTGAATGCTCAAGTGTGTCTTAAGGGGTTGTAGGAATGCTTAGGACACACTTGACAGTTTTAATGTGTCGAATGGTGTCATGAGGACTTTCTAGGGGTCCTAACGCGTGATAAGGCATACTAGGACCCCTAGGAAATCATCATGACCCCTTTCGACACATTAGAATGCTCAAGTGTGTCCTAAGGGGTCCTACGACCCCTTAGGACATAGTTGAGGGATCTAATGTGTCGAATGGGATCATGAGAAATTCCTAGGGGTCCTAATGCGTGATAGGGCATACTAGGACCCCTAGGAAGTCCTCATGACCCCTTTCGACACATTTAAATGCTCAAGTGTGTCCTACAACTCTTTAGGACACACTTGCACATTCAAATGTGTCGAAAGGTGTCATGAGGACTTCCTAGGGGTCCTAGTACACCTTATCACGCATTAGGATCCCTAGGAAGTCCTCATGACCCCTTTCGACACATTTAAATGCTAAAGTGTGTCCTACGACTCTTTAGGACACACTTGCACATTCAAATATGTCAAAAGGTGTCATGAGGATTTTCTAGGGGTACTAGTACACCTTATCACACATTAGGACCCCTAGGAAGTCCTCATGACCCCTTTCGACACATTAGAACCCTCAAGTGTGTCTCAAGGGGTCCTATGACCCCTTAGGACACACTTGAGTATTCAAATGTGTCAAAAGGGGTCATGATGACTACCTAGGGGTCCAAACGCATGATAAGGGGTACTAGGACACCTAGGAAGTCCTAATGACCACTTGCAACACATTTGAATACTCAAGTGTGTCTTAAGGGGTCTTACGACCCTTGAGGACACATTTGAGGGTTCTAATGTGTCGAAAGGGGTCATGGGGACTTCCTACGTGTCCTAGTACCCCTTATCACATGTTAGGATCCCTAGGAAGTCCTCATGACCTCTCTCTCTCACATCTAGAGCCTTCACCTCCACTTTTTAATGTATATTTAAAGGTTTCATATACCTTTTTGTGGACAATGTACCTTAAATGTTCTGACATCAATTTTTATGCTACTGTTAGTTTCTAGAATAGATGATGAGTGTACGGTGGTTCTTCAACTATGTGAAATTTCTCTTCGAGAGTGAAAAAATCAATTAATTGTATTCAATCGAGGGTAAGTCCATTGACATCTACTTATTTAGTATTCTCAGACCATCGAAATTACAAGGAGTTTATAGAAAAATCTTGTGCTAGATATTTTCAAGAGGATTTAGGCTGAAACTGTCTGTCCTCAAATCAATTGTGCAGGTATTTTTTTGAAATCATTTTGTATATCAAATAATATAATACATACTAATATAAATATTTATATTATAATATTTATGCTATGCTATTATTATTTAATATTAATATTTAAAATGAAATTAATATTAACATAACAAAAATATAATTTAATATGAAACTAGAATTAATATTAACATAAAAATAATACAACTTAATTTATAACACAATTAATATTACTATTTAAAAATAACATTTTTTATGAAACTTGAATTTGGGAAAAGTGGGGTATTTGAAATTTCAAAGTAGGTAGGATTTATCAGATATCCGATATTATCAGATATCCAAAACTATCAGATATCTGATTTTATCGGATATCTGATTAGGCTTTGTATTTGCTTCGACATTACCCAACATGGGTGGCCAACCCTTTAGGCATGTTTTAGGAGATAGTTCTTGATACCGAGACTTTGACCATGTAGCTGACAACTATTTTTTCACCCGAAATTAATGAAATGAAAAGGGTTTCTTAAAGACATTATCAGCTTTCCATCGATATAATTGCTGTCAAATTTTGAGTTCTATATGTAATTATTACTTATTTTTCAATTGAGTTATCTTTAAAGTTGTAACTGACATACTGATTGAAAAACAACTATAACTTTCAAACTGTTTAACCTTTTTAAAATTTGAAACATGTGTCACATTCTATGCTTCGGCTGCTATAAGAAATATTTTTTTTTGAATTTGGTAAAATTTTGAATTAGTTGAGGTGGTTAGACACAAGAGTTTTTTTATTCTAAAAAAGTTGTAGTTGAAAATTCATAATTAATTATTTATTTGACCAAAAATTTAAAAAAATACGCGTCACATCTAGGCATGAGTCTACTACTTATATCTAGAATCTTGGAAAAATATATCATCATTCGATTGTGATTAAGGTGGTTAGACATACACGTACTTTTTATCTTTTCCCTGAAATTATCGTAGTACTGCATTGAAATCTAAAATTTTGAACAATTAGACAAAAAAAATTTCAAACAAGGGCTAGTAGTTTAGAAACTACATTCAATTTCCTATAGATTCTATTCTTACAACTTTTTCACATAAGGTTCATAAGATTTTCAACCTTTTACGTCAAGTTGACTAACCCTGATTTTCTAATTTTTCATTGCCACTTAAGGCCATAGTTTGGTATACCATGATCCTGCACATACCCTCATGATGGGAATAATTTCCAATCAAGACATTGGTGCCCAAGAGACATGTTATATGCTTCAAAAGTTACCCCTTGTAACTTGCAGATGAACCTTTATTTCCTTAAACATAAGCAAGAAGGTGCTGCATCGAATAACAAATTCAAATAACACAGAAGAATTAGGAGCCACCTACATCCCACTCCTACATGCAATGACCACCCAAATTAGAAAATATCTTTCTCATAGAATCAACCCAAAGATACTCATTTCAACCACAATGAAAAAAAACCAATGGCAAGAGAGAAAAAAATGCAATTGTTAATGTCTACCCCAACTTTAATATAATTCCCGAGGAAACTAGTGACAACTTTGAGGCATTTTTTTGGAGTGAACTCTTGCTATACAAGTCATTCCAACATGTGCCAATAGACATAGGCAGCACAAAAGAAGTCATACTAACAAACTGGAAAATATTGCACACAAACAAATACTCACCTTGGCACATCAATAGAATTACATCAATATCCATAGTCAACGACCAACATGAAAGTGAGAATGATGAAGTCCAAGATGAAAAAATGACTGACCTATATGAATGGGAGATACTCTCTCAGATAGGTGCAAGCAACAAAATTGATATATACCAGCTAGATGTACTAGGAAGATGAGACGTTGACCTCAACTATCCATGGAATACAAATAACATTCATGATGAATTAAACAACTTTGCACCACACTTCATCTCTCAAGGGAAAAAAAAACACAAAAACAATTGATAGTGTTGAAACATCAAACATCAACTACTAACTCTCTACTGGACAGAAAAATGCATTACAGATTATCACTCGACACCACATAGAATTGCACCAAAAAGACCCATTGTGCATGATAATCCAAGGAACAATAGGAACTGGGAAGTCATACCTAATAGACTGTATCAGGCAAACCATAAACCAAAAAGGACCAAACAAAAAAAAGCATTACTTGCACTTTCCCCAATAGGAGTTGCCACTTACAACATTAAAGCAACAACAATACACGCTTGCCTTTGAATACCCATAAAACAGATGCACCCCTTAAAAGGCCAAGCACTAAAAATAATCCAAGAAGACTTCATACATGTCAAATACATTCTACTTGACGAAATGAGCTTTATAGGACCCAAGCTACTACTGAAAATAGGTAGTCGTCTACGTGAGGCCAATCCAACTCAAAAACACCAACCTTTTGGTGGACTGTCCATTATTCTTGTTGGGGACCTTGGCCAACTGCCACCAGTTATGGACAAGCCTATATATGCCTCTCATTCTACAACATGCCTACTTTGGAAATCATTCACAACTATTGTTACTTTGGACACAATATTTCATCAACAAGGACAAACTAACTCCCAACAATAATTTCGCATAAATTTGTAAAATATAAGAAAGTCTCAACCACTTCAGCATGACTGGAAGGCACTCATGAAATAGATGGACACAATGCTAAGCACCAAAAAACAAGAAGAATTTAATATTGCCACACACTTATTTGCTACTAATGACTTGGCTAACCTCCACAACAAAAAAATGCTCCAAAAATTGAACTTGCCAATTGCACTTAGCTATGCACATAATACTATAGCACCATCAAATGCCAATAATGATGACGACCAGCTACAACCAAAGATCCTACTATGTATAGGCCAACATGTCATGTTGATGGAAAATTTATTGATACAAATAAGCCTCGTCAACGGATCACTTGGACAAATAACATCCATCAAGTACAATGAAAATTCTAGCCCCCTAGAACTACCAAACTATGTTGTTGTCCACATTAAAAGTTACAACGGTCCACCATGTGATACACGAAACCCAAAAATGTACCAATTGCTCCAATAACTTGAGGCAATAGAATGCAACTACCGTTGGCTATGGCCTGGGCCATAACAATCCACAAATTGCAAGGACTCACACTCGACAAAGCTACAATAGACATTGGGGAAACTGAAAGATAGGAATTGACATTTACAACAATATTGAGAGTAAAATCCATTGAAGACCTCCGCATCCAACCACCATTCTCTTTTGAAAGATATTGTAAAATACAGAACAACCCCTACACAACCATTCACAAAAAGGAAAAAGAAAGCCTACAATTACTTTCAACCCAATTGAATTAGATTCTACAACAAGTTCCAAAGGATGATGTAAGACTCTTTATGCTCTTTGTTTATCTACTTCACAATTTTCTGTAAGACTACAGTATTTGTATATTATAATAGTTGTTAATTTTAGAACACAGAGGATTCGTAGCTTTGGAATCTAACACTCATGTCTTCATGCAAACTTCCAAAAATAGGATGTGTTCTTTTGTGTTTGGGTTTCATTGAAGGTTGCATTTGCCAACTCTGGTATTCAACAAGATGAAGAAATAATGGCCCAGGTAATCAATCATCAATCCTCTTAACAGTTACTTATACCATACATTTTTGAGCTTTTATTATACGCTTTATTTACATTCTAATTCTTATGTGTTCACTTACAGAATATTTCTCTTCAATGTAAAGAAGAGAAAAGCTCAAACTTCAAGCAAATGTACTGAAGCAATTCCTAGACAATTACAATATCGATGAAGTTTTAGCCTATCATGATGCACCTGTTTGTAGTTAAGATGAAGGCATCAATAGATGATTTGCAGTATGCAACAAATGCATTTAACCACTTCTACAAAGAAATGTTTTATTTTATTTTAAGGTTTCAACAAAGGTTGCATTTGCCAACTCTGGTATTCAGCCACATGATGAAGATGATTATGATTACAATATGGATGAAGTTTCACCCTATCATGATGCACCTGTTCATATTTAAGATATAGTATCAGTGCCAGAGCGGCCATATTCAGATCTACATTGGTAAGCTCTCTTTCACACTATAAAATTTAGATAGATCGGGATTATGTTTATGTCAACTTGATTCAAAATTTCTTTTCAGATTACTATCATATAAAAATAGAGCATACATACCATAATCAGCTTTGAACTTTCACTGTATGTACGTGAAATTAATTACCAGATTTCCATTTAACTACACATGATCCTTCTGTAGTTAGTGTTGCCACTACAAACTCAATGCATGCAAACTGCTAAGAAGAATACACTTTCTTTAAATAAGTGTTGGTTATTATTTTATACATTGGCCTCTCTGATTTTTCAAGACGTTGTCCTCCTTCAGCTTCATATAGAATATTGCTCTTCAATTTAAAGCAGAGACAAGGTCAAACTTTAAGCAGATCTATTGAAGGAGTTCCTAGACGACCTGTATACATAGGTTATGGATATGATACAAATTACTATTCTGAAGCTATTCCTCAAACTCATTCAAGGATTGCCTCACCCAAAAGTTTATATGATGAAAATGATTATGGTTACAATATGGATGAAGTTTCAACCTATCATGATGCACCTGTTCGTATTTAACATACAGTATCACTGCTAGAGCGACCATATTCAGATTTGCATTAGTAACCTCTCTTTCACACTATAAAATTTAGATAGATCAGGATTATGTTTATGTCAACTTGATTGTTTATAGGAAACTCGATTGACTTCCCTACCGAACTAGATTGCTATTTGACTACACATCGCACTTCTCTAATTAGTGTTACCACTACAAACTCAATGCAGGAAAACTGGTAAGAAGAATGCACTGTCTTCAAATAACTGTTGGTCATTATTTTATACATTTGTCTCTCTGATTTTACAGGCCGTTGTCCTCCTTCAACTTCATACTGGCCTCTGTTAGATTTATCTCCACCTAACCATTTTTATTTTGTGCATGTACAAAAGTTTGAACCATCCCAACAATATTCAATCCAACACATTCTGACAGGAAGTTCACGAGTATTACGTAAAGATGCACGCCAATTTTCAAACTCTACAATAGATATTCAATATTGGCTGAAGTTGTTATTTTCTGCAATTACAACAGTTTGAACATCCAAACAATATTCAATCCATACATTATGACATCTATGAATGGTTGTTTTCAACAATTGAAAATTAAGTGACTCACCTAAGCATGCAGTATCTATAACTGCAACTAGATGAAGAGTATTAGCTAAACATGCATGCCAATAGCTCAGAGAACCACCAATTACCTATGTCATTTGATGGCAATCACAAAGACTCAGTTGACCTTGTTACAAATTCTGATTCAAAAGGAAACAAAAGTACTGACCAAATTCGCTTAGTGAAAACTCTTGTAATTTCACCACCTAATTAATGTTTCAGCCCCTATACATATACTCTTTTTACATTGAATTTAATACAATTTCTACTTTGCTATTTCTATGCGGAGGCAGTTTTATGTGAAGTGTTGCAATTGTATAGATTTGGAACTATGTTTTCTGATGCCAGTGAAAACTCCCATTTAAATTTAAATAATGAGCAGTCAACCATGTGCATCAAAAAATATTATTTCATAATGATTAAATGAAAAACAATAGATTCTTTGCACAAATAAAATAAACTTTATTTTTTATTTTATGTAATCATATCTACATCCCACCAACCTTCCTTTTGTTGTGTTCAATAAAGACATCTTTCAATTCTCTATTCTTTCACTCAACATCCGACAACAACATAAACTAACAAATGACAAATATTTTTTTCCCACTATTTCATAAGCACCATGCAACTAACAAATCAGGCACCAACTACTAAATTATCGGCTGATCGTTGCATTCCAAAACAAAATGCAACTGCTAGTGATAGATGGTGTCAGCTTTCATTAACTACTAATTTGGCAGTGTGAAAAGTGTTTATAGAGTGGTGAATGTCAATGTGAGAGGAGAATGAAATGAAGGGGTCAAGGCTTCAGAATAATAAAAAACTACAAGAAGGGGACAATTTTTATTTTAATTCTCCTTTGTATATCCATGGATGTCAACCACTTGGAAGAGTCCCGACAAACAGTCGCTTTCAAGAGACTGTGCTTAAGAATCTTTGAGACTCTGGAATTTGGCGGGGTATTCCATCGGATAAATAATGGTGTTAAGTTGCACGTATCTAACTAGGAAGCTGGAGGATTACATAGAAAAGTCAACGTTCAATAGGAATTCACCATGTAGATGGCGTCGTCACCAACTTTCGATGAACATTCCAGAATGTACCTAGGCTCTTTAATTGAGTAATGAAAGGAGAATGATTGCATCGTTGAAACTAAGGTTACGTGGTCCCATAAATATGACCGTATTATTAGTCCCTGCCTATATATAGGCAGGTAACTAATGTTTTCATTTGCCTGTATCTAATTAGTTTCTACAATAAAATTATTAAAGTTCTAAAGTTTAGAGACAGATTTGTAGTGTTTTATTTTTAAAATAATTTCTAATCATTAATTTCTTTATTTTGATTGGTCACTCCTAATTTTACTAGGGGTTTTATTATTTTTTCAATCTAAAAATAAGAAAAATAATACTTTCCAGAAGTTTCCAGAACGTTTAACTCTTATCCACACAACACTGCGGACTTGGCATCCGCCATGCTAGTTCCAGATGAATTGATCCACACTGGTGGTATCATTAACCTGCAACCCAATTTCGTCAATTCTGAAACGCCCAAACCCAAAAAGGTGCCCGCCATGGACGAAAATACAGTGGCTGTAAAAATTCAGGTGGCTTTTCGAGGGTTTTGTGTGAGGAAGCCAAGGCATCTGAACAAATTGAGGGTTCTAATGAAAACCAAGATAGAGGCTGCAAAAATTCGGAAGCGTGTGAATGATGAACATGTTGTGGAGTTGATTAGACAAGATGAGAGGGAGCGGCTGAAAATTACGGAGTCGATTATGTCTCTACTACTCAGGCTTGACGAAATTCAAGATTGTATATTTTTTCTCCCTTTTATTCATTTTTAATTTTGGCTAAATTAGTCGCTAGGTTGTTCTAAAATAAGATCAGTTACAGATTTTGGGATTCTATACAGGTTTTCTTTTGACTGATTTCTTTTTCCTTTTTCTTAATGAGTAGGGTTTTCTAGATTATATTAAGGAATTTTTGAAACTAGTAGATTTTTAGTTGGAAAAGCTTCTAGGAAAAACTTTGTGCTTGCAACTTGCCAGAACCTCTGTACTGTAATGTCATGATATTAGAAAACCTTTTAAATTTCAGTTTCACAGAGAAGGGTGAGGATATGAGTTTTTCCCCTTTGGCAAAATTATCTCAATTGCAAATTTTATTCTGCAGTTTTGAAATTTTTTCATTAAACTGATCCATGGAGTTGATTTGATTATAGTGCAATGTATTTTTTTCTTTTGTTTTTTTGTTTCTCTCTTCTCTTTTATACGATTCGAATCAGTATCTTCTCTATTTCCCTAAAATAGTTAAGCGTTGTAAAATGCAGGGAGCGATTCCTTTTGTGCGGAAATCAAGAAAGGTTGTGATTCATGACCTGGTTAACTTGCAAGAGATTGTAGATGACATAATTTCGGCCAAATGCAGGCAAGACGATGTTGCAGATGTTTCAGTAATTTTGGAAGCGGCAGTTGAGGAATGTGTTATAGGAAAAGCAAGGGAGGATGAAAATTCTTCTGAATCTCTAGACTTGTTGGAGGCTGATGCATCACCTGCAATCCCTTGCACAGAGGAAGGTGTTGCAGAAAATTCAAAGGAGAATGACAATATTTTTGAATCTCTGGAGTCGTTGAAGGTGCAGACAATCCAGCCTGATGGGAAGCCAGAAACTGCGGATCTCATGGACTGTGAAGAAGTAGGTGATAAGATGCCAAAGAAAGTAAAGCCCATTGGAGATATTGGAATGGTAAGAGAAGAGAATGAGAAACTAAAGAGGATTGTATCTGATCAGTTGAAGAAAAGTGAGAAACAGGGTGAGATAATTCATGATCTGAGTCTGCGGATTTCACAGTTGGAAGAACAAGTATCTCAATGCAACAAGGAGACTTGTGTTTTATGTTCTTTGATGGATCTTGTTAAGCGAGATATTTGTGTGCCTGGCTTTGGTGTAAAGCTACAATAAAATAAAAAATTCAAATGGAAGAACAATTATTTTTTAATTTGTCTGATATCTTAGAAATTTTTCTATTAACTTAGGTGTGAAGGTTTTATTTCATTGTAATTGAGGCATCACTGTGGTTGTTTGAATTCACACTGATTTTTGGGAAGTTTGACCACAATTAATTTTATTTAGTGCTACAAGGAACTTGTGCTTAAGCAGGCTAGGGTTTGGAAATCACCTTCTATTGTGGCTTTTGCTCCTTTGTAAATTTAAACTATCAAAGAGATTTTATCATCAAAGTCACAGATTCATCAAGGCTACAAATTTAAGAACACTTACCATTCAAATTAAAGATAAATCTCAACTTCTATAAGCATCTTGTTTAAAACTTACAGATATTGATTACAACAATTTTCCAAAAACAATAGCCACCATTCATGAGAAATTATTAGCCTCAAATTCAATATACAACATTAAGGGCAACCCAGTTAAACTTTAATTAAAGATATAAAAAGAATCATATCATTAAATCTTAGATGAGGAAATAATTCTTACATTGGAAATATGTTGCAAATATTTCAAAACAGGGTTGTTTGAGTTGTCTGTGTTTGTAGTTTCTTAAGCACCCATGCAACTTGAATACTTATTAGATCCAAATTTGATTAAGGATGTTTGTTATAAAAAAACATAAATATTTGTTCTTCACATTTGATTTATCCACTTAATATTCAACAACTTCCATGTCTAACTATCAATCACATGATCTTTTGCCCTACAACATCAGCCTAGAGGCAACTTGCTACTCTTTTCACCTTTCACACCCAAGCATGATCCCTTCGCATGATCCCTTCTTTGTATTTCTAGAAGATTTTTTTCCCTAACAACTGGATTACATAAATGTTTCTACCTTTGATTTTTTATGTAGTAAATTATAGTATTAAAGTCCCCTGAAAATCTTAGACTCTAATAAACTAAACTAAACTTTAATTAAAATAAATAAATTTAAATTATTCTTTCAATTTTTTTTCCTACTTTTAGTTTATTCTTTTCATGTTTTTATTTAAAGCATGCAAATTTATATTTATATATTATAATTCAATGATCACTAGAATTATCATTTAGATTAAAAAATAGATAAATAGAGTATTACACTCCATCATATAAAATTTAAAATAAATATTATATTTCATTTATTTAAATTCTATAAATTTAATTAAACATTCATTATCAATCCCAACTATTAAGTCCTAAATTTCTAAACTATTCAATTGAACCCCTGCCTTATACATATTGTTAGATACATATTGTTATGTCTAAACATTTGAAGAAATTCTCAAGAGGGGCCTCAACCACAACCTTTGGTTTGATAGCATTAACCATAAAATCAACATTTGATACTTACAGTTGTGTTAATGGACATTACACTTTTCCTGTTCATTAACTCTGATTTAACCATCGACCAAATTTACTTTTCATTTTTTACAAACGGCTTTCTCCTGTTTTGTAACTATGGTTTAACCATCGACCAAATTTACCTTTCATTTTTTTCAAAAGGCAGGGACTCAAGCTCCATCAGAGCTCTTGTTTAAACTATATTTTGTTGCGCCAAACAAAGTAAGAGCGCAGATTCAAGGACATTCGCAGGGATAACTTTAAGAAACCCCTCCTGAAAAAAAAGCCTAAAATGCTGGCGAATCCAACATCTTGTGGGCAGGAAAATTTTAATATCGAGGGCGATTTTTTTGTTCCATATAGGGAAATAAAATATTATATGTTGGCAATTTTTTTCTTGCCCTAGCAAAAATCATTTTAAATGTGGCGAATTAATGTTTTTTTTCACTGACGAATATATAAATGATGGCTATTTTTTCCCTTGCCAAAAATGTATTAATAATTTCAGAGGCGAATTACTTGTTTTGTAGGAAAATGAATAATAATGGTCTTGGCTAATCTTCAGTGGTAAACTGAAAAATTGTTTAATCTGAAAGCGAAATTTGCACATTTATTGGTAAACTGAAAAATTGTTTAATCTCAAATCGTTGTTCTTCTTAATCTACGACTTTGTAAGGTTGTTTTTGGCATCTTGTTAAGTTGTTTCTCAAATTATGCACTGTTGAAACTTGAAATGTTACTGTTAGTCTGCGACTTAGTTAAAAATAGTGAACTGTTAATAATTAACTATTTTCCTTTAATCTGATTGGTTAAAAGTTAACAAATGGAGCTTCAAGGAAAACTAAAGATTAATAGATTATAAGCTTAACAAAGTTAAATATAATTTTGATAATCTATGTGTCAAATTTTTATTTCATACCTATCTTGTCACCTATTCCTAACTTTTTTTTCATTATAAAATCTTTTAAATGATGAAGAATAGTTTATAAACAAGTATCACAATTTTCAATATATGTTAAATTTTAATAATTTATAGATATTATAACTATATTATATTTTGATTTTGAAACTAAATAATAAATATGAATAAAAATAGAGCATTTGCAATTATATTTTTAAATTGTAATTATAACCATATCATATATATATAATATAATTATTTATACTATAATATAATATAATATAATATAATTACAACCATACGATATAATCATAACCATATAGTATAATATAATTATATTCATAACGATATGATATAATAAATAATAATAATAATAATAATCATAACAATATAATATAATATAATATAATATAATTTAACCATATAATATAATATAATATAATACAATCTGAAGACTGATAGATCGACGACCCGGGATGAATTTCGGGCCGATTTGGGGAATCTTTTCCCATCTGCCCAGATTCATCCAGAATATTATTTTTATAATAATAATAAATCTTAAATGATTACATAATATAAGTAATATTATTTTTAATTGATTGCCAAAAAACATATTATAATTTATAAAAAATACATTATTAAAATATAAAATATAAACCAATGCAGTTACATTAAAAAAAATTAAAAATATTTAAAAACAATAATAATTTAATAATTTAATTAAAAATAATAGAACATATGATATAATTATTTATACTATAATATAATTACAACCATATGATACATTGATATAATCATAACCATATAATATAATATAATTATAACCATATAATATTTATATAATATAATAATAATTAATAATAATAATAATAATGACCATCGACTATCGAGTCTGAGTCATCGACGGCCCGGGATGAATTTCGGGCCGATTTGGGGAATCTTTTCCCATATAGGTTATGATTATAATTATTATATTGTATTATTTAATATTATTTATAATATTAAATAATAAAATATAATAATAATAATAATAAATTTAATAAACATTTGATAGTCTATAGATCGACGGCCCAAGATGAATTTCGGGCCGATTTGGGGAATGCTTTCCCATCTGCCAATATTCATCCGGAATCGTGACACGTGTAACTTATGTACATTATTGAGTCTTGACAATTTATTACTATTAGATGTACATTGTACATTAAAGTTAAAACCATTAATTACTTATTACTTTCGTTTTAACTATTAAACTTCAAGTATTTATGAGAGTCCGATACGATAGCCATAGGGTTTTCAAATTTCAAATTTTCAAAGACTGGCAGAATTCCATTTTGTGTTCTGATTTCTGAAGACTGAAGTTTGAAAGTGTGACACTGTGAAACTTTGTTATCAGCCGACAACACCAATTATCCAATCTCAATTCCAGGTATTTAATTTTTTTCAAAAAAATTCCATTGCAATTTTCAGCAATAGAAATCTTGATTTTAATTGTCTTAGGTTTGCACTTTAAAATTATTTTGAATAGGGCCTGAAGTCTAATAACCAGTAGCGCCAGGCATGGGCAAAACAAAGTCAAAAACCTCCCAAACGAGTGCACCCATAAAGGAAAAGAACACCATTATAGAACTCAGACGAGTGCTACAAACCCCAGGTTTCACCGATGAGTGTCATGGTATTTTTGATCCTGTTATCCATGGAGATTCTGAAATCATGGCAATTAGACATTCATTGTTTAGTAAGTGGAAAGATCCACAGAAGGGGAGAATTTATTACAAATATAACAGCAGTATTGGGGCATATACAAATAAACTAGCTGCTGTGGTTACTAGATTAGCAAACCTCGATGTACCCGAAGTATTCCCTTGCCCTGAAATTGTAATGCTATGCGCTCAAAATTATGATGAAAATAGAAAGGCAATTGTAAACCAAAACACTCAGGAGGAAATTTAATCAATAACTGAGAGTGAATTTCTGACTCTGTTAGACCTAGGGTTAGGGTTTAGAACAGAAAGCTCTAAGGAGCGCATTGACTTGGATAAACTAGCTCAGGCTTATGACAAGCTGGAAAGATGTTTTCAAGATTCATATATTAAGGGTTTAATACCCTCAGAGTCCACTACTAGTGTTACACTGGACAAAGAACATAAGCCTCCTTATCAGTATGATATTTTTGTGCCATGGGTTCAGAATACTATTTCTTTGTTATCATTTTGTCTGGGATTGGACAGTAACAAGGAAGTGGGGGCCAGTGTTCTTGAAATGATTTATAATATCCATTGTCGAGGGCAGTCAGTTGAGTAGGTAGATGTAAGATATAATTTTGTTCAGCACATTGTTGAATCTATGCAACAACAATTACTGATGATTAAACAAAGTACAACTACAGGCAAGACCAAGACATTTAGGTTCACAAGTTACTTGTGCTACCTTCTTTTAGCAAAGCATCGGCCAATATTTGAGACAGAGAACAACAAGCTTGGTATTGAGGTCTATAAGTTTGATGAGAGAACCCAGAAGAAATCAGAGACTCCAAGTCCAGTATATGATTGGACACATAAGATGAGGATGACTGCTACAAATAAAAACTACAACCATTTTGTAGACTTCTTTTTGGCACCTATTTACCAAAAAATCATAGGCACTTCGATGCCTAGATTTCCTGTGTCTTGTAAAGATTGCATTCAACTGGGAAGTCAGATTCAATTGGCTAACTAGTTCTTTATGGAAGAGTACACTCTCTTAAGGTTTTACGGTTCAGTGGTTGAACCCTGCAAACTTCCAATGCATGTTACAGAAAGGGTTTTTACACTGGAATATGTACGGCAGATGGAGAGCGCAGATGAACTTTTCAGTGGACAACAAAAGAAAACGATATTTCCTTCCTTGCCTTTCGCAATTGGAGGCCTCACATTTGAGAGAAAGGCTTTCAAACTGGCAAATGAATTGGTAACTTTTTTTGGCTTTGATTTTGTCAGTCACTGGAATTATGATCCACTGAACATAATACAAACGAGACTTATTGCCAATGGGAACTCTACGAGCAAATATCAACATCAGGAGATGCCATTGATAGAAAAGTTTAAAAACAAGGATTCATGGGATGAGGTTAAGAAAGAGATGGAGAAACATGCAACAGAGAATAATATTTCAATGCAAGAATTGTCATCCCAAATTATGACATTGCACAAATCAGAGCCTTTGACATACTTAAATTTCTACAAGAAAGCATCTCAACCTTCTACGAGGTCTATGCCTAAAGAAATTAAAGAGGCATGCAAAGCTGAAATGTGGTGTCAAACCAAGATGACTGATTTCTGGAAAATGAGGCAAAATTTGGGTGAACCAAAGACATCAGCTATTTTTTATGAAATTGAGGAGGATGAAATTTTTAGCAATTATTGGAATAAAGAGCATCCAACTGTACTATATGATTTTGGCAGTGACGGTGATAATGAAAGGCAGAAGGACCTCCAGTCTGATGCTGACATTCAAGGTATTCAGGATTCCGGGTCAACCAGGGGCAGAGATATTGTTACACTTCAAATGAGTGATTCTATTAAACAAATGTATAGTAGAGGGGCAACTATGATACAAAAAATGGGTTATGCAGGTCTAGGGCCCATTGGTGCAAGTGGTGAAGGGATTTGGAATCCACTTCCAGTACCAGAGCCACCCAAAAGAGGATGTAAACCAATCATTGGACTCTCTGACAATGAAGATGATTCATCTAGAAAGGGCAAAAAACATTATGTCTCTGCTTCTGAAGGTCATCCCAAAACATTATTTGTTAAATCTTCAAATCCAATTGTAGTTGATCCCACTGGCACTGGCATTGGCACTGCCACTAGCATGGATGAACCTTGTGCAAAAAAGCAAAAAGTTATGACAATTACACTGCCAACAATGTCAGCGGTTACTTCACCAATGTATGCACCAGTAGCTTCTGTACAAAACCCAGAAAACAGTCCTAAAACGCCAGGATTTGGAATGTGCCATCTTCAGTCTGTTGGCAATCCTCAAAATACAATTGTAGGTGGAGTAAGTTTAACTGGAGTTGGAGGAGCACACAAGGATACAACTGATAATTCACCTTTCAAACACTCAATTCTGTCAGCAAACCCAGATTTTAGTTTGAATGAATTTGCATCAAAGTTTGAACAGACAAGTGAAAGAAATAGGCAAATTATGAAGACTTTGAAAAGTGATGCAGTTGCTGAATGTCAGGGATCTACTAACAGAATATTTCCAACATATGATCCAAATAATGAAATGATGAACTTCATGGCTGTTATGCCCCTGGGTAGAGATAATATTCCACCACAAAATGTAATAAATCCTAACGATATACAAGTTACCAGTCTTCAAATGGATTTGTCAAAAGTGAAAAATATTGACAAAATCAATATATCTAAAGAGAGCAACAAAATGGTCTACTCTACACTTCTGAAAGCGGAGAGGGAAAACAAAAGGCTTACAAAGCAAATAGAAAAGTTACAGGCAGACCTTGATAATGTGAAGGCGAAGGAGAAAGCAGCAGACAATAGGTTCAAAGATTTGCAAAATAGGATAAAGAAATCTTCTCCTACAGAGGCAATTGTCCAGCAAGAAAAGATGAATGAACAAGTGGAAAAATTGACTAAAGAATTGGATGAGTGCCAAAAAAGACTTCAGGATGAACAAGCCTCTAGTGCACAGTTGTTCAAGTCTGTAGAGAGTAGTGCACAGGTCAACAATAAATTGAAAACTAACCTGGACTATGCTGTCAAGGGAAATAATATTTTGAAGACTGAATTGGAGAATGAAAAGAAACAGTCGATGTCTAGGGCAAATATGATTTTTAATTTGCAAAAGGAATTGGGGAATGAGAAGAAAAAAGAGGAGTCTAGTGCAAAAACAATCAACAATTTGAATAAGCAATTGGAGAACATGAAACAAAAAGAGGAGTCAACTGCAAAAACTATCAGTAATTTGGAGAAGGAATTGGAGAATGTGAAGAAAACAGAGTCTAGTGCTACTACAAACACTAACATAATCCACCAAATGAGGAGGGAATTGGAGAATGCAAAGAAAAAAGAAGAGTCAGCTACAAAGAAAATCTTCGATTTGAGAAAGGAATTGGAGAACACGAAGAAAGAGGAGTCTACTGACTCTACTCAAAGACTCCATGATTTGAAGAAGGAATTGGACAATGCGAAGAAAAAGGAGGAGTCCACTGCAAAGGCAATCCATGATTTGAAAAGGGAACTCGGGGATGAGAAGAAAAAAGAGGTAACTGCTGCAAAGACAATCCAAGATTTGAAGAAGAAATTAGAGGATGAGAGGAAGAGAGCAACTAATTTGCAAGGGCAAGTAGAGGAAATACATAAAAAGAGTGAAAAAGATATGTCTCAAATGAAGAAAAAGATGGAGAATGTAATGGCAGAAAATAGAGCGACCTCTTCCGAAGACCATCATGTGAAGGATACTATAATAAACATGGTTAAGCTTATCAAACAAGAAAATTGGGACAAAATAATGAAGAACACTGATAGTTTGTTTGAATGGCTTGATTTAAATAGCAATATCAGACTTCTCTTTGAAAATGTAAAAAGTGATTTTTCTGGTAAAAGACAAATCTTCACCAAATCCTTAAAAAATCTTTCTGACCAAATTTTGAGTAAAGTAAAGATATCCAGTGATAGGGATTTGGCAAAGCATGGAATAAACAACCACTTGGATGCCTCTGTAATGACCATTGATGTCGGTCACCATTGTGAACAAGTAACGGAAATGGGTGAAGCTCTCAAATCTGTTTCCAAAGAATTGAAGAAGATGAATAACATCATACTGAACTTGTTGAATGCTGGATTACCAAATCCAGCTGACTCAAATGCCAGATTCATTGGAAATAAAAATTACATGAAAAGGTTGCAGGAGAGCATGAATCATGATTTAGGCAACTTGCCTGAGGATACCACTCCAGAAGGAATTGCAAGTTGCATCAAACCACTGTCAACAATGAATGAAGTTGTAGATAAATTCCTCGATTCATTTAAAAATATCTCTCAGAAGTATTTATTGTTGACGAGGTTACAACTATTTAGCTACAACCTCAAACAAATGGAGCCACCAAATGATGCAGAATGGAGCGCCCTAAAGAAATTCTTAGAAGCTGGGTCATCTTCTGAAACTGAAGCTGTTACTGTTGGTGTCATTGGCAGTCATGACTCATAGCTGATAGCACTAAGAAGTAACAACTCAGTAAGTGATAGTACTATAATCATTTTGTTACTTGTTTCTCTTTAATTTCAAATTTTGGATATAATTTCAACTTTGTTTAATGTTAATTGTTACAGGAATCAAGAGCCAGCATATCAGGATAGTTGGGCAGCCAGGCACTGGCATACTATTACTACACAGCAGATGGAAAAAATTTCCCTACTAGAAAAAATTGTACAATTGGCAATGTGATTGTACACACATAATGTATTATGTAGTAATAATCTGATTATATATACAATTACAAACCGACCTACATCTATTGTTGCTCCCTTATATCTACAAAAGGGAATTCAGGGTCATTTCAATTTGACATTGAGTCATTTGCAAAGGGTTGTAATTGTTTGTAATTGACAATTGTTAAATGTATTATGTTACAGGCTGATTTATAATTATAAATTATAATACAATTTTTTTTAAATAGAGCTTATTCTGTTAAATGCATTATGTTACAATTTCTTAAAGAAACTAGAATCAATGAAAATCTCAACATGTTACAAAAATACAATCAATGAAAATCTCAACATGTAAGTTTGTATTATCAACATGTTCAAAAAAAACATTTAAGCATCTATAAAAGGATAGTGAAACTGTGAATGAAGGCTATAAATTGACTTCTACAAATATAATAAATTAGTAGATAGAGTCTTAGATCAGAGCTACTACTTCTAGCCTACTACTTGACTCACAGAAGTTAGAACTTGAGGTTGAGAAGCTGCTATAGTTGCCATTCCGCTTGGACCGGCTCAGCATCACTATCATCAGAATCCTCCTCATTTATTGCATACAACATTTGATTGTTCGTTGTGTTTTCTTCAGATTCACTGTCAGTGTCAGACTCACTATGCATGCCAAAGTCAACATCATCTTCATTGCTTCCAATATCAGGATATGAACCACTGCCACTACCATTGCCACCACCACTACCACTGCCACTTGGGTTTGAAATGTTGGCAATCCCTCTTCTTTGACATCGTTTTCTCCAAATGCTGACAGCCCTGTCATAAGGGAAATTTTCTACCTCATACCTAGAATTATAGAGCCTCAGACAATTATCCAAATTTTTGTCTAATTTGTTTCTAACCTTTGACTTCAGGAAGCCCAAAGTACTGAAAACTCTCTCATCCTCCACTGAACCCAATGTCATTGTCAAACATAAATTGGTAAGCTTGAAATATTCTGGTATTGCCTCTCTCAACTGATTGCTCTCACCAAGGTTTTTCCAAAGCTTTGTTACCGCTCCCTCTTCATTTGGGTTCTCCATAAGAGCATATTGTTCCCTCATTATGTTTGCAAAAGAATATGATTGATCTCTCAGTCGAGATTCATCTAAAATTCCATTTATAGTGATTCCATTGATTACTTTAGGTTTGCAAAAATGCTGAATCAGAGTCGTCATCCTTCTTCGAAAATCAGTCGGACAGTTTAGAGACCAATATTGTGGAAAAACAATTGACATTGCTTCGAGCAGTTCCTCTGGAGGGAATCTGTCTCTGATTTCTGATGAAAGATTGTAGCAAACTCGCTTGATAGAGTCAAGCACAGAGTCTTTGATCTTCTTGAAGTCTTCACTTGTAACACGTGAAAGTACCTTCTCTGGTTCTGATTCAACTTCACTTCCTGCTTCGTCGGGGTTGACGCGGGCATAGTACTGCATTGGTATGTCAACTCCACGTACCTTGGCATATACCTCATCGTTTGCACCAATATGTAAAAAGTTCCCAGGATTGTTCAAATCTGTGATTTCTATCCACTTTGCAAACTTTGATTCATCTAATGGTAGTAATCGATACAGAGTATCCAGGCTACTACATGTCATTTTACGCAGCTTATTATATTCTACAATGTACATAGCTCTTTGTTGAACCTTTTTTATAATATTTCTCATGTCCTGTAGCATGGGGAGAATAGCTGCTAAAGTTAAGAGTACCTTAACATTAGTTAGGCTTGAATATAGCCGAGGGAATCTATCTCGCACAGAGTGGATTAGTCCAAGAAATGACGGGTATTCAGACATTACTCGATGTGCCGGTCCATCCAAAGAGATCCATCTGGTATCATTGTCTTTAAGAAGCTTCTTCCCATCAGTAAGTCCTTGAGAAAAGTGTTGAAATTCCCGGACTCGTTTTGGACTTCGACAGAAGTATTGGTAAATCTCTTTGATTAGAGATTCCACTTTACTTACACAACCAAAATTGCTAACAATTCCAAAAGCTAGATTCATTCGATGGGCCATGCAATGAATGGGAATAGCGTAGGGTGCCAAATCATCCTTGATCTTTTTGCAAAGACCACCTTTATGACCTTGCATAACTGAAGCTCCATCTGCTCCAACACACACCAACTTTTTGGCAATCTCCATGCTATCCAAACCTCCAGATTCAATTAGAGTAGTCTTTAATAATTCATATAAATTTTCAGCTGTCGCACTACAATTCAATTTAGCAACAGATAGTATAAATGGTTGACGACAAAGATTGTTTACAGTATAAACATGCATGCACACCCAGGAAGTATTATCAATTGCTGTAACTTCATCTAGAGACAATGCAATGAAATTTGAGTCTTTTATTTTTTCCTTCATATCTTCTTTTTCAACCTGTGCAAGACATCTAGCCCATTCCCATCCGCTGTTTACTGACCAGTGACTGTTCGGATAGTTTTGAGTTTTCAAAAAGTGCAATAAGGCAGGAATTGAAGGGTAGTTTGTCATAGGACGTCCTCTACTCAATAAATAAAAGACCACACTTAATTGAACTACTTTTCCCATATTTTGCACTTCCGTTGCTTTCCCAATGAAATCTTCAATGGAACCTTTTACTGCAAAACGCTTATCCCGTAATTGCTGGTGTAACTCGTATATTTCGGCATTCCTGATATGCAGACAGTTGTCCTTTGTTTTCCAAGTTAGCACGGATTTTTCAACTCCATCTATAATTTCCTTCTTGTAAACTTTACCGACATGCTTTTCTATGGTATCAATTTTAAGCTGCAACCTCTTCTCCTTCTTTGTTATCTCTGTGCAAATGTTACATCTGCATTCAGTAGGAGGCACACCATCAATTGGATTGGGCACTGGTTCAATGAACCAGTACTTTTCCACCCATTCTAACTGAAAACTCCTTTGGGACAGATCCCAGCGAGATCGATCTTTCATCAATCCCAATTTTCTTTTCCCCTTTTGTGCATGAGCATGATTTATGGAATCAGTTTTGGTTTTCTCACCCGACTGGTCCAAGACCGACTCCAACTCTATAATCTCAATTTGTGACTCCCTACTCAGGGGAAGTGCCTCCAAATCGTGTTCAAGTTCGTCCTCGACTGAGATATCAAGTTCACCAACTTGAACTTCAATATGGTCTGAGGGTCCAACTTGTGATGAATCTCCTTTTTCAACTGGAGATCTAACTTGTGAATCTTGTAGCTTGCCAACATTTCCACCACCAAAATATGCTGCTATGGTTCTGCGTTTTGGTAATGGTGGCTTCTCTTGGCATTCAGGGATCCTACCGGAACCCCTGTTACCCCTCTTATTTGACATGGCAAACCGATAAAGGCTGCAAAAAATATATCAACTTAGTTGTTGAACAAAAGACTCAACTACTTAGACTACATATAATAACAATAATATGATTCATTCTCAAAAAATGGGTTCTACTGCTACGGTACTACAGTCTACGGTACTACCCAAGGGCCAATATAATTCGCAAACCTATAGGCTATCTTAGCATTACACTGGACAGTGTCACAGTAAAACTAAAAAAATAACCAGTACCACTGTACCAGTGGTCCAGTACCACTGTTGACATAAAAAATAAATTAAAAAGCACTTGCCTTTTAAAAAAACCAGGGTCCACGAGTCAATGGCCAATGCACTCAGCACTCTGAAAGTTCGGCAGCAATAAGAAATGCTAGTCTCTAGACCAGAAAAGAGCGAACTATGTAGAATAATAATATTTTATAGTCCAATCTAGGTTGGCGAATTAGGCGGGATTAACAAGCGGGAATGTCAAATGCAGGTGAAACGCACCTTCCTATGCAAGCCCACAGTAGGAAACAGTTGGCTAAACGGGGCTGGTGGTCGACACACGTCCGGAAAATGGTTGGCGACGCCCAACCCAAGGGAAAATTATTTGGTTGTAGTAATGGCGAAAGAACGTGGGCCAATAAGAAACAGCATGCAAAAGCTGGCGATATGTTTAAAATAAATGTATCCAAAACGTATATTGCATTGGCGATTGCACCGATAGTTTTGACCAATCATGTGATAACTAATGGGCGACTACCCCGGGCGTTGGACCCAAATCTAATAAATATTCGGCGATGCAGTTGACCTGCGTTGCGTGCTCTATTCGCCAAATGACGATTGACCCGTTAGACGGGATCGCCAAAAGGCGAAGATTTGCCACTAAAGTTATCTCTGGACATTCGACAATAATGGAAGATAAACAGTCTGCGGACATACGCATGCTATTAAAATAAACGTATCCTGCATCTATCATTTTAAAAATCTATTTTATAACTTTATTTTTTAATAACCTTTTCTTTAATAGAGGTTTCTATACAAATCTATTGACGTTTATCATTAGCTGAATTGCATATACTTTCCTTGACTGTACTCTCTATATTCTTCATTATGATGACGAGTCATGTTCACATGGTTAACTTAGAAATTTACTCCATTGTCTAAATGGACTATAGAAATAATTGGCATGGGCAACCTCTTAGGAAGTTCCACTGCTTCACCTTTGTGAGCATCAACTAGATGTAATGAGTGCTAAGTGGTCCATTCATACTCATGAGAGATGGGTTCTTGCGAACCACTACTCATGAAAAATGGGTCTATGAGTTTGACTCGAAAAACACACAATTGAATCCCATAGCAAAATTACAAATTGACTTGCTATGGAAAATATCTCCTACTTATCAATTGATGAGCTTAAGGGGCTTTCTAATGAATGGTTCATAAGGTACAACACTTGTTGAAGGCTTTGCAAATTGGGTTGCAAGCAAAGTGGGCTTAACCATGGAGAAAACTCTGTAGTTAGGCATACTTGAGCTAGAGTAGTAGTAGGATGGGTGACCTCCCAAGAAGTCCTGGTGTGTCACCTCTATGAGCATCACCTAGATGCAATAAGTGTTAAATGTTCCATTCATTTTCGTGAGAGATGGGTTCTTGTGAACCACTACTAATGAACCATGGGTCAATGAGTTTGACTTGCAAGCAAAGTGGGCTTAACCATGGAGGAAACTCTGTAGTTAGGCACACTTGAGCTAGAGTAGTAGTAGGATGGGTGACCTCCCAAGAAGTCCTAGTGTGTCACCTCTGTGAGCATCACCTAGATGCAATAAGTGTTAAATGTTCCATTCATTTTCGTGAGAGATGGGTTCTTGTGAACCACTACTAATGAACCATGGGTCAATGAGTTTGACTTGCAAGCAAAGTGGGCTTAACCATGGAGGAAACTTTGTAGTTAGGCACACTTGAGCTAGAGTAGTAGTAGGATGGGTGACCTCCCAAGAAGTCCTAGTGTGTCACCTCTGTGAGCATCACCTAGATGCAATAAGTGTTAAATGTTCCATTCATTTTCGTGAGAGATGGGTTCTTGTGAACCACTACTAATGAACCATGGGTCAATGAGTTTGACTTGCAAGCAAAGTGGGCTTAACCATGGAGGAAACTCTGTAGTTAGGCACACTTGAGCTAGAGTAGTAGTAGGATGGGTGACCTCCCAAGAAGTCCTAGTGTGTCACCTCTGTGAGCATCACCTAGATGCAATAAGTGTTAAATGTTCCATTCATTTTCATGAGAGATGGGTTCTTGTGAACCACTACTAATGAACCATGGGTCAATGAGTTTGACTCTAAAAAAAAATAGTTGAATCAAGGGAGAATTTTAGTTAAGATCATAAGAAATACATAATATCAACGTATAATTTGATGGTCTAAATGACCATTTTTTCACTTTTAGACCATATATGACAACTTGAAAATTTATTAGATTGTATAGATTAACATGCTAAATTTTTATAAAACTAAGATTAAAATTTTTTAAATATAAAATTAAATAATTTATTTACAAATTTAAATAATAAGATATTAAATATATGTAAAATCATATTCAACCTAGATTTTAGAGTCAACATTATTCATCAAATAATTTTTAATGATAATTTATTTAAAGCTGTTCTTGAAATATTCAGTCTATTTAATTTTAAACTATCTATTAAAATAACTGTTTAAATTTTGACAGCCTACCTCAACCCTATTTCTAGAGATAGAGATACAATCTTCTTGAATTTTTTTATTTATTTTACAAATAAAAAAATTGCACGACCGCCATCACAAGTATTCTTTTATTACAAAATCATGAAAAGAATATAAGAGATTGCTTAATTGATAGATTGGTTTAATATTAATATTTCCCATAACATTAAATTCAACCAACTACACAGACTGGACCCTGAACTCCGCAGTAGGAAATTTCACGCTCGTATATTCCTTTTATAACGGCCCACACGGTCTGTACTTGTTAGTTCTTTGTTTCTTACATAAAGAAATGTACAGCAGCTTTACAAGACAACAAAATCAAAATATCAGTAAGCTTAAAATATGTCATGAAATCTGTCACATTCACATTTAACTCTGGGTTTTATTGACAGGTATGGAATGACAAGGACTCTCATGATGTTAATGTTCGTACAAAGTCTCTGTTTTATGTGGGGTTGAATAAATGTATTTGGATTTGGTCCTTTTGTTCCACAGCGAGGTGTCAGTTGTTGGTGTGCATTGTGAAATGGTGAGAAAACGACTCTCACATTCCATCTGGCCGGCTTCTTCAAATTGTTTTGTTTTTATTCTTTACCAGATAGAAGGTCACGGCATTCACTCTTATTTGTTCTTGTCTTGTTTTTGGGTGATCTATCCATGGATATCATTAAAATTCAATTATTTATCTTCTTCAGAGTTGTTTACTGGTTGCTTATATTATCTGAACTGGTTTGCTCAGAAGTCATGCAGGACTGGTTTTTCTAGTCGAAGTTCTCAGAGTATTTTTCCTGAAAGTCTCAGTCTTATATGGGGGGCTGGAGAAATGTACTGAGGATATAAAGGGGCTTTTGTTCCACAGTGCGGTGTTATCATTGGTTTGTGCATTGTATGAGAGATGGTGGGAAATCAATTCTCAGATGGAATTTTCACAATGACCCTCAAATCAAAGGTGAACTGGTTGCTCCCTCAATTTCTTTTTGTTTCTAAGTTGTCTTTACCAGAGAGAAGTTCACCCAGTTTCAAATTTTAGGTCTCATAACTGTTAGGATTAAGGGCTCTGTTTCTCTGTATCTGAGATATTCCATCTTATCCACTTCTGACTTACTTTTGGCCCTTGGGTGACCTATCCCATGGATTTTATATAAATTCAATCATTTATTTGCTCTTGTATTTATTTTTTGGTTGCGCGTATTGCCTGAACTGGTTTTGTTCAGAAATCGCGCCTATGTCAGTACTCTAGTCTAAGTTCTGAAATGGTGGATGATTCCATCCACTCTCATGATGCTAATGTACCTGAAAAGTCTTAGAAAATATGTAGGGTTGGGGAATTATATTGTGGATTTGAAGAGGCCCTGGTTCCACAGTAAGTTTTCGGTTGTTTGTATGCAGTGTTCGTTGATGGTGTGAAAACAACTCTTGCATTGAATCTCTATAGTGATCATCAAATTGAAGGTGAAAAGTGGTTCTCTCAATTTTGTTTTAAGTTGTATTTATCCTCTTTCAAATTTTTAGGTCCTCATAACTCTTGAGATTAAGGGGGTTGTTCTTCTGTGTGTGAGATACTCCGTCTTATTTGTTTGTCTAGCTTTTGGTTATCCCCTAATCATATAAATTCAATCATTTGTCGCTCCAGATCTGTTTTTCGGTTCATTCCTCGTCTGAACTGGTTTTGTTAAGGAACGATGCAGGCGTGAATTGTCTCTTCTAAGTTCTGAAATGCTGGATGATTCCATGCACTTTCATGATGATAAGTTTCCTGAAAAGTCTCAGATTTACGTTGGGCTAGAGAATTCTATTGGGGATTTCGAGGAACTTCTGATCCAGATCGAGGTTCAGTTAATGGTTTTCAACGTATGGGGGCGTCTTGGGAAAACAACTTTCACATTGAATCTCTAAATGATCCTCATATTAAAGGGGAAATGATGATTTCCTCAATTTTGTTGTTTTGTTTTCAAGGTGTCTTCACTGTTTCAAATATTTTGGCCCTCATAATTGTAAAGATTAAGGGAACTGTTCCTCTGTATGTGAGGCGTTCCCTCTTATTCGTCTCTGTATTGTTTTTGGGTTGCATACATGGAGATTATATAAATTCAATCATACTTGCATCTATTGTCTGGACTGTTTTTGTTCAGATATCAGGGAGGCATTAATATGCTATTCGAAGTTCTGTATATGATTCCATGCACTCTTATGATGATAACATTCCTGGAAAGTCTCAATTTTATGTGGGGTTGGAGAAATGTATTTGGATTTGAAGGTGTTTTTGTTCCACGATGAGGTATCGGTCGTTGGTGTGCAATATATGGTGGGAAATAACTCTCACATTCAATCTCAACGGTAATCCTCAAAATAAAGGTAAAAAGGTGGTTCCCTCAATTTATTTCAGTTTCTAAATTTGTCTTTACCAGTGAGAAGGTTGCCCTGTTTCAAACTTTTAGGTCCTCATAACTGTCAAGATTAAGGGGTTGTCCTGTGTGTAAGGTATTCCCTTTCATTTGTTTGTCTTGTTGTGTGGTGACCTATCTTATGGATGTCATATAAATTCAACTATTTATCTGTTCCAGAGTTGTTTTTTGGTTGCATATATAGTCTGAACTAGTTTTGTTCAGAAATCATGCAGGCGTGAATATTCCAGTCTAAGTTCTCAAATGATTCCATGCACTCTCATGATGATAATATTTCTGAAAAAGCCTCAGTTTATGTGGGGCTGGAGAAACGTATTGAAAATTTGAAGGGGCTTTTGTTCCATGGTGAGATGTCAGTTGTTGGTGTGTATAGTATGGGAGGTGGTGGAAAAGCAATTCTCACATTGAATCTCTACAGTGATCCTCAAATTAAAGGCGGGGTGGTGATTCCCTCTTTGATTTTTTTGTTTTTAAGTTGTCTTTACTAGAGAGAAGGCCGCCCTATTTCAAATGTTTAGGTCCTTGCGACAGTTAAGATTAAGGGGTCCTTTCCTCCGTTTGTTTCTGTTTTACATTTGGGTGCCCTGTCCATGGACATCATATGAATTCAATCAATTATCTGTTTCAGAGTTGTTTCTTGGTTTCATCAATTGTACAAACTGGTTTTGTTCAGAAATAATGCAGGCATGAATGCTCTCGTCTAAGTTCTGAAATGGTGGATGATTCCACACATTTTCATCGTGACATTGTTCTTGGAAAGTCTCAACTTTGCGTTAAGATGGAGAAATTTTTTGGGCATTTGAAGGGGTTTTTGTTCCAGTGCTAAGTGTCGGTTGTTGGTGTGCAACATATGGGAGGTGGTCGGAAATCACATTGACTCTCTACAATGATTCTCAAATTAAATGTGAAATGGTGGTTCCCTCGACTGTGTTTTGTTATTATCTTTACCAGAGAGATCACCCTGTTTCAATTTTTTAAGTCATCATATCTTGAAGATTAAGGGGGCTATTCCTCTCCAATGAGATATTCCCCGTTATTTGTTTCTGACTTACATTTGGGCGGCCTATCTCATGGAGATACAAATTCAATCATTTTTCTACTCCAGAGTTAATTTTTTGGTCACAGCTGTTATTTGAACTGGTTTGTGCAAAAATCACGCATGAGTGAACACTTTAGCCAATCTTCTGAAATGGTGGATGATTCAATGCACTCATGATGATAACGATCCTGGAAAATCTAAGATTAATTTGGAGTTAGAGAAATATATTGTGGATTTGATTTTGAAGAGCCCTTGGTTCCACAAATCCACATTGAGGTGGCGGTTGTTGGTATGCAGTGTACGAGTGTTGGTGTGAAAACCACTCTTGCATTGAATCTCTATTATGAACCTCACATTAAAGCTAAAATGGTGGTTCTCTCAAATTTCTTTTTTCAATCTTAAGTTGTCCTTACCAGAAAGTATACCCTTTGTCAAAGTTTTAGGTCCTCATAACTGTTGAGATTAAGGGGTCTGTTCCTCTGTATGTGAGATATCCCGTCATAGTTGTTTGTCTTGATTTTGGGTATCCTGTCTCACGGATACCATATAAATTCAATCATTTATCTCTTGAAAGTCGTTATTTTGGTTCACCTATCATCTGAATTTGCTTTGTTCAAAAATCACACAGAAATATAAACTCTGGTCTAAGTTCTGAGTGCTGGATGGTTCCATGCACTCTCATGATGATCATTTTCCTGGAAAGTCTCAGTTTTATGTTGAGCTGGAGAAATTTATGGGGATTTGAAGGGACTATTGAACCACAACAAGGTCTCGGTCGATGGTGTGGAGTGTATGGGGCTCATGGGAAAACAATTCTCACATTGAATCTCTAAAATGATCCTCAAAGTAAAGTTTATATGGTGGTTCATTCAATCTTTTTGTTTTTCTTTGCTTTGAAGTTGTCTTTACCAAGGAGGCGGCCACTCTGTTTCAAGAATTTTGGCCCTCATAGCTGTCAAGGTTAAGGGAACTATTCCTCTGTATGGAAGGCATTGTCTCTTATTTGTACCTGTCTTGTTTTTGGATGGCCTATCACATGGATATTAATCTACTCTCGAGTTTTATTTTTGGTCACATCTGTCATCTGGACTATTTTTGTTAAGAAATTATGCAGGCATGAATATTCCAGTCTAAGATCTAAAATGGTGGATGATTCCATGCACTCTCATCATTCATGATGATAATGTTTCTCAAAAGCCTTGAGTTTTATGTGGGGTTGGAGAAATGTATTGGGGATTTGAAGGGGCTTTTGTTCCACAGCAAGGTGTCAGTCTCTGAGGTGTGCAGTCTGTGGGGTTGGTTAGAAAGCAGCCCTTGCATGGAATCTCTACAAAAATCCTCAAAGTAGAGGTGAAATGGCTGTTCTTTTAATTCTCTTGTTTTGTTTTTAAAGTTATCTTTGGTAGAGAGAAGGCCACCATATTTCAAATTTTTAGGTCCTCATAGCTGTCAAGATTAAGGAGGTTGTTCATCTGTATGTGAGGTACTCCCTCTGATTTCTTTGCCCTGTTTTAGGTGGCCTGCTTCATGGATATATATAAATTCAATATTTTTCAGCTCCAGAGTTGGTTTTCGGTTGCATTTATCCTGCTTCATGGATATATATAAATTCAATATTTTTTAGCTCCAGAGTTGGTTTTCGGTTGCATTTATCATCTGAATTGGTTTTGTTCAGAAAACGTGCAGGCGTGAATACTTAAGTCTAAATTCTGAAATGCTGGATGATTCCATGCACGGTCATGATGATAATGATCCTAGAAAGTCTCAGTTCTATATGGGGTCAGAGAAAAGTATTGAGAATTTGAAGGGGCTTTTCTTCCACAATGAGATGTCAGTCAGTGGTATGCAGTGCATGGGGTTTCATTGAAAAGCAACTCTCACATTGAAACTCCGTAATGATCCTCAAATTAATGGTGAAATAGGCATTCACTCAAATTTTATTTTTGTCTTTTTTAAAAAATTGTCTTTACCAGAAAAAGGGTCACCCTTCAAATTTTCAGGTACTCTTAAGGGAACTGTTCTTCTGTATGTGTGTCATTCCCTCTTATTTGTTTGTCTTGATTTTGGGTGGGCTGTTCCATGGATATAATATAAATTGCAGGCATGAAAATTCTAGTAGTCTAAGTTCTGCAATAGTGAATAATTATATGCACTCTCTTTATTATAATGTTTCTAGAAAGTCTCAGTTTTATGTGGAGTTGGAGATATGTATTGGGAATTCGAAGGTGATTTGGTTCCATGGTGAGGTGTCAGTTGTTGGTGTTCAATGAATGGGGTGTGGTTTGAAATCAGCTCTTGCATTGAATGTCTAGACTCTACAATGATCCTCAAATTAAAGATGAAATGGCAGTTCTCTTAATCTTTTATTTTTATATTTCAAGTTGTCTTTACCAGAAGGGAGGCCACCCTGTTTCAAATTTTTAGGTCCTCAAAACAGTTCAAATTTAAGGGAAGTATTCCTCTGTATTTTTGGTATTCCTCCTTATTTGTTGCTCTTGTTTATGGGTGGCCTATCTCATCGATATCATATAAATTCAATCATTTATCTGCTCCAGATTTGTTTTTTGGTTCAGTTTATCGTCTGAACTGGTTTCATTCAGAAATCATGCAGGTCCAGGTGTGAACGCTTTAATCGAAGTTCTGGAATGGTGGATGATACAATGTACTCTCACGATGACAATGTTTCAGGAAAGTCTCAGTTTAATGTTTGGTTGGAGAATTTTATTGGGGGTTTCAAGGGGCATTTGTTTCGTAGGAAGGTGTTGACAGTTGGCATGTATTGTATGGGAAATGATTGGATGACTACTCACATTGGCCCAATGCAATGCTCACAAATACAAGCACTCTTTGGCCTATGCACATTTCTTCAATATAATGGGAATCTAACCTATATAATTAGGGCAACGTCTATGGAGCACCCAAAACGACCCATTTACTGCAATTATTAATTAATTGAAAATAAAAATTGAAGTACAATGAATATAACATTTTTAATTAATTAATAATTACAGTAAATGGGTGCTGCATAGACAATGGTTATAATCAGTAGTCATAATTAATGCAAAAAAATTCTAATTGGATTTCCTTTGTGATTTATACATGCAGAATCTATGGAGGAAAATCATTGCCATAATTTGAATTTCCCCCAGACAGAGGCTCTTTTGTCACTATTTACCTTGACAGAATCCTTTCTTCCCCATTTTTGAAATTATATTGCAGAAAACCCAGAGGAATATTGAAAGAAAATGAGACAACCTCAAATCATCTCCCTCAATTTCTTGAGTTGTCCTATTTCCATTGAAATTCGTATTCAGCTTTCACATCATATTCAGAAATTTCTGATGGTTTACATCACTGCTCTAAGAAAATTTCAGTATGGGATTGCTTGAAAGAACTTCCAGAGGAAGTAGGACAACTCGAGAAATTGAAAGAGTGATATGAGAGAGTTCTGAATTGATGAGGTTACCTACAACAGTTTGTGAACTATGCTCCCTGAAGCTGCTTGTATGTTATGAGAAGATTGAGAAGCAGTGGTTGCTGGCCAAGAACATTTCTGTTCTAGATCTTATAGTTGAAATTATGGAAAAGCACTTTCGTTTGGATCTTTTCTTGTCTCGTCATGAAGCACAAGATCCAAGCATCTTGATATTTTTCATTCAATTCTTATTTCACTTGTATAAATCAATATTTGGTCCTCTATATTTTTACCCTATGATTGTGATGAGTTATTTTGGCATGTTCAATGCAATTAGCATATATGATGATTATATTATTCGTAATGCACACTGGTTTTCGCAGTACTCAGTAATTTAGACTCTAGCCATTTCTGTAAACTTAGATCAATCCAAGTGCTCATAAGTTTTGAACCAATTTTTATCTGTTTTTAACTTGTATGTGCAAATTTTGTACAATGCATTATTAAAAATTATCTTCTTGTATTTGACTACCATAATGTTTACGAGTTTGAACTTGTGTGTAAGGCGATATTGGTTCCATGGCCCAATTATAAAACTTCTAAGATGGGCTATTAATTTGTTGGAATTAGACATAGTAAAATCTGTTGACTAAACAGCCATTGATCCACTTTAAGTGGGCCTAGAATTCTACAGAGGACGTGGCATTGACCCTTTGGTATTAAGAAACACAGTTCTCTCAAAAATTCCTGTAAGAACAGTAAAAACGTGAAAGCATTTAAGGCCAAAAAAAAAAAAGTTTCCAAAGCAAACTTTAATGATTTGGATCAACTCTGAATCGCCGCATATTGTTTGGTTGTCAATGGGTAAGAATGTATTATGTTATTACTATGCATTATTAAGAAATATATTCTTTTCATAATTTTTTAATGTTTTTTAAATTTAAGAATATTTGTGGAAAAAGGTGTTAAAAGAAAACTTTATGATCAAAATCAATTCAGTATTGCTTTATATTGTTTGGCTGTTTGAATTCAATTGTTAACAATGCATTATGTTGTTTTCTATTCAATATCTACATATAACAAATATGACCCATACGGCTTTTAAGTTTCTATGTAATTCTTTTTTTGTTATTGTCTTTAGTTACACATCCTTCACTTATTATGATTCAATTTCCCTGAAGTGTATTCTAATGTCTTTCTTCCCAAAGTTGTACCATGACATAAGGAAAATTGGCCTTTTGACAAGATTAGAAAAATTGTAGAACAAGTTGTTGTTTAATCTATTAGATGTTACTAATGTTAAATCCCTCTTTAACATACCAAAGAAAGGTCTCATTTCACTATTATGCTTACTCATTGGATGATTTAATACATAATGCTTTGATACTATGTAAGATTGATCCATACTGATAGCCAACAAAGCTCAAGGACCTTCAATGAAAGCATAAAGAGACTGAAGCTAAGAGAATGATTTTATCCTCTCAAAGCATGCAAATATATAATGGTTATGTGAACTAACAACCAACACGTGTGTGCAACATGTCCACCAAACTAGTAGAGTACATATCAAATGATGCAAATACAACCTACCTAAGCAAGTTCATTCTATCTTAAGTGCATAATATGTAATAAATCAACTAACTAAATGCAAAAATAAAACAATTCATGAATGCTCCATAAGTATATCTTTAACGTTGGGTAGGAAAGATAAATGGACAAAACTCTTCAAATGTGTGGCTATGTTATATAGTCATGTTAAAATATTCTTCAATAATGAAAGGGAATTTGCAACAATAATATACCATTTCTGTGTAACTCCCACCAAATAAAAATATGAAGAATACTTATGTATTCAAAATCTACAATGTGAAAAAATAACAAAGAGGCGATGAGATGAAAACAAATGTAGGATGAAAATCCATCTCGAGGGAAAAATAGCTTCTAATTCAAAAGAACACACACAACTTAATGTATTATGTCAAGATTACATGCACTTGCAAATTACCTATGCAAGGCATCTACAACATCAAGCACCCTAGTTGCATTCCTCCATGTGAATGAGCAAATGAGAACCGTGTAGCCATACATCTCAATCCATGTTTTGTCTAATTGTATATGCAACCTAGAAGAGATGTTCAACCTAACCTTATCCAGCAAGCCAAATGTTTCACAAGTCAACCTTAACAACTATTCAATGTTTTCTCTTATAGAAATTGTAAGGTAGGTGAAATAGGATTCACTAATCCATGCATTTAAACTAGGAATCTATTTCACAATCATGACTTACATTGGAAGGAGAATGATCCACTAGGCCCAAGACAAGTAAAGCACAAAGTGGATTCAATGATCCTTCATTGTGTGGCGACTATGACTATGCAATTGTAGATGAAGGATGCAAGAATTAGGGGAAAATGGGGTAAATGGGGGTTTTTTGTATGCATAAGAGGACAATAGTCTGCCAAGAAAATTTTGGTAGATGATTTAGTAAGTTCAGACAGTAACTAACCTATGGTTCAAATCTCAAGCATAAAATAGAGGACCTACTTCCAAGACTAAGGTGCCCATTTTGGCCTACTCTTGGCAGTTTCAGATCTGACAAATTGTAGACTATAGCTTTCTTCTTGATCTATCTCTAACCCTTTCAACGGGCTCATAACCTATTCCTGCACACAAACAAGAAGGAAAATATTGTGTATTTCCTAAGTCAAACCTTGGTTTAGGAATCAACCTTAAATTTGAAATAAATTGAACTTGAGTTGAAAGCATGCTATTAGGTAACAAATGCTAGATTTGAAAATCAAATGTTGATACCATTAAAAACTTTCTTGATGTTGAGATACTAAAGAATATGTTGATATTGACTTTCAATGTAGTGTACTTTAAGAAAAGAAGATCATAAATGCCATCATGAATGCATATATCTGCAAATTAATCCTAGTCTTCAAAGCCTTAATGCTTGACCAATTTTTCTTGAGGGTATGAGACGCTTGAATTCAGGTTTTCTATTGAGCTCTTAATGGATGTAGATGCATATCAAAATGAGGGCAAATAAATTTCTTTTATACCTCGCCAAACATTTTGGGGTGCAAAACTCACAACAAGCCAACATGAGTTTAAAATTCACGCTCAAACGAGCTAATCATTGAGCTATTTAAATTTGGGCCCTAATTGGTGTGAGAAAGGCACCCAAGTCAGTCCACTTCTAGGAGTGGGGTGCCTAAGGCACTTTTCTCCCTTCAATGTAGTTCCAAATTGGGACCTAAGGTCCAAAATTGAAAGGAGAAGTTGGAACTGAGTTGGATCAAGCATGACAAACACATAAGGTAAAGAATGGTAAAATGAGGCCTAGGTTAGTGAGAAATTTCTTAGAGATTCAATTTACAATGCTACATTTAGCCCCACTTTATCAAGAGTACGAACTTGCATTTGTACTCTCTGTAAAGTAGATCATTGCATAAGAAACTTTCATCAAGGTCAAAAAAGACAAGGAAAAACCAAGCCCCCAAGTGACTTAGGACCTTATCAATCTAAAATCGAGACAAAAAGGAGAAACACATACACACACACACACACATAGAGAGAGAGAGATGTACTAGCCTAGTAAGGTTAAAATTACTACAAGACATGTACAAAGAGAGATAGGTGCAAAAAAGAATTGAAATAGTCTACAAAGCTTTGTTATGCTAGTCAATTCGCCTTAAGGATAACCAAGCAAAGCAATGTTGCAAATAAATTCAAAATAAAATGGTGCAAAGGATAACTGAGGAAAGCATCGTATCAAAGGAAATCTGCCAAGGGATTAGTGCAAATGATAACTAAGGAAAACATTGTATCTGAGCTAGAAATGCACTAAGATAAAATTACAAAGAAAAAGACAATTTGATATGTAACCTAAAAAAATTAACTGCAAAAATTTGATTTGTGTTGTATGCATAATGTGTAACAAAGAGAGGAGTGTATGCCCCCATGTTAAAGTGATTGTGTTAGCCTTACTGGGAGCAATAACTTTTAGGTAGCATACATGCATCCAAAAGACATGCATGTTTCTACTATGATATGCCCCAAGAAAGGATAAAATCAAGAGAAATAAAGCACATGACAAAAACAACACATAAGGGATCCACTAACTTTGGGTTTAGTATTTGTAATGATAACTCATGTATATTGAAAGTATGATTGCATTGAATTGACCTCATCCCCTAAAGGTAGTAGAACTACAAGCACAATGGAAGAAGAGAACATAAGGTGGACAATAAAGATATTTTTTGGTCAATTATAGAAGAGACCAAAAAGGAAATGAATCTCAATGCTTTGCATCGTCCCCAAGTAGGCAACACTAAGACACATTTATGATTGTTGTGCATGAACAACATAACATAGATACGACATATAGAAGAAGTGAAATACAAATAGAAGAATATCATAATAGATTTGTTCCATTTATCAACTTGCGCCAACAAACCAACAAGGGTTATCTAAATAGAGCTATTAAAAAAAGGTAGCACAATACGAACAAGAAAACACACAAAAGAATCCACTACATAAGAGGAGCTATTCAAGCATATCATCTGCCTCCCCATCTTGTTGATAATTAGTTAGGGAAGGTGGACAACATGTGAGAGAAGCAATGTCAATCTTGGTAGATGCAGCTATTGTGAATTCCAAATGAGGGCCATGCTCTAATTTGATTAGTCACTTTTCTTGCTACTAGGAGCTAGGGTAAATACTTTGGAAAATCTTGAAGAAAGATCATGATTGATTTCAATAACCTCATCATATCATCATAATTGTTATGATCAACATTATTAGCAACAACACTATTATCAACAACATTAACATTCATATCATCATCTAGATTGACCATGATAGGATCCTTGACATGAAAAGAACAATTATCATGCTTAAACAACTTTACATTCTTAAGATTTTCTTCCTCCCTTGGACTGGTCATAGATTGGCCACATTGGTGATCTATACTTGGGTACAAGACGACATTGGTAATATGTACCCTCCAGATCCAAGTCAGATTTGGCAGAGAGTCAAGATATAGCCTTCAGGTCCTAGATCTGCATTTGCAATTACCTATGGGATCTTGAGTGTCAAAATATCATATCTATAGAAACATAGTTCCTCTTTCATTTCTAGGTGCACCCAAACCCCCTTTAATCTCTCTCTACATATACTTTTCAGTTCAATTAATTCATTTCCTAGATGGATTATTTGTCTTATCTATCTCCTCATTTCTAAGCAACAAAAGGAATAAAAACCCCCAAAGGCATTGATATTGCATTGGTATCTTTTTTACCAAGTGTCAATCATACTTGTCATGAGGTGGTTTTGTATTCTAATATGCCTTGTGAATTGGAGAAATTGGTAATTTTATGTGATACCCTTTACATATTGTATAATGAACCATTTACAAGAACGTGAACACAAATACCCTTTCTACTCAACTTTGTACATTTTAATAACATTTCTTGTGAAACAATTTGAGCCACATTTTTATTTTTATGTGACATATAAGGGAAATCTATATAAGAATGCATTTTAGGACAATATTTTGTCATCACTTGGGATGATGTACTATCTTTGAAAGATATTTCATCATACTCTAATGTACCTGATTAGACATCCCCATATGTGTTTGAAGTGAGATGATGCTGGAAAAAAGCTTTGTTGTTTCTCAACATTAAGTTTTACTAGCTTTGTAGACATAGGATGTTGGGAGATTTCTTCCTAGATCTTTTGAATATTATCTTCAAGAAATGCATAAAGTTCCTCTAGGTTGTCCCAAAATAGCACATCCTTAGTCCTTTGTTTCCTTAGGTCTTGGAGTGGCAAGCGGGTTTGTGATGTCTTCATCTCTAGCCTCAATCGATATGCCAAGGTGTATCTCCTAAGGAATTTTCTTTCCAATCTACAGTTAAGGAACTTCTTGTGTTTTTGCAGAAAAAACAGAGAGATATCAGATCTTCAAGCTCAATCCCTTCTTTGGTATGAATTCGGTCATTTTTTTAGGGGCACATGAACTCTGGTTGGCCTTGGGGATATATACATCTTGGATATATACATCTTTAGGATAAATTGAGGTCTGACTTTGTTCATTCCTTTTCCTTTTGCGTCAAACGTCCTAACAAACCTCAAACAAGGAAATGGTGTCTTGCATTAGATCTTGAAAGGAGAAAGTGGAGAAAGCCTCTGTCTTAAGCTCATCTTCCTTATTGCAAAGATCCTCTAATAAGTACCTGCGTGTTTCCTCAATTTTAGGAACTGCTCTTTGGGCAAAGTATAATTTCTTAAGGCATGTGACAAGTGCATGAAAATAGAAAAAGAGAGAATCCCTCTATTTTTCTAGCTCAATTATCCACATTTCACATTGTAAATGTGGTAATATTCATTAAGGAAATAGAGCTCCATATTATTGAAAAGGTTGTGGACCAACCCAATTAGGAATAGTGTAATAGCTCTGATCCATGGCTAACCAGGTCTTGAATGCAGCCCAGACTTCATGCTCTGAAATCTGAAGTGTGCATTGATTTGGTGACAATGTTCAACTCTTTCCTTTAGAATGTTCTTCTCACCTTTCTAGATTTTTGTTATGTTTGGTGGAGGATTTCTCAACTTGTCATTATTTATTGGTTTTGAGCATGTTGAGGTAAGCTTTTGATGTATTCCTAAATCTTGGTTAGATTTTGATTTCATGGCTTGAGAATGGTTGGAATTTTTTTTCCTATGGATTTAATCATATTGCAAACTTGTTTGAATGGATTTGATGAAGTTTTAAATATTTTTCTTAAGTTTACAAGAAAATGGAAGTTTTCTTTGTTTTGTGCTTATGAAATTCGCTTGGGTGGGTGAATGGATGAAGTGAATACATTTTTGGGATGAGAATCGTTTGGAAACCAATGACATTGCTCATATTTTTGATTGGTTGTATTTTAAATTTTGGTGATGTGGCTTCGTTGGCTTGTATGCACCTAGGTTTGAGCAATTTTCAACTTGTAATGATTTTTTCTAAAAAGAAATATGGGATTTATGTTGTAATATAGTTCCTATGATTGATCAATTTTTATGTGATAATCTTGTAGTTTATCTTTTAGAGTATTTTGTGGGTCCAAGTAGATCCATAATCTTGATTGTAAACCAATGTAGTTTGTGGTGGAAGCAACTTCGGAAAGCGTGTAATGAGCATTAGCCCTAGATATGTGCTATTGTGGTTGGATGAGTTAATGTGTGAATATGTGAGGTGATATTTGAAATGTTGCAATTGGCACAAGTGTTACATTTGAGTTCTAGTCAATCCACACTCTTGATGTGAGGCCTCACCCCGAGCCTATCATAGCTATTCAGTTCTGCTTTTGAGATAGACGTATTTGATGATTATATTTTGATGATCTCTAGATTTTGCTGATACATTATGTTATGGTATATCATCTTAGAGTTTAGTTACATGTTCAGTTATTTTATTTTGATGAAACTGTTATATCTATTTGGAATCTTATGTGAAATTAAGTGGATTTTATGAATGATTGTGATTTCATGATGAAGTTTACAATGAAATTATATATGAATGCAATGATTTTGTTTCAAGTTAAATTTAGTGATGAATTATATATACATATAAATGATGTGAATTATGTTACTTAAAATGAATGATTATGCCATGTGAAACTTGATTTAATCATGATCGATTGCTTAAGAATTATTTGATTAGTAATGTTATGAATTTACATGTTTTATTTCCTTGGACTACTAATATTGGACTTGAGTGTGCAAGGAAATAGGCCATGGAAATTTGGGGAATCATCACAGAGACTAATGTTAAATCCATTTAATCCAAGGTTGCTTCTAGTAAGAAGCCAAACCTCATTGTAATGTTTTTAATTTGTAAAAGTATGGTGCATGGGTGTATTCAATTTATTTGTAATTGTAATTGTTATTTATGTTTTTGTGTGAATGCCCAAGTGGATTTGCCACATGGCTTGTGAAGTGTCCTTTTGTGTTTGTGTCACTTGACACATGTGTATGTGATTAAGGCCATGATATGTCCACTTGTGTTTTGATGTCATCAATCTAGAATGGTACCACCTTTAGGTTTTCCTTGTAAAACCTTGGTTAGGAATCCTTAGAGAAGGTCAAATCATATTGAACCCGAAATCAAACTTCAAGTGTAGTTTAGGGAGGTTAAATGAGCCCTTAGGGTGTTATTAGGGTCCTTTTTAGCCACTCCACTAGATGTACCTTGGTATGGGAGTTTAATTTTTGTCAAAATTAAGCCCATAACTCATTTATGGACCTTGTACAGTACCCCTCAAAGAAAATTTCGAAAATGGAGGGATGAAAATGAGGTCAAGCCCATACCTCTTTCACATTCTTGGTCTCCACCTCATTTATGAAGGGAGACAAGGAGAGATGGAAGATCTCCATGAGCCATACCCATTAATAAGGATTTGATGAAAAATCTCTTTTAGTAGGAGTTTTGGGGAAGGTATTGGGTTGACACCCACTCTCCAGTTTTGGAGACTTAGCTAGTTTTGGAGAACCTTGGAAAGTGGATTGCTCTTCATCAACTATCTTCCATTTGCTTGGATCAAGGTTGGTGGCATTCTTCACTTTGTTGTTTTGTTTCTAGTTTTCATGTTGAGAGAAAGAGCTCTCTTGTATGTTAGTTGTTTGAATGCATAATGTAGATATTGTTTCTTGTAGTGTATGAGTTGAGAGCTTGTTATGTTGTAGGAAAGGAGGATTTGTGATTCATATGTTTATGTAGTATTGTTTTCTTGAAAGTGTAGTCTTTATGTATGATATGAGAATCATGAGATTGTTGTGTTCATGGTTTCTTAGCATTGTAAATGTGCAGTGTTATTTTGTTTCTTGAAGTTTTTCTATGAATGTGTTTGTAGTATTTTGTTGAGGGAGTTCTCAAGGCCATACTCACCCTTGGGAGGGAAGGGTAGCCATGAGGGTGAAGGGCTTATTGGGACATTCAAGAGTGTAGAGTCTCTCCTTGGATAGGAGAGGCATGCAACATGGAAGTATGGGCTCCATGTAGCCATCTCTATTTTATGTTTTGTATTTTGGGGGTCATAAGGATTTGTAGAAATTGTGTTGTGGAGAGAGATTTTGATGAGGAAGCCAAGAGATGGCTTAGCTCTTATCAAGAGATGAGCTTTCTCCTCTTGGATTTGGTTCCACCTTCACCCTATTTGAGTCATTTTTCTTGACTCTTTGTGAAAACCTTGGAAGGGAGTCTTCTTGTAATTTTTCTTTATGATGTTGTATTGTGGTTTTGCATGAGTGTTTTCCCCTTCTCTTGTGATGGTTCCCCTAGCTCGGGGGTGGCTTCGTAGAAGCCTAGGTTGGGAGGTGAGCACTCCTTGGCCTATGAATTTGGTTTTGCAGGTTATGGAAGCCAATGAAGTCTTCATGTGGAAGAAGGATTCTTGAAGAAATCTGATGATGATTTCTTATTTTGTGTTGTATCATCCTTGCAATGTGTATCAAGTCAATATAAGGATATCTTGAGATATCCAAGAGCTCAATGTAATTTGTCATGGAGTTATCACTCCAAGAAATGTATTTGTATCGTAGTGTTGTTGTGTTATCATGTTGATAGTTATATTTTTGATATATTTGAAGTGTTGTTCAAAGAATGATGTTATGAATGTTCAAGTTGATATCAATATAAGGATGGAAAAATTGTATTTCATTTCTTGACTATATAGAGGTTTGTTAACTTATGTAGAGAAATGTATCGTAATTTTTCTCTCTTTGAATAATGGCATTTATATCATTTTGAGAAGACTTTAGAAAATGGAAAAAGAGTTATCAAAACATTATAGTTATTTTATTGAGATCATTGTATGTAAATGTTAATCGATTTACAAACAAAGAATAAATCTCTATCGCTCTCTATCCTTGCAAATTTAAATTGATAGCTTAGTATAGTATTTTGTTTTGGAAACAATCAATTTTTGATGTGTGAATTGATCAATTTAGAACATTAAATTTATTACCATAGAAGACTAAAAGTTACAAATAGATTAATTGATAAATCAACTATATCACATTTAGTGTTCCTAGACCAACAAGTTGAAAATAAACTATGTAGAAGTGAAGAGAAAATAAAATTTCACAAACAAATTTAAAAGAATGGACAAATGGAGACCTACAGGTCTTTGGAATTTGTATGGGAAAAAAAAATCCCATACAAATTCTTGCCATAGTCATTATAATAATCATATAATTTTTCCACATACTATCTAAACAAATAAAATATTAATTATATTTACATTGCCCCACACTTTCTTTATTCTACCAAAAAGTGGCACAGGAAGTAAGGAGATCAGTCTTGGCATTTAATTTTTATGTTTCTTTTTGTCCAAATCACCTTCCTACCAAGTATACTTGCTGACATGAAAATTAGTATGTTTCTTCCCCTTTTGTCAAGCTCTTAAATACCCCCCTGCGTGAGTTTTGACTTGGCATTTGATTTGGTTTGGGGTGGGACCCAAACCCCCATGTCTCCATCTTTTCACCCACTCCTTGGTCCCCTCAACACTCCACTCCAAGTATTATGCGCTGGCCCTTGTTTGGTAGACTTAATACTTGCTAAGTCTTGGGTGCAGGTATTTAGTGGGACCTCCAACTTGCTCCCTACTTTATGCAAGCTCCCATATCCTTGATTTTCACACCCTAGTCTTTGTTGGGGATATGATGTGAGTCTAGGGTAGGGAGTAGATGTTTAGGTAGAGAGCTTAGGTAAGCTAGAAGGAGTAGCTTAGTGTAGGTTGTTAATTGATTGTTTAGGATTAATGAGTAGGTTAGTAGAATTATTAAGATAGCTTAGGGGTTTAGTAAGTTGTGTTATTAATTTATTTTTGTAATGCATGTCATTGTTTATAATTAATAGGAATTCTATTAATCAAAGTAATTAATCTTTATTAAATTATTTGTTAATTGTTTAATATTAGTTATTGTATAATATTTAATATTTATATTTATTATTAATTATTGAATAATATTTAATAATTTATAATTAATATTATTTAATAAATGGGGTTAATTAACACAATTTTAATTTAGCAAATTTTTTTTTTTTGTGATTATTTAATTGTGATTATAGGGTAATCACTAATTTTAGGTTTTCAATTAAATACTTTTATACTCTAATAAATGTATTAGTTGGTAACTAATATATTCAATACCACTTAATACTTTATTATATTATATTCCTTACGACGTAATTTATTCGTATTAATTATTAAATACAATAATAATTAGTACAAAACAACATTGTAAAAGTAAAATTTGTATACATAAATAAATTGTCTTGTAATATTGTATTTAGGGTTGGCAGTATCCTCCTTAGAAATGAGCAAATGGGATTATTCTTTTCAAATTAATACATTAGATTGTAACTAAATTTCATATACAAGGGATTGGACAAGCCATTATTTGATAATTATATATTCATATGGTTTAGTATCACGACATTCTATTAATTGAACCCTATGACTCAACGTAGCATAATGTTGCCTATAGACTCACTCATTCGATATCTATATAGTTAAATTTATATTTGTTCCTCCATAAACAAACTTTAATGTTAGGCTAACTTTGTCTACAACTTCTCCACCTAGATAGAATCCCTTGTTAAAACTTAATCAGCTAGTAACCCTTGGGAACCAATGTTGTTAAGAATTGGTTCTTCAGACTCTTTATGAACTATTGTCTTTGACACTTGTTAACCTGCAACATAAACTTGGCACTAATATCTCTTTAAAAAAAAAAATTTGGTGTGTTTTTAGACTATTTTTTGATGGGCATGACACTTGGTATCAGAACCTAGGTTTCAACATTGGAACCTTAATCCCATTACATTTCTTAGCTAACCATTAAACCTTTTTGGAATTGATAGGATGCCTCCCCTTACGCGACAAGCTCAGAGATGTATTAGAGGACAAGGGGCCAGGTGAGCTCCCTTAGGTCGCGAGCAAGCTGAACAAAGGGCCGAGGTATCGGTCGTTAATCAACAACCACCACCACCACCATCCTAATCAGGCGGTCCTATTAGCCTTACTAAACCTCATCGGGGTTATACATGAGAGGTTGCCACCAGTTAATCCTCAGCCAGAGCACCAACTGTCTGGGGAACAGAGATCACAGGTTAGAGAGAGGACTAGGAGTCCTCCACGAGATCGAGAGGAAGGGCAAGGGGCACATGAGGTGGAATCGGTTCACATGCCAGAACCACTACCTGGAATTGTTCAGAGGGCACCCTGAGATGCGGGCGATCATATTAAAGAACTTCTATGGTTACAGCCACCTTTATATTATGGTTCTACAAAGGGAACAAATGCCAAGGCATGGCTTTTGAGCCTAAAAAGGTGCTTCGGGTTCCGTCAGTATGACAGTAATGTTAAGGCCCATGTTGTAGTACTCCTTTTGAGAGGAGGTGCTTCCACATGGTGGAAACAAGAAGAATATAAGAATAACACCACTATGGACACCATGACTTGGGAGACCTTCTTAGAAAGGTTCAGAGACATATACCTATCAGAGCATTATAGACAAAGACATATTGATGAGTTCCACAAGCTCCAGCAGAGGGGACTCATAGTGCTATAGTATGAGACTCGATTCCTTGAGATGCTACCTTATGTAGACTACATGAAGGATGAGAAGCTTAGAGTCAACTATTTTGTTAAGGGGCTTAATGACTGGATATCAGGATAGGTTCACATGACCTCTCCAAGAACCCTTTGTGAGGCAGTTGAGATGGCCTTAGTTGCAGAAGAAATTCGGGGTAAATCTAGAGACGCTCGTGACAGGTCTCAGAATTATAACCCCGCATCACAATCACAGGGACACCAGAAAAGTCACTGGAAAGGTAATGACAAGTTTTCTTTGGGGCCCTTTAACAAGAACCCACAGTAGCAGACCCAGCAAAACTAGAAACAAAAGCCAACACATGGATAGCAGGGCTCTAAGCCCAAACAGTGGCATGCACAGGGACAGAGAAAGGATCAGCAACAGCCGTATACAGATGCACCCCTAGCACGGACATAGCAGTCCTCTCGGGGGGGTTTCAGTGGTTCTAATAGGACAGGTGGTCAACAGTTCTCTAGGCCACAGGGAGTACAAACATTCACATGAGGTCCTTGCTATGCTTGTGGTGCCATGGGGCACTTAGCTCATGATTTCCCACAGGGTCAGATGTTAGGCAGTCAGCGTGTGGCAACTTCAGAGCCTACAGTGGGAGACTTTGGAAAGTCTCATAGAGTTTTTGCAGCGGTAGATAACTGCCAAGCCGAGCACTAGGCCACTGTGATAGAGGCAGCAGGTATGATTAGCGGTGCTAGTGTTACTGTATTGTTTGATTCAAGTGCTACTGAGTCTTTTATATCTCCATTTGTTGTGGAGCGTTGCAGGCTTGTGGCAACAAGACATAAAATCAATTGGGAAGTGGAGTTAGCATCAGGGTCTAGAGTGTCAGTCAACTCTTTAGTAAAGGATAGCTAGGTGCAGATTGGTGATTTCATCACAACTATGGATCTGCGTATCATGCCTCTTGGTTCCTATGACATAGTGCTTGGCATGGATTGGCTTTATGCCCACAGAGCTAAGCTAGATTGTCGACAGAAGTGGATTGAGTGCCTTGATGATAGTGGTACACCTATTAAGATTTATGGGATTCAGAGAGACACCTCTCTTCGTATGATCTCTGCCATGCAGCTTAAGCAGAGCATGCGGAAGGGATGTCAGCTTTTCGCTATTACCATCAGTGATAGAGAGGAAGAGGAGGAAAAGGAAACATCTCTTGATGATTATCCTATACTTCAGGAATTTGCAGATGTGTTTCCTACTGAGCTTCCAAGCATGCCTCCTCATAGGGCAGTTGATTTCCATATAGATCTTGTTCCAGGGGCTGCTCCAATTTCGAGGGCACCTTACAGGATGACCACTAATGAGCTTAATGAGCTCAAGATTCAGTTAGAGGAACTTTTGGAGAAGGGTCACATTCATCCTAGTGTTTCACCTTAGGGCGCACCTGTTATCTTCATCAAGAAGAAGGATGGATCCTTGCGGTTATGTATGGATTACCGACAGCTTAATAAGCTTACCATCAAGAATCGGTATCCACTCCCCAGGATTGATGATTTATTTGATCAGCTTAAGGGTGCTAAAGTATTTTCAAAGATTGATCTTAATTCAGGTTACCACTAGCTATAGATTGTTGACAGTGACATTCCTAAGACTGCATTTCGTACTAGATATGGACATTATGAGTTCACAATTGTACCTTTCAGACTCACTAATGCTCCAACAGTTTTCATGAGCCTTATGAATGGGGTATTCTGAATGTTCCTTGATAAGTTTGTAGTTGTGTTCCTTGATGATATCCTGATTTTTCATGGGATGAAGAGGAGCACGAAGGGCACTTGAGACAGGTTCTACAGTGTCTTAGAGACAATCAGTTGTATGGTAGCTTGTCTAAATGTGCTTTCTATAGGACAAAGATCCATTACCTTGGGCATGTTATTTCAGGAGATGGCATCTCAGTAGATCCATCTAAGATTAGAGCCATCATAGATTGGCTTGCACCTACTTTAGTGACCGAGGTTAGAAGTTTTATGGGATTGGCAGGTTATTACAGACATTTTGTAGAGGGATTTTCTAGAGTGGCTCATCCCATCACTTCTCTTCAACGTAAGGGAAATAAATTTGAGTGGACTGAGAAGTGCGAGAGGGCCTTTCAGGAACTCAAGAAGGCACTTACCAGCGCTCCTATTCTAGCAGTGCCTGATCCTTCAACGGATTTTGTGGTTTGCACAGATGCTTCCTTAGATGGTTTGGGAGCAGTCCTTATGCAGAAAGGGTGAGCCATTGCATATGAGTCTAGGAAACTTAAGACTCACGAGCTCAATTATCCCACTCATGACCTTGAGTTAGCAGCAGTGGTCCATGCTTTAGTGAGATGGCGGCATTTTCTTTTGGGTCATTGGTTTGAGCTCCATTCAGATCATCAGAGCTTGCAGTATATCTTCTCTCAGCCAAACTTGAATGAATGACAACGTAGGTGGATGGAATTTCTTTATGAGTATGATTTTGATGTCCACTACATCAAGGGGAAAGAGAATTTGGTTGCTGATGCCTTGAGTAGGAGATGCCATAGGGCCTACACTATGACAGCAGGTACTAAGTTGAGGGATCGGATATTGCATCATTTACATGAGGATGCTTGGTATGCAGAGGTTAGTCAGGCCATTTAGTCTTAGAGTACCCTTGAGGGTAAATATTTAGACTATTCCCTAGATTCAGATGGGCTTTTACGCCATAGAGGATGCATCTATGTTCCATCCTCTAGAGACTTGTGAGTTTTCATCATGCTAGAGGCTCATAGGGCACCTTATGCAGCACATCCCAGAGTCAAGAAGATGCATGCAGATTTGAGGTAGTTATATCATTAGCCAGGGATGAGACAGAACATAGTTGAGATAGTGGCATGATGCCTTGAGTGTCAGAAGGTTAAGACAGAGCATCGTCACCCTGGTGGTTTGCTTCAGCCTCATGAGATCCTAGTGTGGAAGTGGGATGTTGTTTCCATGGACTTCATCATTGATCTTACTGTGCCATCTCGACGCCATGATGCCATCATGGTGACAGTTGACAAACTAGCCAAGGTAGCCTACTTTTCACCCATTCAGACCACTTTCACAGCCCCAGTAGTAGCACAGGTCTTTTTGCGAGATATTGTCAGACTTCATGGCATACCCCATAAAATTATTTTAGATCAGGATTCTCTCTTCACATCATCTTTTTGGAGAGGACTACAGACAGCTTTGGGCACTAGGCTCAATTTTAGCACTGCTTACCACCCAGAGACCAATGGATAGACAGAGAGGGTAAATCAGGTATTGGAGGATATGCTTCGCATGTATGTCATGGATCATCAGACTAGGTGGGAGGAGTACCTTCATTTGGTGGAGTTTGCCTACAATAATGGGCATCACACTTCTCTAGGTATGCCTCCCTATCAGGCATTATATGGCAGACCATGCAGAACACCTTTGAGTTGGGACCGTATTGAGAATAGAGTTTCTTTAGGTCCTGAGTTAGTGCGAGAGTTAGAGCAGCAGGTGACATTGATCAGACAATGTCTAAAGGAGGTATAGGATAGGCAGAAGAAGTATGCAGATGCCAAGAGGGAAGACCGTAGTTATCAGGTTGGAGATAGGGTCTTTTTGAGAGTGCAACCTCATAAGAGTCCAATCCGATTTGGAAAGGGCTCTAAGCTTGCACCTAGATTTGTTGGCCCTTTTGAGATACTTGAGCGGATAGGTCCTGTAGCATATCGTCTTGCTTTGCCACCGAGCCTATCACGCATCCATGATGTTTTTCATGTGTCAGTGTTGAGGAAGTATATTTTTTATGAGACTCATATCATAGATTGGGATGCCTTGCAAGTGGAGTTGGACGGTCAGTTGGCTTTGGAGCCAATCCGCATTTTGGCTTGTCAGACCCTAGCACTTCAAGGCCGAGAGCTAGACCAGCTTAGGGTCCAGTGGGATTGCTATGATGAGGTTACGACATCATGGGAGGACACAACACAGATGAGAGCACAGTATCCCCATCTTTTTGATGAACTCTAGGAGGAAGTTCATGCCTAGGGGGGAGGATGTGAGGCCTCACCTCGAGCCTATCATAGCCATTCAGTTCTGCTTTTGAGATAGACATATTTGATGATTATATTTTGATGATCTATAGATTTCGCTGATACATTGTGTTATGGTTTATCATCTTAGAGTTTAGTTACATGTTCAGTTATGTTATTTTGATGAAATATTATATCTATTTGGAACCTTATGTGAAATTAAGTGGATTTTATGAATGATTGTGATTTCATGAGGAAGTTTAATTGTAATGAAATTATATATGAATGCAATGATTTTGTTTCAAGTTAAATTTAGTGATGAATTATATATACATATACATGATGTGAATTATGTTACTTAAAATGAATGATAATGCCATGTGAAACTTGATTTAATCATGATCGATTGCTTAAGGATTATTTGATTAGTAATGTTATGAATTTACATGTTTTATTTCCTTGGACTACTGATATTGGACTTGAGTGTGCAGGGAAATAGGCCATGGAAATTCGGGGAATCATCACAGAGACTAATGTTAAATCCGTTTAATCCAAGGTTGCTTCTAGTAAGAAGCCAAACCTCATTGTAATATTTTTAATTTGTAAGAGTATGATGCATGGATGTATTTGATTTATTTGTAATTGTAATTGTTATTTATGTTTTTGTCTGAATGCCCAAGTGGATTTGCCACATAGCTTGTGAAGTGTCTTTTTGTGTTTGTGTCACTTGACACATGTGTATGTGCTTAAGGCCATGATATGTCCACTTGTGTTTTGATGTCATCAATCTAGAATGGTACCACCTTTAGGTTTTCCTTGTAAAACCTTGGTTAGGAAGCCATAGAGAAGGTCAAATCATATTGAACCCGAAATCAAACTTCAAGTGTAGTTTAGGGAGGTTAAATGAGCCCTTAGGGTGTTATTAGGGTCCTTTTTAGCCACCCCACTAGATGTACCTTGGTATGGGAGTTTAATTTTTGTCAAAATTAAGCCCATAACTCATTTATGGACCTTGTAAAGTACCCCTCAAAGAAAATTTCGAAAATGGAGGGATGGCAATGAGGTCAAGCCCATACCTCTTTCACATTCTTGGTCTCCACCTCATTTATGAAGGCAGACAAGGAGAGATGGAAGATCTCCACGAGCCATACCCATTAATGAGGGTTTGGTGAAAAATCTCTTTTAGTAGGAGTTTTGGGGAAGGTATTGGGTTGACACCCACTCTCCAGTTTTGGAGACTCAGCTAGTTTTGGAGAACCTTGGAAAGTGGATTGCTCTTCATCAACTATCTTCCATTTTCTTGGATCAAGGTTGGTGGCATTCTTCACTTTGTTGTTTTGTTTCTAGTTTTCATGTTGAGAGAAAGAGCTCTCTTGTATGTTAGTTGTTTGAATGCATAATGTAGATATTGTTTCTTGTAGTGTATGAGTTGAGAGCTTGTTATGTTGTAGGAAAGGAGGATTTGTGATTCATATGTTTATGTAGTATTGTTTTCTTGAAAGTGTAGTCTTTATGTATGATATGAGAATCATGAGATTGTTGTGTTCATGGTTTCTTAGCATTGTAAATGTGCAGTGTTATTTTGTTTCTTGAAGTTTTTCTATGAATGTGTTTGTAGTATTTTGTTGAGGGAGTTCTCAAGGCCATAATCACCCTTGGGAGGGAAGAGTAGCCTTGAGGGTGAAGGGCTTATTGGGACATTCAAGAGTGTAGAGTCTCTCCTTAGATAGGAGAGGGATGCAACATGAAAGTATGGGCTCCATGTAGCCATCTCTATTTTATGTTTTGTATTTTGGGGGTCATAAGGAGTTGTAGAAATTGTGTTGTGGAGAGAGATTTTGATGAGGAAGCCAAGAGATGGCTTAGCTCTTATCAAGAGATGAGCTTTCTCCTCTTGGATTTGGTTCCACATTCACCCTATTTGAGTCATTTTTCTTGACTCTTTGTGAAAACCTTGGAAGGGAGTCTTCTTGTAATTTTTCTTTATGATGTTGTGTTGTGGTTTTGCATGAGTGTTTTCCCCTTCTCTTGTGATGGTTCCCCTAGCTCGGGGGTGGCTTCGTAGAAGCTTAGGTTGGGAGGTGAGCACTCCTTGGCCTATGAATTTGGTTTTGCAGGTTATGGAAGCCAATGAAGTCTTCATGTGGAAGAAGGATTCTTGAAGAAATCTGATGATGATTTCTTATTTTGTGTTGTATCATCCTTGCAATGTGTATCAAGTCAATATAAGGATATCTTGAGATATCCAAGAGCTCAATGTAATTTGTCATGGAGTTATCACTCCAAAAAATGTATTTGTATCGTAGTGTTGTTGTGTTATCATGTTGATAGTTATATTTTTGATATATTTGAAGTGTTGTTCAAAGAATGATGTTATGAATGTTCAAGTTGATATCAATATAAGTATGGAAAAATTGTATTTCATTTCTTAACTATATAGAGGTTTGTTAACTTATGTAGAGAAATGTATCATAATTTTTCTCTCTTTGAATAATGGCATTTATATCATTTTGAGAAGACTTTAGAAAATGGAAAAAGAGTTATCAAAACATTATAGTTATTTTATTGAGATCATTGTATGTAAATGTTAATCGATTTACAAACAAAGAATAAATCTCTATCGCTCTCTATCCTTGCAAATTTAAATTGATAGCTTAGTATAGTATTTTGTTTTGGAAACAATCAATTTTTGATGTGTGAATTGATCAATTTAGAACATTAAATTTATTACCATAGAAGACTAAAAGTTACAAATAGATTAATTGATAAATCAACTATATCACATTTAGTGTTCCTAGACCAACAAGTTGAAAATAAACTATGTAGAAGTGAAGAGAAAATAAAATTTCACGAACAAATTTAAAAGAATGGGCAAATGGAGACCTACAGGTCTCTAGAATTTGTATGGGAAAAGAAAATCCCATACAAATTCTTGCCACAATCATTATAATAATCATATAATTTTTCCACATACTATCTAAACAAATAAAATATTAATTATATTTACATTGCCCCACACTTTCTTTATTCTACCAAAACTGGCATAGGAAGTAAGGAGATCAGTCTTGGCATTTAATTTTTATGTTTCTTTTTGTCCAAATCACCTTCCTACCAAGTATACTTGCTGACATGAAAATTAGTATGTTTCTTCCCCTTTTGTCAAGCTCTTAAATACCCCCCTGCGTGAGTTTTGACTTGGCATTTGATTTGGTTTGGGGTGGGACCCAAACCCCCATGTCTCCATCTTTTCACCCACTCCTTGGTCCCCTCAACACTCCACTCCAAGTATTATGCGCTGGCCCTTGTTTGGTAGACTTAATACTTGCTAAGTCTTGGGTGGAGGTATTTAGCGGGACCTCCAACTTGCTCCCTACTTTATGAAAGCTCCCATATCCTTGAGTTTCGCACCGTAGTCTTTGTTAGGGATATGATGTGAGTCTAGGGTAGGGAGTAGATGTTTAGGTAGAGAGCTTAGGTAAGCTAGATGGAGTAGCTTAGAGTAGGTTAGTAGAATTATTAAGATAGCTTAGGGGTTTAGTAAGTTGTGTTATTAATTTATTTTTGTAATGCATGTCATTGTTTATAATTAATAGGAATTCTATTAATCAAAGTAATTAATCTTTATTAAATTATTTGTTAATTGTTTAATATTAGTTATTGTATAATATTTAATATTTATATTTATTATTAATTATTGAATAATATTTAATAATTTATAATTAATATTATTTAATAAATGGGGTTAATTAACACAATTTTAATTTAGCAAATTTTTTTTTTTTGTGATTATTTAATTGTGATTATAGGGTAATCACTAATTTTAGGTTTTCAATTAAATACTTTTATACTCTAATAAATGTATTAGTTGGCAACTAATATATTCAGTACCACTTAATACTTTATTATATTATATTCCTTACGACGTAATTTATTCGTATTAATTATTAAATACAATAATAATTAGTACAAAACAACATTGTAAAAGTAAAATTTGTATACATAAATAAGTTGTCTTGTAATATTGTATTTAGGGTTGGCAGTATTCTCCCTAGAAATGAGTAAATGGGATTATTCTTTTCATATTAATACATTAGATTGTAACTAAATTTCGTTTATAAGGGATTGGACAAGCCATTATTTGATAATTATATATTCATATGGTTTAGTATCACAACATTCTATTAATTGAACCCTATGACTCAACGTAGCATAATGTTGCCTATAGACTCACTCATTCGATATCTATATAGTTAAATTTATATTTGTTCCTCCATAAACAAACTTTAATGTTAGGCTAACTTTGTCTACAACTTCTCCACCTAGATAGAATCCCTTGTTAAAACTTAATCAGCTAGTAACCCTTGGGAACCAATGTTGTTAAGAATTGGTTCTTCATACTCTTTACGAATTATTATCTTTGACACCTGTTATCCCGCAACATAAACTTGGCACTATTATCTCTTTAAAAAAAAAAATTGGTGTGTTTTTAGACTATTTTTTGATGGGCATGACACTTGAATATAAGCCAATATGAAAAATGTCATGGAATAATATAGATAATATGTTAAGTGAATGGGAAATCAAGGAGGAGGAGATGCTAATAGATAGATAATAAAATTGTATCTTTTTGGTCCATTCAGACACCCAATGTGTTATTGTCATGAAGAGATCATTGATCATTTGTTCATGCATGTTATGAAGTGGCTTGAAAATGCTAGTATTTATTCCTCAACAAAATCTATTATTTTGGTCCTTTGCTTGCGACCACTAAAATAAATATTTATATGCTCACTTTACACAAGGGGGTGGTTTGGAAGGGTTTATGGTATGCTATATTTTGACCACTCTAATCGAGTACATATGGAAGGAGAGGAACAATAAGATTTTCAAGAGTATGGCTCGATGGAAAATAATACTTTAATTAGCAAGATGCAGATTTCCATGTGAGCATGTGAATGTATGTGTGGCAAGTAGATCTCACCATTCATTTTCTTCTTGGTATGATCGTTAGACAATGTTATGGCCACATCTCATGCCCCTAAAAGGGGACACAATTATTAATAATGTGGATCAAAAGTATTCTCGCCAATGACTACCTCCTAGGAGTCCTCTTAAACTAAACTTTGAAAACACTTCACATGGTAATTTAGGCCTATATGGAATTGGATTTACCATAAAAAATGACAAGGGTGATCTAGTTTGGGGTGGATCCACCAAGTTGCCTAATGATATGAACAATGATGTATAGTTTACCACCTCGTTGGTTGAATTTCTTCTTTACAAAGAGAAAGGCCTAAAAAATAGACATTGAAGGGAACTTATTGATTGTCATACAAGCTATTAGCATCACTACAACCCCAAGTTGGAAGTAAAAAATGTGGATTGATGATCTTGAGGAGATTTTGGAAGATTGTGCAAAGTATGCAATCAGACACATTTATAAGATGAATTTTTGTTTTTCCAATCACGCTATCAATTAGAGGAAATGAATTATAATCTCTAACAATATTGGAGCATGGAATGGATTGGTCTTATTTGAAGGATCTATAAATTTGGAAAGTTAGATTTTTCACGTGCAATGTGTTATGGATGAAAGATGAAGTTTATCATCCTCAATATTCTATCAAGATTGGTGGTGTTTGTTTGAACCTATAAATATGGGTTCATTCCATTCTTTGTGATACATGTACATGCCTTGTGCTAAGGTGTCTATCATGGCGAGCTCTTCTTCCTCTGAGTTCATTGTCATCCCTTATTGCAAATGTAGTTGTGAAGAGAAGTAAGCGTTTGAGTTATGAGTAGTTGAAAGAGTTGTTCATGATCAACATGGATGTAGAAGAAGTAGTGGCCTAAAAGATCATTAGCGATAAGGTGTTGTTTGGTCCACATACTCATGATGCGGTGTTGTTGGACAAATTTTTTTATAATATTGGAAGGCCTTATGGGGATCACGTGGCCACAAAACATGCCATTTGGCATTTGACTTCCCCACACTATGGGATTCAGTGGTTTCTGCTTTGGGAAAACTGAATACAAAAGCTCTCACAAGTTTTGTTGTTGATGCTTTCAAGTTGGAAGATAAGTATGATACCTTGATGGTCCTCAAGAATGGATTGAAAAGAAATAATCTTGAGACATATGAACATATGATGGCGGTAAATGGAAGCATGTTTCCATCTAAAGTAGATCGAGAGATCATAGGAGGTCATTGAGGGCATTGAAAACTTGTTTTTTTCTTAAAAAGTATGTTTTCTTTTTAAACCAATAAAATATGTTACCCTTATGATTAAAATTTGCTCAAAAAATAAAAAATTCCACCAACCATCAAATTCTAGATATTGTAGAAATATAATTTTAAATTAATATATTGAGAAAATATACCATTTTCATTGTCTACAAAAAATGAAGTATTAGAGAATTAAGACATGCCTTTTAATATGTCTACAAGCCAAAAAGCTTCACTTCAAAAGGGTTCTTCATTAAAAGGAGTTAATTTAATATTATAATTTCAAATGTGACTATCAAACAAACACAATATATCTAAATATTCTTAGATAGGTTAAATTTCTCCAACATCAAAATATTCCCTTCCAATATCCTCTATATCTTTTCTCTTTTGTAAGAACATGGAAAACTTAGTTAATTAAAATCCACTTGTTAATTAAAATTATTTTTAGTTAATAAAAGTCCTAATGACATCATCATTAATTAATTTAATTAATTTTTATTGTTATTATCCCCTCCTATCTTAATTGAATCTATTTAATTAAGGAACCCCTTCCAAAAATATTTAAATCAAATTTAGATATTAATCCCTCCTATTTATTAATTTATTTAATAAATAGTGCTCAACTAAATTCCATTTAAATAAATTAAATATTTATTTAAAAACCCAAAACCCTAGATATCTTCTAAACCCTAAATCTATCCTCTCATTCATAATCACTCCCTAACCCCGCTTAAGGGGTGATTCCCAACCCTCTTAGGCTAAACCCTCTCCCTTTGACTCAAAGTCAACACCCTCATTAATGAGCCTTACAAACTCATTAATGAACCCTTGCATTGGTCATCATTAATGGCTCTTACAACCTCTTAATGAGAGCCCATCTCTCTTCTAGCACACTTCCCTAGTGTTTCTCACACATGTGTGAGCAACCCTCCATCCTTATTCCTTTGACCCTAAGGCTTAACCCTTGGTCCTAAACCTTGACCACCCTTCCTAACCCAAGCCTCTCATCAAATTCTATAAATAGCCCTCATTCCATGAGAAAATTACCAATTCACATCTTCATTTCAAGCATTGTTTATATGCATTTTCATTTAGGATCTTCATAGCATTTCCTAGTATTGTTACATTTACTTCATTTTCATGCTTTATAACTCACATCTTAGCTTAGCTTAATGGATTAACATAGTTTATTTCATGCTTTGCATATCATTTTAATCTCATATCACACTTATATTTCAGTTAAAATCAACTTTGCATACTCATTAATAGCCTAAAATTTGCATCTCTTCATTTGCACCCTCGAAACCCTAGGGGCAAAACAGGTTCCCTATACCCAGTTTTGTGTCATTATTAGGTCTCCATGGCTTGTGAATGGTCCTAATCCTCCCTATTTAGCATTGGGGACATGCTCATTGTGCTTCGAGAGAACACCCACATCCCTCTTATTCGAGCAAAGCAAACGGTGACCGGGTGCTCTCGTTTCAGCTCAATCTAAGGTGGCCTGCAAATAGATTTTCTATATGTCAATACATACTTAATTTAGACTAATGTTTGAATGTCTTAGCGCGCTCCCGACAGGTTAGATTCACATCGCTCACACATGGTTGATATTTTTCAAATCATAAATTTGAGAATATTCAAAAAAGAATAATGTGATGTAGAAATATAATAAGTGGTAAAGAAGGAAGGGTTAAATAGTTGTGGATATATAATGAAAGGATAAGAGAAGACAAGGATAGAGACAAAGAACAACATACAGAGGAATATAGAAATAGAAAATAGAGAGAGAGAGAGAGAGAGAGAGAGAGAGAGAGAGAGAGAGAGAGAGGAAACACACTTGCGCACACACACATTTTTAAAGAAAAAAAAGAAAGGGAGACAAAGAGATAGAATGACGGAGAAAGATAAAAGAATAGAAAAGGAACTTGATAAAATAAAATAAAATAAAATATAAGGAAATGGTAAGAGGAAAAAGGATTGAAAGAGACTTTCAATTAATCATTTTGTACCAACAATTCAATGATGAGACATCTCTATACTTGGAATGTCTCATTTACTTAAGAACCTAATAATTTGATAGGCAAGGATATTGATTGACCAATGTAGAATACATAGCTATTGTGGGCCTCTTGAAGTTGCTCTCTCCATCCTGTATCTATCCTTGGAACATCTCATTTACTTAAACACCTAATAATGTACCTTAAGAGATCTTCCATAAACAAGGAGATCAACTGACCAACCAACATAGAATACCTCACTATCATGGGGCCTCTCGAAGTTGCTCTCTTCATCATGTATCTATACTTGGAACATATCATTCACTTAAACACCTAATAATTTCCCTTTAAGATGTCTTCCATAAGTAGGGAAATCATCCGACTGACCAATGTAGAATACCTCATTATTATAGGACTGATTGTAATTATTCTCCTCATCCCATATGTACAATTTGAATGCAACTCATTTACTTAAACACCTTATAAATTACAAGTTGTTTCTAGGTTCAATTGCATGAATGTTTTTATGTCAAGAAAATCAACCGATTGACCAATGTAGAATGCCTAATTGTCCTCTTCATCTCGTGCCGACACTTAAACATCTCATTTACTTAAACACTTAATAATTTACCATTTAAGACTTCTTCCATAGACAAAGAAATCAACCAACCCACCAATGTCGTATGTCTCGCTATTGTAGGACCTCTCAAGTCGATCGCTTCATCCCGACCATGCACACAAAAGACTCTTTGCAGTGGGTAAAATAAGAGGGCCCCTAATCAATGTATCATAGAGGGCAATTAGTGGCAAGAATTAAGAAAAGGTGGTCTATAGGTGGAGCTTTCTTTGACTATCAATTGGGCGGTTGAAGATGAGATTGAATCTAGGTACCGTGTGTAAACCGTTTTTTAATAAACAATTAGAAAAGTCGGACAAACAGTCACTGTCAGTTGACAGAATTCCAAAATGGTGGCTTCTGATGTTTGGTGGAGATTACATGGGATAATTAATGTTGTCTGGTTCCATAGCTCTAACCGGGAAGGTGTCGGATCAGACAAAGGAAACGAAAAAAACAATAAGAATTCGCCACGTAGAGGAAGTTGGCAAGCCTTGAAAGAAGGTTCCAGAATGTACTCGGATCTTCAAGTCAATAACGAAAGGAGAATGATGTCAGTGTCGAATCTAATATCAGAAGCCCCATAAAAATGGCCCTCGTGCTTAAAAGGGATAGGAGACTTTTCTGTACCCAATAATTGCCATGAGTAAAAAATATTGCTTATTTAGCTTTATATTAATATTTTCCATATATTAAATTCAACGAACTGCTGGAAAGCTCAGTTTCTTGAGGAATGCCTACAGATAAGAACAGTTGACCGGCTAGCAGACCGGACAATTTTAAATTTATTTAGGCCCACACGGTTTGTGCTTGCTCTGATTCAGTTTCTTATAAAAGGGAATGTACTGTGGCTTGTAAGGACAAGAAATCAAGTGAAAGTAAGCTTAAAATTGGAAAGAAATGCTGTTCGTGAAAATGTCAAGGATTTGATTGAAAGGTTTGAAATGGGGATGAGTCTTCGTACTTACATGATGATGATGTTCTTGGAAAATCTCAGATATATGTGGGGTTGGGGAAGTATTTTGGGAATTTGAAGAGGCCTTCGGCGTTTGATATGCAATGTATGGGGATGGTGATCCTCAAATTGAAGGTGAAATGGTGGCTCTCTCTAATTTTCTTCTTTCACTTTGAATTGCCATTACCAGAGAGTATACTTTGTTCCAAAGTTGCAGGTTTTAATATCTGTTAAGGAGGTTGTTCCTCTGTATGTGAGGTATTCCCACTTACTTGTTTTGTGTTTGCTTTTGGGTGTCCTGTCCCATGGATATCATTATAAATTCAATCATTTATCATTGTAGAGTTGTTTTTAGGTTCATTCATCATCTGAACTGGTTCTGTCCAGGAATGATGCAAGCCTGAATTCTGTCATCCCAAGTTCTGAAATGCTGGATGATTCCATTCGCTCTCTTGATGATAATTTTCCTGGAAAGTCTCAGAATGGGAGATTTGAAGGGATTTTTGATCCACAGCATGGTCTCAGTCGATGGTGTCCACTGTCCACTGTATTGAGTTCGTGGGAAACAACTCTCAATTTGCATCTCTGCAATAATCCTCAAATTAAAGGTATAATGGTAGTTATCTCAAATTTTCTTTTTGGATTTTAAATTGTCTTTAACAGAGATGATGCCGTTTCAAAATTCCAAATTGTTAGGTCCTCATACCTGTCAGGATTAAGGGGTCTGTTCCTGTAAGTGAGGCATTCCCTCTTATTTGTTTGTCTTGTTTTTGGGTGGCTTATCCCATGGATATGATATAAATTTATCAATTATCTGCTCTATACTTATAGTTGCTTTTTGGTTCCACCAATTGTCTAATCTGGTTTTGATCAGAAATCATGCAGGCATGAATACTCTAGTCTGAGTTCTGAAATGGTGGATGATTCTACACATTCTCGTGCTGCCAATGTTCGTGGAATATTTCAGTTTTGTGTTGGATTGGAGAAATGCATTTGGGATTTGAAGAGGTTTTTGTTTCACAGTGATGTGTCGGTGTTTTTGTGCAATTTATTGGAGGTGGTGGGAAGACAACTCGCACTAAATCTGAATCTCTACAACGATCCTCAAATTAAAGGTAAAATTGTGGTTTCCTTTATTTTGTTTGTTTCTAAGTTGTTTTTACCAGACAACACGTCACACTATTTCAAATTTTTTGGTCATCATATTTGTCAAGATTAAGAGGGCTGTTCCTCTCTATGGGCGGTATTCCCTCTTATTTGCTTCTAATTTGTCTTTGGGTGGGTTACCCTGTATCTTATAAATACAACCATTTATCTGCTCCAGAGTCCAGAGTTTATTTTTTGTTCGTGGCTATCCTCTGAATTGGTTTTGTTCAGAACTAATGCATGTGTGAATACTATTCTGAAATGGTGGATGATTCCCTGCACTCTCATGACAATAATGTTCCTGGAAAATCTCAGATTTATGTGGGGATGGGCAAGCATATTGCGGATTGAAGAGAACTTGGTTCCACAGTAAGGGGTTGGTTGTTGGTATACAGTGCCTGGAGATCGGTGTGAAAACGATTCTTGCATCGAATCTCTACAATGAACGTCAAATTAAAGGTGAAATGATGATTCTCTCAAGTTTTCTTTTCCTTTCTAGTTTTAAATTGTCTTAACAGGGTGGATACCCTGTTTCAAATTGCTAGGTCCTCATAATTGTCGAGTTTAAGGGAACTGTTCCTCTGTATGCAAGGTATTCTCTCGTATGTGTTTGTATTGCTTTTGGGTGTCCTGTCCCATGGATATCATATAAATCAATCATTTATCACTCCAAAGCATTTTTGGTTCATTTATCATCTAACTGATTTTGTTCAGAAATCATGCAAATGAATACTTGTATTATCTTCTGAAATGCTGGATGATCCATGCATTCTCATGAAGATACTTATCCTAGAAAGTCTCAGTTCTTGGTTGGGCTGGAGAAATGTATTGGGGATTTGTAGGGACTTTTGATCCACAGCGAGGTGTCCATCGATAGTGTCACTGTATAGGGGGCTCGTGGCAAAACAACTCTCAAATTGAAATGGTGGTTTTCTGAAATTTTTACTCTTTTTTATTTTTAAGTTATCTATACTAGAGAAAAGGCCACCCTGTTTCAGATTTTCAGGTCCTCACTACAGTCAAGATTAAAAGGGCTATTTCTCTGTATTTTGGGTATTCTCTCTTTTTTGTTTGTGTTGTTTTTTGATTGATTTTATTATCTGAAATGGTTTCATTCAGAAATTATGCAGAATACTCTATCTAAGTTCTGAAATGGTGGATGATGCAATATACTCTCATGATGACAACGTTTATGTAAAGTCTCTGTTATGTGTTTGGTTGGACAAATGTATTGGAGATTTCAACTTTTTGAAGGGACTTTTGTTCCACAGAAAGGTGTTGGCAGTTGGTGAGCATTACTACTCTCACATCGGCTCAATGCAATGATCCAGCTAAAAGGTGATACACCTGTTAATTCTATTGATGTTTATCACAATGTTTTGACTATATATTAGAAAAGTCATTCTATTTTAAACTTCTGGGTTTTCCTCTCATGTCAAGATTATAGGTATGCGTATAAAAAGAGATAAGCTAGCACATACAGACTGTGTTCATATGTTATTGTGTGGTTGATTGAAAGTGCTATTTTTAGGATTGTTCTTTTAAAAATTCAATTTTGATTACTATAAGAACAGGATGAGAGGTCACTGCCTATAAAGGCAATATAATTGACATATGTTATTGTGCGTCAAGAGGCATGGAATCAGTTTTTGGTGGATATTTCTTGATTTACCTTCTATAAGCAATGTCACTTCTTTCCTGTCATCAACCCCCTTAGGCTGAGCTAGGGTTAGTCTCCTTGCATCTTGATTCCATAAAACTCTTAGCTGTCAAGGACGATTCTTAAACATCAAACAGTTTAACAGTCAAAAGTAAACTTTTGCAGATGAAAATAAGACTATTTTGATGAGGAATCAAATCTCCATTGACAGTTTAACCATTAAACCCTTCGATGTTTAAGTAGAGCAACATAGTTGCACTGTATGCCATAATGGTCTTTAGTATCCCTAAGCATCATCGTGTAGAAGACACCTCTTGAAAACTCAACCAAGAGAACTTTGTTTTCAAGCACCAGAGTTTCTTCTTTGCCGCATTCCATACATTTAGGATCTATTATGGGGATCACTATGCTACTCTGTATTAGATTAAATGATACGTTTTCATTTATGTTAAGGTATTCAGTCTATAAATTCAAATTGCCTTTGCATGGAATCCAGATTATTTTGACAACAATGTGATATCACTGTCTCCCAGTCTCCAAACCTAAAACAAAATTAGGAATATTTGGGAGAAGGTACCTGGAAGGAAAAGACTAGAGTTTAAAAATGTGAAAGATACACACGTAGAGCTGCAGCAAAATATTTTGAGTCAGTCCAAGCCAACTCTATCTATTTCGGATGATGTTTGGCCTTGAAAATGTTTGGAAAAAAATTGTTGTTTAGAGTGTAATAAGCAATTATTTATTTATTTATTTATTAGATTACCTTGTAGGTCCTCCAAGGTTTTCTTATGAATTGCAGGTGCATGCAGAATATGATGGTCTGCCACTTTCTCTGATGATGACTGGAAGCTCTTTGCATGGAGAACCCCACAAGATTAGCAAGAGAGCAAAGAACAAGGTTTCTAAAAGAAAATATATATCAGATTATCACAGAAAAGGTTGTTAGATTTCTTCAGACCAGTTTTGAGTACTTAGCTATGTTAGCAGAATTAGAGATATGGCTGGAAGATCCCGTTTACAGCTTTTTTGAAGTGTCCTCTGCATTTTTTTCAGTGTGCAACATTTCGGTTATGAATAAACAGGTAGGTAGATGTTTCTTTCCAGAGGACAGAAAAACGTGTTCATGTTCATTTAACTTTATGCACCATTGAGTTTATGTTGAAGGCTACAAAGGCATGACGCTTTTGCCATCTTATCAGAATTTCCCTAGCAATACAAGGTAATTGCCTTTACCGCTCTTAGAAAACTCAAGAACTAGCTATAAGGCTTGGAAGTAATCACTTGTTCAGTGCGTACCCTCAACAGCATTGTAAACTATTCAGAATATCTAGATTTTTTGAATGATCTAAATGTCATACCCTATAATAAGAATATGCAATACTACTGTTATCAATTCTCAACATTAACCACTCCTGTTCTCTGCATCACAAATACAAGCACTCTTTTCCCTTTACACATTTCTTCAATATGATGAGAATATAACCTGTATAACAAGTAGTCATAATTAATGCGGTGTTCTAACTGGATGTGTGACTTATACATGCAGATCCTACGGAGGAAAATAACAGGCATAATGTGAATTTCCCCAAGACAGAGGTTATTTTGTCACTCTTACTTTGGGAGATACTTTCCTCCCCCATTTTTTGAAATCCATGAGAAAGTTCAAATTTCTAGTGGTATTCAATTGGGGTACAAAGAAGGCAACAGAGGAAATCATATGCAGAGGAAAATTGAAAGAAAATAAAACAACCTCAACTCTACTCCCTCAATTTCTTGAGTTGTCCTATTCCCTTTGAAAACCATATGAAGTTTTCACACCATATGCAAAAAATTTTCTGATGGTTTACATCACTGCTCTAAGAAAATTTCAGTATGCAATGGCTTGAAAGAACTTCCAGAGGAAATAAGACGACTCGAGAATTTGATGGAGTTTGATATGAGAGAGTATTCTCAATTAACATGAAGCTTGTACGTGTAGAGAAGATTAGCAAGCAGTGGTTGCTACCCAGGAAAGTTTCTATTCCAAATCTTAAGTTAAAATTGTGTAAATGCACTTTCTTTTGAATTGACTTCTTTTCTTATATCATCCTAAAGCACAAGATCCAATCATCTTGACATTTTCATATCCACTCATACAAATCAATAGAAGGTCCTCCCTATTTTCATACTATGAATGTGACTAATTATTTTGGAAAGTTCAATGCAGTAGACATTCTTGTCTGGTGTGCATGTTCATGATTATTAGATGAATTCAAATGTACATTACTTTTCACTATACTCAGTTGATGCAAGACTTGTTTACATACAGATTCTTTGTGGCTATGTGCAGATAGTGAGAGTCATTTTTTAAGTTTGGGGATGTTACACATTATAGGCGGACGGTTTTCTTTTGTGGGCGGAGGTCTTCTATTTAAGAGAAGTACAGATAGGAGTGGAAGGCAATGGAGGGCCTTCATGCTTCTGATTAACAGGTAGAGGTTTGAAGAAATGAAAAACTTTATAAGTTTGACTCAGTTTGCTGAAGCTGTTTTTGGCAGACTGTATGTGATGTTCTCTGCTGAGCACTGAGCAGAGTACTTGTATTGTTGCTAGTTCATAAATTGTGTATCCCGAGCAAAGGAAATTAACTTTGTTGCTAGTTCATAAATTGTGTATCACACACATTATATATAAAATTCACAAAGAATTTTAAATTTTATCTTTCTTGAAAGAAAATTAAACTTTGGAACGTAATTTAATTGTCTAAGGCTACTAATGGTTTTCTAGAAATTAAGTGTGCTATTAGATTAGCCGGAAAAGTAAACTAAAGTAGACAAAACAAGAAAACTTAAGCGAAGTAAATTTAGTGTGCTATTGAAACTTGTTGTGCCTTTTCACAGCACGACCCATTTTTCTTTCTGAAAAAATTAGAACCTCACTCCCCCTGCTCCCCCTCTCTTCGATTAGTTTTAACTTGTCTTGTAGTATTGACAAATCCCATCGAGCCCTTAATTCTTACAATTAGTTACATCAAGAGACAAATTTCATCATAAAGTAAAAGAGCGTCAGCAAATAAGCCTATGTTGCTTTAGAAGTGCATTCCCACAAAGCAATTACAAACCTAGGGTAATTAATAAAAGACTTTAATTTTCTTTGGAGAACGATAACATTCTTTATGAATTTTATGTGTAATGTATGTGACTACAATCACATCAACAAAGTTAATCGTCTCATAAAGCCCTTCAATCTTCTCATGGTCAAACTATATTTTCCTTATGTACAATGGCCACACATCCTTCTCTATTAATCTAGCAACGAAGTTCTTTCAAAAATTAGCTTTATAATCAAATATATGGTAAAAATATAAAATTATACTTGCAGCCAAAATAGGAAAAATCAAAATTGCAGTAAAAACTGTCAAGGATATTTCAGTTAACATGAATGTAGTGGTAGTCAATTGATCGATATTGGTATGGGCATTGTTGATTTGGTGGTCAACACCTCCTTGGGGACTCGTGACATGGCTTAACTGCCTCCTGTGGGTCAGGTTAAATATGGGGTTTGCATCGGGCGTTGATAGTTTGAGCTTTTAGCACAAAGGCAAATGATTCCATCGATTGATATTAGAGCCTTGGGTCAAGGGTTCAAGTCTCCCTTCAATGGGTGTTGAAGGCTTAGTCAGTGTTGAGGGGGAGATTGTTGACTCAATGGTCAACACCTCTTTGGGGATTCAAGACATGGCTTAACTACCTCCATGGGTCAGGTTAAATCTAGTATTTGCATCAGGCATTGATAGTTTGAACTTATGGCGAAATAGAAAATGATTCTATCAAACATATCTTAACACCATCATGAAGGCTGGATAGAAACTACATTGGACTTGGACCATTTCACTTGTAAATATTTATCCACTTTAAAAGGATATTAATCAGTGAATAAGGTGCTTGCTTTTTCAAAACACACTAATTTAAGAAAACTCCATATTAAACTCATAAGATTTCCACTGTCCATGAATGGATAATGAGAAATGTTTCTGGATTCAACTATCTCAATTTTTTTATCAACATTTTGAATCACTCTCATCCTGATGATGGATCACAAAGTGTGATTTGAAACGTTGAGTGTGGTCCAGCTCAGGTTGTGAAAAGGTTCGACTATTGGTGCTGGATCGATTGCTAGTGTGGGGTATGAACCAACTAGCTTCATTGCTAGACCTAGAACTACTACCAAAGCTACTGGGACAGTAAGAGGTGCTGGACGAGGTGGTGGTGCTGCTTCAAAAGGATGCCTACTTGGGCGGAATCAGAAGCTCCCTCGACGACTCGATCCCATCATTTACCGGGGGTAATGAAGGGGTGGCTCTATGCAGGGTGGCGGAACTACTAACTCCCACCCACCTCAGCTTCTATGGCCCCTACTATTATAAAGGGGCTGATGTTACACTTGAAAGAGGTAGATGCCCCCTACCCCTACTAATCAGTAGAACCTAGAAACATTTCTCGTTATAACTCCATATGTTTAAAGCACAAAACAATGCAATCTACGGCTAGGAACAATGATTTGTACTCTTCTTGGAGATTTTAATATTTCACAATGCTTAACTAAAAATAACTTATTCAAATCTTTCTTTGGGATCCACTATTATCAATTCTTACTCTCAGATCCATTATTTTTTATTACCTATTCCTTTGCTTGAAAATTCAAATAGTTATTTGCATTGAATGAACTATTTTTTAATCTCCTATAAAACTAGATTATGAAAAGATTATAACTATATATTATGGGTGATTGCAACATGAGAAATTAATTAATGGTATAATCATTCATACATGTTTCTTGTTATAATCATTTAGGATATTGACAGATTGGACAAGAGAGTTGTGTGAGTCTAATCAAGAGATGAGATGCTATGGTTATCTAGTATTTACTCATGCCTCCTAAAAACACTGATATGGTTCTATAGTATTCCTCTAACTTATAGTATTCCTCTACCTCATTGGAAATCTTCAATCCTATATTGAAAGCCACTGTCACATTTAACTCAACTTTCCAATGCCTAGCTGCTTCATGAAGTGTTTGTTTAGCAAATTGGTTTGTGCATATCATGTCCAAGCATCCTCCTTCGACCTTTGATTAATGTGGCATAGGGAATACCATACAACCATAATGGCATTGTTGTACCCCTTCCTTACACTGTATCTAGTTAATGTGAATAGCGGAAATTGTCCAACCCATCATGCCCCTATCTTGTCCTTTCATTATTTTATTTTTCATTCTTTTTCCACACCTGCATTATCCAACATGGATGTGCTAATGGGGAAGTTATGGAATAGTAATTTAGAAAAAAACCTAAATTTAAAATTATTAGAGTATATTGTATGGATTTTTTTACTTTCTAGAGGTAATAGGATAAAAATGAGAGGATGTTATTTTATTTGATTAATGCTTAAGAGTGTTAATAAAAGTTTTCATGAATAATTTTGAGTCTAACCTTCACTCTATTCAGATTGTGAAGGTATTTCTCCATATTATACTCATAGATTTTAGTACAAATAGAACAACCTATTTCGTTAGTTTATATGACATTTCATGGAAGCGCTTTGTATAGACCCTTGAGTTAAGAAGTGATGTCTTGAGATCCTTATAAGTTTTATTAGTTTGGGGCATAGAGTCAATGTCATTTTGTATACAAGTTCAAGTTAAATTCAAGAATATAATTTTTAATTCTAAAGTGTACTATTTATACATAGCTTAAGCTTATCTCCTACAAGATTTAAACTTGTGACTTCTTTTCAGAAGTACCAATTTTCTACCATTAAACCAATTGATGAAACTACTCGACATTAAGAAAAAATGAGTCAATGCTAAACCACCAAGCTAGGGTTAATTGGCAGTGTGTACAAGTCCTCCACATTTACATACCTTGAGATACCAGCTTTAGTCAAAACAAAGAACTGTATTGGGACAAAGAATACATTCGCTATGCATGTAAAAACCAGTTAAGAATGTTTATTGAACTGAACTAGCCAAACAATTGAACTGAAAATACAGAGTAGCTTATATTGATTTGTACTAGTAAATATAAAAATGTATTAAAATTTTTATAAGAATGTTAAGATCCCTGGATCTTGTTTTTTCCTTCATAACGAGAGATGGAAGAAAAGTCAATCATCAAGCCAGTCCAAACTGAACTGTGCTTCCATGGTTTCAACTTTAAGCTCCGGAATAGAAATGTTCTTGGCCTGCAACCATTGATTCCCAATCTTCTCATCACAGGTGACAAGCTTTAGGGAACTTAGCTCACAAACAGCTATAGGTAACCTCGTCAAACAGGAACACTCTCTCATATCAAGCTCCCTCAATTTCTTGAGTTGTCCTATTTCCTTTGGAATCTCTTTCAGGCCCTCACATAGTGAAATGTCTAGATATTCCAACTGTGCAAGTTTTCCAATTGATGCAAGAAGCTCTTTTAGGCCTGGTAGTGCAGATAATCTTACCATTCTTACATAGCTCATATTTCCAAAATCATGTGGTAAATTTTGAAGCAGGTGGCAGTTGGTAATAGACCATGACATAATGGAGGGCATATTGCAGACACCAGGGGGCAACTCCTCCAAATCACTATTATGGTCCAGGTTAAAATCTTGGAGCTTTGTGAATGTGGATAGATTTCCAAATCCTTCACATAAGCTCAAATATAGCTTCTCTAAATTTTGCAGTGCTTCGATGCTCTATTTTTCAAGGAGGGGTGAAATCAACCTCTCGAAGTGGATACTCTTGAGTTGAGTGAGTGAAGATAAAAGATCTAGACCTTTTATAGTTGCCCTCTTTGTACCACGGTTGAATACCATTAGAAATTTGAGTTTTTTCATGGATTTAAGAAACGGAGGAAGAAAGCAATATGTTGAAGTAAAAAGTAACAATAGAGCCTCTGCTTCGGGGAAATCCATATCATACCAGTCATTTTCCTCCATAGAGCCTGGATGTTAAATTGCAAGGGAAATCCAATTAGATTGGGCATTAATTGTAACTCCTAGTTACAATGTTCAATTCTCATCACATTGAAGTTGAATCTAGGAATGAACATATATAAGGGAAAAGAGTACTTATGTTTATGATGGAGACAAGAAGAGCTATTGATGTTACACAGAAAAAGTTGAGACTTTCATGTAAATCTTATTCTATGCAGAAAACCATGCATGAAATTCTATACTATTCTATAATTTGACATCAAAGATGAATATTAAAAATAATGGTTATTCTTTCAAAGAAATCTTTTTGATCAAAATGAATGCGCAAGACATTTTCAGTAAACTCACCAGTGAGAATAGAAAGAATTTGGGTATCAAATGCTCTATTATTAAGCAAATCCTATTTCGCCAACAAACTACAGTCCTTCCCTGTTATGACCCACCTCTTACTATGCATTATATTCTCTTGTTGTCCCAAATCCAAAGCCATATTTCTCAGTATATTATGCTGAGAAAAGTATAGCTCTGCAGCATTTTCATATGAGATAGATGCACTTCCTCTATTAAGGCCAAGCATGTCAGGTTAGTGTTGGAAAACATGATTGCAAGAAGTCTAATATATAAAAGGAAAGACAATTACCTTTGATTGCTAGTTAAATTTAACAAATTTTTGCTTGCAAATTCTGATAAGATGTCAAAAGCATCATGTCTTTGTAGCTTCCGAACATAAATCCAAATATCCAATAGTGCATCAACACAGATTTTCCTGTTCTTCGGAAATAATCCCAAGTCTAAGAAACATTCCTAGGCTACATCATCTAAGGAGTCAATACTGGTTTGCAGCAATGTAAATAGCTCTTTTCTGTGATAATCTGATATGTATTCTCATTCATAAATCTTCTTTGCCCTCTTCGAAACCTCGTCCAGTTCCCCATGCATAGAACTTCCAATCATCTTTAGAGCAAGAGGCAGACCATCACATTCTGTTTGCACTTGCGATTCATAAAATGTAATGAAAATTTAGAAGCGAACCTTGTAGGACAAACTAATTCTAATATATATATTTATATATAACTCACAAAACAACAATTATTTCAGCTAAATCCGTACCTCCTTTATTAGACTCATGTCTACATCGCTTGGAATTGACTTCTGTCCAAAAGCCCAGAAGCAAAAAAGAGACAGAGCATCCTCTCTGCCCAACAATGGTAATTGATAGAGTTGTGAAGAGGGAGTTTTGCAGATGATGGACTTGTCTTTGGTGGTTATGAGAGTCTTGTATGCCGGACCTTCAAATAGTAATTCTTTTAAATTTTCAGTAGACCAAACATCATCTAAAATAACTAGAGTGGGCTTGGATTGCTTCGAAAGCAACTTCTGCAGATTTGTGTGTGCCTCTTCCACATCCTGAAACTCTTGTATTCTTCTCTTAGCTATTTTTTCCCACATAGTTTCTAATATTCCTTTTAGGTTTAGGGACTGTGAAACCATGATAAAAATCACATTGTTGTCAAAATAACCTGGATTCCATGAAAAATAAGTGTATTTTAGGCTAAATATCTAAGCATGCATGAAAAGATGTCCTTAAACCTGAACCAGTGTAGGATAGCACTTCCAGTGATATAAAATAGATTCTATATGCAAGTAATTAAGCAAACAAGAAACTTCAAAAAGACCAGAAATTCAAAATAAACTGGCATTTTTAGATAAATGATTAAAACATTCAGAAAAATATGAACAAAATTTACAGGCGATATCACCTTTAATTTGGAGATCATTGCATAGAGCCAATGCGAGAGTAGTCTTCCCACCACCTCCCATGCAATGAACGCCAACGACCGACACCTCATTTTGGAACAAAATCCTCTTCAGATCCCAAATACATTTCTCCAATCCCACGTAGAATTGAGACTTTGCAAAAACATGATCATTATGAGAGTATGTGGAATCATTCACCATTTTAGAAGTATAAATAAAATCAGAATCTGATTGTTGAAACTCTAACAAACGTTTAATTTCGCTGCAATATGAAGCTTACTGCTACCAGATTTCCTGTCTCTGCAAAGCTATTGATCATACATGATTTCTTTAAATAATTGAAGCGGTCATAAACCGTGTTGGGTTTTAACTTTTTACTGAAGCGGCGTCCAATTGTCTGTGTTCAAATTTGACAGCTTTTCTTGTTTGCTTGCTTGGATGACAAGTCTTGTAAAATTATAATCAAGGCTGCAAAATCTAAATTGAGTCCCAATTGCTGATTTCATTTTCAATCCGTGTCCACCTCCATGTGGGATCTTAATTATAAATAAAAATACAGGATCATAAATTGAACCCCAATCTCAGTCTGAATTCGTGATTAAAAGTGCATGAATAATTTTTAATCGATTGCTGATCAATTATCATAAGAAATTGCAAGACCTCATCGTATTCTAGTCCGACACTGTTCCAAGAAACTGTTCCTAACTTTTGTTTTCATCTTGAATCGTTGACTGGCAAAACCAGCGATCAAAACCCTAGACTGATTTTAGTCATTTTTTTACTTCGTTTGGAGGTGCGGTTCACCTAGCAGACTACTTTCCATTCGGAATAGCGATTCAAGTTTGTTTAAACCCGGACGAGATGCATTTCATATGGCATTTGATCTGCTAGAAGCATACTTGAAGCAGGGTACCGAGTTCGAACCTATGATCTCAGTTTGCTTCAAAGCCGCTGGCTTTGGAGCATAATTGAAGCTTCCGTTCATCAGCAACCCTGTCCAAAGTATGCATAATTGAAGTTAATATTTCATTTTAAAGCAAATATTAACTCCTTTAACGCTACTACACTAAATTCGCACTGAACATTAAATCAACAATTGAGATTAAATTATGATTTTTACATTATAATTTGACAAGGCTTTTCTCTGATAATTGAACCAACCGCCTGAAAAATGAAAGTGAGCTTCGTGAAAGCTCGGATGGAACTTGAGCCCCAAGAAAACCCACCAAATTTGAACACAGGAAATTTCACGCCAATTCAATTAAAACCGACACGTTTTATGGCCGCCTGAATTTCTTATATAAGGAAGACATGCACAATCAATAGCTTTGCAAAGACAGGAAATAAAGTAGCAGTAAGCTTCAAATTGGAAATAAAGTGACCGTTTGTAAGAGTTTAAAAAAATTGGTTTCGGATTTTGTTTACAGTTCTAAAATGGTGAACTATTCCACCTACTCACATAATGATCATGTTCCTGCAAAGTCTCAGATAATTGGCACAGAGGATCCTCTGTCTCTTTTCTGCTTCTGGGCTTTTGGACAGACATCAAATCCAAGTGATGTAGATATAAATCTAATAAAGGAGGTATGGATTTATCTGAAATAATTGTTGTTTCCTGAGCCATATATATGTGATTGTTGTCCTACAAGATCCGCTTTTGAATTTTCTTTACATTTTTTGAATTGCAGGTGCAAGCAGAACGTGATGGTCTACCACTTGCTCTAAAGATGATTGGAAGTTCGATGCATGGGGAAGTGCACGAGGTTTGGAAGAGGGAAAATAAGATTTCTGAAGGAGAATGCATATCAGATTATCACAAGAAAGAGTTGCTTAGATTGTTGCAGACTAGTATTGATTCCTTAAATGATGTCGCCAAGGAATGTTTCTTAGACTTGGGGTTATTTCCAAGGGACAGGAAAATCTGTGTTGATGCACATTTGGGTTTATGTTCGGAAGCTCAAAAGACATGATGCTTTTGACATCTTATCAGAACTCGCAAGCAATAACTTGCTAAATTTAACTAGCAATCAAAGGTAATTGTTTTTTTCCTTTTATATATTAGATTTCTTGTAATCATGTTTTCCAACACTAACCTGACATGCTTGGCTTTAACAGAAGAAGTGTATCAATCTCATATGGAGCTTGTATGGAGATGCTTCAGAGCTGTACTTTTCTCAGCATAATGTACTCAGAAATTTGGCCTTGTATTTGGGACACCAAGACAATATAGGTCAAAGTAAGAGGCTGGTCATATCAAGGAAGGACTCTGGTTTGTTTGCGAAAGGGGAGTTGCTTAATGATAGAGCATTTGATACCCAAATTCTCTTCATCCTCGCTGGTGAGTTTACTGAAAAACTCTTACAAACATGCATTTTGGTTGGAAACATTTCTTTGAAAGAATAACCATTTTTTATAATGTTCAGCTTTGATGTCAAATTGTAAAATTGAATTGAATTGCAAGCATGATTTTCTGCATAGAATAAGATTTACATCAAGTTTTCATGTTTTCTGTGTGTATTTGTAACATCAATAGCTCTTCTTGCCTCCATCGCAAATATAAGCACTCTTTTCCTTTACATATTTTCCTTTCTGGATCCCACTTCAATATGATAAAAATTAAAACATATTTAACTAGTAGTTATAATTAATGACCAATCTAATTGGATTTCCTTTTCAATTTATACATGCAGGCCCAAAGGAGGAAAATCACTAGCATGATATGGCTTTCCCTGAAATAGAGGCTCTATTGTTATTCTTTACTTCGACAGATTTTATTCTTCCCCCATTTCTGAAATCCATGAAAAAACTAAAATTTCTGATGGTATCCAGTTGCGGTACTAAGAAGGCAACAGTGAAAGGTCTAGATGTTTTATCTTCACTCACTCAACTGAAGAGCGTCCGCCTGGAGAGGATGATTTCACCCTTTGGTAAAAAATAGGGCGTTGAAGCTCTGCAGAACATGGAGAAGCTATCTTTGAGCTTATGTGAAGGATTTGGAGATGTATCCACATTCACAAAGCTCCAAGATTTTAACCTTGACCACAGTAGTGATTTGGAGGAGTTGCCCCTTGAAATCTGCAATATGACCTACATTCTATCTTGGTCTATTGCCAACTGCCATCTACTTCAAAAGTTACCAGATGACTTTGGAAATATGAGGTATCTAAGAATGCTAAGGTTATTTGCATTACCAAGCCTGAAAAAGCTTCCTGCATCAATTGGAAAACTTGGACAGTTGGAATATCTAGACATTTTAGTCTACGAGGGTTTGAAAGAACTTCCAAAGGAAATAGGACAACTAAAGAAGTTGAAGGAAATTGATATGAGAGAGTGTTCTCGTTTGAGGAGGTTACCTTCCATTGTTTGTGAACTAAGTTCCCTAAAGCTTGTAACCTGTGATGAGAAGATTGGGAATCAGTGGTTGTGAGCAAAGAACATATCTATTCCAGAGCTTATAGTTGAAATTGAGGAACCGCATTTCAGTTTGGATTGGCTTGATGATTGACTTCTTTCAATCATCGGGAAGCAAAAACAAGATCCAAGGATCTTAATGTTCTTGTAAAATTTTTGATACATATTTATATTTATATTTACTAGCACAAATCAATATAAGATTGCCTGTAGTTTCAGCCTCTGATTATGATGAAATTTTGGCAAGTTTGGTGCAATATACAGTCTTAACTGGTTTGTACGTGCATAACGAACACATTCTCTTTCCCAAGACAGTTCTTTGTTTTGTATAATGTGTGAGAGTCTGCACTGCATTTAACTTTGGCTCGATGGTTTAGATTCCATTGACTCTCTCTCAAAGCAGATTAGTTTAATTCAAATGCACGTAAGTTTTCAATCCTTGGGACCATGTTGTAACTTGTATTTGCCTGTTGGAAGAGCTTGAGCTAGTAGGAAGGGTGATATTGGCTCCATACCCCGAGCTTCTACAAACTTTTACAGACAGGCGATTGATTTGTAGGATAAATCAGCCATAAATTTTGTGGAGAAAATAACCAATTAAAGTAGGCATATGATCATTCTCAATATAATAGACTGTTCTATTTTTACTATAGAGTGTGGACATTTATCATCGAAGTGGTAATAAATCTACGTTTGTACCACTTTGCTCAACACTACGCATTATATCTGCATCTAATCAAGCATGGTTCAAAGTTCTATTTAAAGAATAAAATTAAGGGAAACTTGGAGACCAACAAATACCTTCAAAGGATTTTTTGGGAGTTATGTGGAGGAAGTAAGGGGATTTGCCCTTATGATTGAAAGTAAATCTGATGCAACGCCCAAGTGTTTGTTGGTTGATCTGGTTCATCTTTGAAGTTAGTTGTTGAAGATCAAGATTCAATTCATCATCAAATATTTTTTTTGGGCTAAGGTTTAGCTATTTAATCTTTATGATCAAGTTAGTGCTGTTCCTTTGTCAAGGCTTTACTATTTTCTCAAGGTCTTTTTGGTTCTTTTGTTAGTTATATTATTTTAGTTTCTATTTTATATTCTTATGATGTTCTTGTGTGTTATCTCATATAAGATTTTTGGGCTCTTGCAAAACTCTTTTTTAATTCCTAGATCTAATCAAATCACGTATCTAATTAAAAACAAAAAAAAACTTTCAACCTCAAAGCACTTAATTAAAAACAAATACATTTCAATTTCAACAGTGATAAAGGTTGAATTCTAAGTTATTCTTGAAAACTTGTATTAATATGCTTAAACATTAATGAAGTAATTAAAGTACTTCTAAACTCGATAATGAAAATGATGACTTCCACTTCCGCTTCTGCTCCCGCTTCCGCCCTTGTTTGAAGCAGGATCTTGCCCTATCATCCAGGTTTGTGGCTCCTGCTACGTCTGTGCCTGTGGGTGAGTGTGGACCTTCGATTTTGGGGTCTGCTACGTCTGCCCTACCGTCCGGGTTTGTGGATGCCCTTGCTTTTACGGCTGTGCCTAGGCCTTCTCTGGCAGGTGGGTGTGTTTCTTCGAGGGTTTTGGGGTCTGCTGCATCTACTTCTGGTGGTTCAACGATCTCCTATGTGGATGTGGCTTCCTTTGAAGCTAGTATTCATGGTCCTGCCCCTACCGGTAGGGGGGATCTCGGTCCTCTCCTCTTGTGCAACCTGTTTCTGTAAGTAAACCCCTTTTGATTAATCTTGATACCGATACAGTTGATGATATTTCAAAAACTGTGGACGACTTCTCCTCCAATGTTTTTATCTTCTGGGAACCCATTTTAATCGATGTTGTTCAGATATACCCTGTGGAAAGGGGTTTTTTTATTGTAAAGTTTGAAAATGCTAAAGATAGGAAAGCTATTTTGTATAATAGTTGTTTCACTTGGGAGGAGCATTTTCCCCTGATGGCCAAACCCTGGTATTAGGGGTTTGACCCTCTTTGTGAATCCTTTAAATAAAATACCCTTATGGGTAAGATTGTCAAATTTCCCTCTTCATCTTTGGTAGGATTCTATTTTGGAATCTGTGGTTGAGGCTATTGGGGATTTCCAAATGGTGGATTCAGACTCCTCTAAAATTTTTAAGATGACATATGCTCGTATTCTTGTGGAGGTTGATGTTTCCAAGGGTCTTCTTGAAAAGATAACTTTGGTTTCTTCTTTGGGCTCTTGGACTCAAAATCTTGATTATGAGGGAATCTCGTCCAGGTGTAGGAAGTGCCACAAGATTGGACATCTTGCTGCGCAGTGTTTATCTGATAAGGTCAAATCAAAGAAATTGCCTACTTGGTGATTGGGGGCTTTTGATCACCATTATATGGTTCGCAAAGTCTCTAAGGAAGGGGGTTCGGTTGCTTTCTCTCCTCAGACTCGTCATGCTTTGGATGGAGTTTCTATGGCTGCCTTTGTTGCTTTTGATGCTATCTTTGAAGCTACAGATGTTGTCTCTGATGCGGCTTTAGTTCAGACTATTTTTGTTGCCCCTTCTGGTGTTGCTACTGTTGTCCCTAACCAAATTGTTGATGTTGTCTCTGGTCGTGGTGCTATTCTTGTCCCTCCTGTGGTTTCTGATATGACATGCCCTTTGGTGGTATATTCTTTCTCTTCTTTGGCTTGGCATAAGGCTGCTGAAAAGGTCGAGGATGGATGGACACCAGTTAAGGGAAAGAAATTTAAATCTTCCATTCCTTTTGATATGAATTTACGTTCTCATAAGAATGGGAAAAAATGTAAATCTTGATTGCCCTTTGTTGTATTTGTTGTTCCATATGGTAGGAACTATGGTTTGTTCCTTTGGTTTGCTTCGTGGGGCACCACAACTGTATTGGTCTTTCATTGCCATATCTTTTTATGCTCTTGTATAAGGTTTCGGGACCTTTCAAATCCTATTTTTACTTAGTCAAAACACTCTCTCCCAAAAAAACTTTAAAAACATCCATACAAAAATTATATTTAAAATAATTACTCTCTCATCATCATATTGCTTCCCAAAAACCTTAAAAAGTATCTATACAAAACTATATATATTTATGTATAATAATAATTCCTATTATTCACATCGTTCCTTGGTTCTCACTTAACCTTTAATTAAATTGCATGAAAACAATTATATTGCACAAATATTGGCATCTATACATATAACATGATGAACATACATACAAAAAGATTATATGTTGTCATTTGGCTAAGTAGTTTCAAGTAAGAGGTATCAATTCATCAAAGACTTGAGTAAGGACCTAACTTATTTAATCACATCTCCAAAGAATTTGAAACTTCCTCAATTGTATATTTAAGAAACAATACCATCTTTTCCATTAATTACACTAAGCCAATTAACTTATAAATGTTCATTATTAAAAATATTTGCAAACAAGTAACTCTTAAAATACTATGAAATAAAAGTAATAATCCCTATACCTTATTTTTATGTGCTAGCATATATATAATATAGGATGTACAATAGAATTTCTATTAAAACCTAAAAATAATTAAGCATTAACAAATGCAAACAACCCAATGTCAACTTCCATGATATAATATTTTACAACAACATGCAGGCTATGCAAGTGACATCCAATGAGATTCAATATATATATATATATATATATATATATATATATATATATATATATATATATATATATATACACGTGTGTGTGTGTGTGTGTGTGTGTGTGTGTGGCTCTATATATATATATATATATATATATATATATATATATATATATATATATATATATATATATATATATATATATATATATATATATATATATATATATATATATATATATATATATATATATATATATCAAGTAACCTATAAGAAGGAAATACATCAATAAGTACATCTCAAGTATATTGCAACAATATGAAAGTGTCGAAAGTAGATATCTAATACCTAATCAAGATAACAACATTGCATACCCAAGATATACAAGAGGTCAAAATACAACTCTCATGCATTATAAATACACAATTGGTTCTTAAGCCAATCACACATATACAAGTGGCTCAAAACTAATGCATGCCATAAATAATACGCAAAGAATTACATGCTCATTTTTGCATGTTATTCCTCCAATCTCCTATGTTCCTATTACTAATCAAAGAAGGTTTTGAATCCATCATAAGAATGTCCCTTTCCTCCCTGTCCATCAATGTAGGTGAAGAACCATCAATAATTCAAAGGTGTGTTTAAAAACCATACTACTAATTGTTTTATTTAATTTATTCCTCTATTAACACAAGTCGTACCCAAAAAACATAGATTTGAAAGAAAAAACTAATTTATACAAAGAGAGCTTGAGCTTGTTTAAAAGATGATAATGGCTACATAACTCAATCTTATAAAACTTTTAGATATAGGATTTATTGAATTGTTGAAGAAATCAAATATAAAGTTTATGGCAAAAATATCTAGTTAAATAATTAAAGAGGATATAGAGTTCATATTCAAACGTTTAGAAAAGAAAAAATAAAAAAATGCAAAAGAGAAAAGATAGAACGTTTGCAATGCAAACTCTAATGGATTAGATTAACCTAGTACCACTTCATATTATTTGGTCATTGATCTTAAATATTCTATGTGTGTACCAATAAGTAATAATGTATAATGTTGCACCTATTCAATATAAATATTTATAATTTCCTTAATATATTTGTTGATAGGTCTTTTGTGCATGGACCAATAGAGAGATAAGTCAGGTGTGTTTTCCAACCAACTCTGTCTGAAAGAGGGGAAAGAACGAGGGTTTTTATCCTCCAAAGTACTTGGATGTCAGGTCACAATAGTGTTGGATTAAAACTTAGTTGGACAAGCAACTATTTGTTCAAGGGGTCTGCTAGTTTTGGGAAGGTTCTAAATACTTGGACTCCTTAAAGAGAGCGTTAGAGTAGATTAAAAAAAATAAACCTACAATCACTTTATCATTTCAATCCATCAAATTTACTCAAGAATAATATAGTAAACCAATAACCTTAATTATCATCATCTAGTATATGCTAAAGAAGATAGACCTATTTCATGTTAGAAATGCAGATATTAGGGTAAAAGTACAAACTTGTGTCACACTTTTCTAAAGAAAAAGGTTAACACAACCAAAACTATTCAACTTTAATGGCATAATTTAAGTGGCATTTCTATTTTGAATTTGAAGATGATGTAAACTAGTGAAATGTGTAAAAATTGATGATGTTTATGCTATTATTTAAAAAAAATATATGAAGAATTTATACATATTTTTTTAATGTTTAAAGCCAACTTTTTTATTGTTGAAAAATGTTGAAAATTAAGGGCTCCAATTCCCACCAAAAAACCAAATGTAAATGAACTTATTTCTTCCAGATTTCAACATCACATATAGATGACAATAAAAGAATAAAATAATGGAAGAATAACGAATACCAGAGTCTGGTATAATACATGGATCTAGAATCTCGAAGTCCCTTCGGACTTAAAGAATGAAAGAATTGGGGTCATGAGGGTCAATCACCCCATGGAAGCCACTTTATAGTGCCCAAACCTTTCAACGCACTCATCTATGGAGTCCTCATCCAACTTTTTGACCCACTGAACTCGGAACTTGGCCTCTTTCAAAGCCACATTTTCCTAGTTTGTGTATTCCCTCATCTTCACAACAGTCTTCTAATCTCATATGTTTCTAAAATTAATTTTGTACACTCATCCATGACTTTTGTTTTATCAAAAATGCAGGAGGATCCAAATTTTTCTGCCATGCGCTCTTCAAAACTGGCCATCAATGACTCAAAAAAGGTGAATTTGTCCATACTATCTAGGTGGGAACTTGTTGTCTCCTATATATATGCTACGAATCATGTGACATGATTCTATATCAATGAAGGGAAGTGATTGATTGAATTTCACATGACATCCATGATGTCTACTCTGAGATCGAGCTTTTGGAGACTTATGTCTACAAAAATTACATCCCCATTTCAAAGAATATCGGTCACCACTATCTCATCTTTTCCTAAGGCATGTATGTAATTCAATCTCTTCATCTACTTTTCGTGTTGGAAAGTTTAAATGTCTCATACAACCATTTCATCATGAACCTTGCACTTGATTTGTGTTGCCTCAAAATAATAGTTAATTAACTTGGAGAGGAAGTCATGAACCTTCTCAACTTGTTTGGAGATCCATTGGTTTATAATGGCAGTTTTTCTCTTCATTTCCTTTAAAGAATTCAACTCTTCTCGTGGGATAAATGTTGCATCATCTTAAAATGGAAGCACTTCCATGATAAGAGCATTTAGCCCTCCGAATAAGTGGTATGGGGTCATGTTAAGCACCTTGATCAGGTATTTGCATGTATCTGGCTTTTCCTCCTGTTCTGCTTTCCTTTGCACCTGATTTTCACTTCATATCCGCATTTCCTAGCATTCTGGGCTAGGGTCCTGAGGTTTTTGACCTCAAGGTCAAAGTCGACCTTGATCTTGACCTAGGACAGATTCGACCTTGTCCCTGACCCCCAGTTCAAATTTCAAGTTTTTTTGATTTCTGGGCATCGAGTTTCAAAAAGATTCTTTTTCCCGCCTCCAGGTCAGCCATTTCAGGTTTCAGAATGGAAAAACCTTAAATTGCATTTAATCTATGTATATTTCTAAAGATTAGGACCTAATTGGGATTTAATTCTCCAAGGTGGCCCCTCTAGAAGATTGTGCCCTAGCTCACTATAAAAGGAGGCCTTCCTCCCTCATTTTGATATCTCATCTCTCAATCAAGTTTTGTGAGAACACATCCACAATCAAGAAATTTCATGAGCAAGCTCTCAAGTGAAAGAAAGTGAATGCAAGCATTCAAGCAAGCCTTTAAGAAGTCAAGCATTCATCCATCAAGGAGATCCATTGTTAGCCATTGAAGGATTCAATCTCTTTGGAGCCCCTTTGAAGATCCATCCTTCTACATTCATCCAAGCCTCTTCATATGCAAAGATCAATTCAAGATTGGTGTTAAAGATCAAATGCTATTGATTTGAAACATCCTACATTCATTTTACATCCATTGGAGCATCCCTACTTATGGATTTGAGGATTCGAATCCTCTAGAAGGACTTCAACATAAGCAAAGTGAATTGTTTCATTTGCATTGTTTATGCACATTACATTTCAATTCAATTTCAAGGTTAATTCCTAAATTGGGGTTTGACCAAGGCAAACCCCCCATACAAACAACAAAACCTCCTTTTTTCTTGCAAGTACAGGTGCGGAATTTTAGATCTAAGATTAGATTTGGATACCCTTTTCGGCAAACTTCCGAGATCTGCGAACAAGGTCAAAATCGACCTTCAAAATAGGAATGTAGCCTTTGATCTTTTATGAGGGTCAAAGACTTACCCGCTATCGGAAAGACAAAATATTTTTGGATTTTCTTCATCTCGGCATTTTCAATCCAAAACAGGTTGCAGAATTGCCCGAAAGTACACACAGACATCAGAATTTGGCATTTCTAGATTTGCCCTATTTTGAGGCTAGTACTTGTATTTCAATTATTTCAGATTTCAAGCACAATTCTTCATAGGGAAATATAAGGTTTTTCTCTCTCTTTCGTATTCTCCATAGATTGATTTGATTGTGTATTAACCTTTTGGTTGATCAAATTGGATCTCTCCTTTGGGAATTTGGATTTAGGAGTGGATCTCATATTTCCCCCATACATTACATTGAATAGAGGTGATTCCATTTTACCACTATTCATTTTAGTGAACCCGACATACTTACTCTCCTTTCTTTTGTGGAATTGGATGCCCTATTGTGTTTTGTGGTGTTAGATTTCCTTTTATCTTGTTAGTATTAGATTTCTCTTTTATGTTAAATCTTGAATGCTAAATAGATTTCAAAAATACAAAAATATTCATGCTTTATGTGTTCTTAGTTTAGTTCATTTGCATTACATTGGTTTATGAGCTTTACTACTACTAGTCCTACTTATAACATTCTGGTTAGAAGAAGTCGTAGACTCATGGGTGCCTGTGATCCTAAATCTTCCTCTCCTTTCCTTAGGATCCTGGATGATAATTTGATTCTTCATGATTCCAATCCTACTATGGAGCAAAACTCTTCCCACTCATCTCATGATGAGGATGATGCTTTACGAGTTCCTCCTGAACAAGTCCAAAAACTTTCAACTGAACTTGATAAAATGGGTAATTGGCTTATTCAAGAGAACCATAATCAAGATTATATTCAAGATATAGAGGCTCTTAAGAAAGTTTTCTGTGGTAGTGATCAAGGTATTAATCTCTTGTGTGGTATTACTCACCTCGTGCATTCAAATGTTAAACCTCTAGCTCAAGAAGCTCAAGATTTAGGGTTGATTCCTCCTATCACTAGAGTAGAACCCTCTTCTAATCCTTTACCTAGTATTCCTACCTATACTCCTTCTTTGGTGACTGTGACGGTTCCCTCTGTTCCTATGAGTGTTCCTCCTGTGTCCCTTCCTACATCACAACCTTCATATCATAATGTTCCTTTTATTTATTCCAATTCGCTTCCAACTATAGTTCGTAGTGTTCCTCCAGTTGTGTCTTCTATTCCTACAGCTTCTTACACCTTACCTAGTGTGTCTAATGTTGCTATTCCTCCTATTTCCTCTAATGATTCAACAATCATCAGTTTGGCTCAAATTGTGTCATCCTTACAACAACAACTTGCTTCCTTAACTCAAAACAAGTTTAGTATTCCTACATGTGACATGGGAAGTCCTTTGTCCTTGGATATTATTCGTACTCCTGTTCCTCAGCAAGGTGATATGCCTCATCTTGAGAATTATAACGGAAAAGGAGATCCTGTTCATCATGTTAAAATATTCTAAATCCTTTGTAGTGATTACGCTCATGACCATAGGATTTTAGCCAAACTATTTGCTAGAACCTTATGTGACAAGGCCTTACAATGGTATTGTTCCTTGCCTCCTTATTCTATTGATTCCTTTCCAAAACTTGCTAATTCCTTTATTCAACAATTTCAAAACAACATTGGCCTGCAAGTGTCTTTGACTGATTTGATGCATTGTAAACAAAGTGCTAAGGAAAAATTGACTCAATTTATTGGTAGATTTAAGCATTTGCATGCTCAAATTTCCTATCATATTCTTGATATTGATATTCAATGTATGTTTATTTCAAATTTGCAAAAGGATATTAGAGATAAGATTCTGCTTACTAAATTTACCTCTTTTCAACAACTTTGTACAGCCCTTCATCATTATCAATTACAAGTGAGTCAATTTCAGAGCAACACTCCAATGGCACTTGTTCCAGTTGATAAGAGTGATGCTGCTCCTAGTCCAAACAAATTTAAAAAATTCAACAACTATGTCCAGATAAACAAACAAGTGAATGCAGTTGCTAATCAAGTTGTTGTTGCATCTCACAATGCCACTTCTACATCCACTGCTTTTCGATTAAATTATGCATTTACTCCTCTTTCTGAATCTTTACATGCTATTATGAATAGGTTGTTAACTGCTAATATGATTACTCTACCTTCTATTCGACCTCTTTTACCTGCTACGATTGCATCTAAATCTTTTGATCAAAATGTTTTTTGTCAATATCATCATCAGAATGGTCATGATACTAAGAAGTGTTATTCTTTAAAACATAAGGTTCAAGACTTAATTGATGCTAATGCCTTATCTGTTGATAATCTTGATGGTAATGGGAACAAATCTGTCTCCTCCTAATCAAAACCTTCAAATCTATACGAATCCTTTACCTACGCATGATACTAATGTTAGCTTGTGGTGACTAATCAGGAAAGTACTATCCAGGAAAGTACTGTACACTTTTCCTCCCGACTATTTTTTAGTTATTTGGGCCGACTACTTATAACTCATTCTAACCCTAAAGTGGAAAAATATTGTATTATATGGCATAGGGTTAGGGATTTTCATAATGTATGATTTTAGTACTTGTGGCAAAATTGGGCTGTAAGGGATTACGGATTGTAATCAGGTTGTAATCACTGGATAATAATAATATTGGACTCGCTGTTGGTGGACGTAGCCCAGGGATTGGGTGAACCACGTTAAATCTGTGTGTCTTGTGTTCTATTCTGTGTGGTTTATTATTTTCTGATATTAGTTATATTTGCACATAATTGTTATTTCTGCCTTGTTAATCCTAACAAGTGGTATCAGAGTGAGGTTATTTCATTCGTTCTTTCATCTACTCTCTGAAGCAGGTCTCACGAGTTAGTGGGAGAGTCTCTCGGTTAAGTGGGAGAAATGGTAGACGAGGGTAGGCTGAAGGTTGATAAGTTTAATGGGCAGAACTTCCAGTTATGGAAGATGCAAATGGAGGATTATCTCTATCAGAAGGATCTATGGCGGCCATTAGAGGGAGTAGCCAAGAAAGAGCAATCAATGTCTCAGGAGGATTGGGATATTTTGGATAGGAAGGCACTGGGGATTATTCGTCTATACCTGGCACAATCGGTGGCATTCAATATTACTGAAGCAAAGACAGCTAAAGATCTGATGGAAACCCTAGCGAAGTTGTATGAAAAGCCTTCAGCTTCAAACAAGGTATTTCTTATGAAGCGTTTATTTAATATGAAAATGGTAGAAGGTGGATCAGTTACTGATCATTTGAATGAGTTTAATACAGTTACAAGTCAATTAACCTCAGTTAAAATTACTTTTGATGAAGAGGTTAGGGCTCTCTTGATTTTATGTTCTTTGCCAGAAAGCTGGAATGGCTTGGTAATGGCTGTTAGTAATTCTGTTTCTGGTTCTAATACCCTAAAGTATGATGATGTTATTGGTGTTATATTGAGTGAGGAAATTCGTAGGAAAAGCTCAGGGGCATCCACATCGGGTAGTGTATTGAACACAAAAAGTAGAGGCAGAACAAGAGATAGAGGAAACAACTCTGGAAATCATGGGAAATCAAGAGGAAAATCAAAGGGAAAGAGGTCTGAATCTAAAGGGCCAAATGATTGCTGGTACTGTGGAAAACCAGGTCATAAGAAGAAAGATTGTTGGTCTCAGAAGAAAGATCAAGGAGACAAAAATGATGGAAACAAGGAGGCAAATGTGGTAAGTAACAAATCCGAGGAGGATGCTTTGCTCTTGTCCTTAGAAAGTATTGATGATTCATGGGTTTTAGATTCTGGGGCTTCATTTCATGCTACACCCCATAGAAGTTATTTTGTTGATTATGTCCAAGGGGATTTTGGGCTAGTTTATTTGGGAGATAATGAACCTTGTTAGATTGTTGGAAAGGGAAAAATTAAGATTAAGTTGCAGAATGGGAATCATTGGCTACTACAAGAGGTAAGACATGTTCCAAGGCTGAGTAGGAATTTAATTTCAGCAGGGCAACTGGGTGATGAGGGTTGCACAGTTACTTTTAATGATAAAAATTGGAAGTTTTCAAAAGGTTCCTTAGTAGTAGCAAAAGGTGTGAAAGTAGGCACCTTATATCTTTGTACAGGTCATACTGTTCCTTCTACTTTAATTGTTTCAGAAGATAATGAATGTTCAGGAACAGTCGTTGCAGTTGAGCAGGAAGAACATCAAACTGTTGCTGTAGATTCTGACACAGCACTGTGGCACAACAGACTCGGGCACATGAGTGAAAAAGGTATGAAATTACTTCATTCAAAGAAAGTTTTACCTGGTCTGAAATGTGTCAATATAGATTTCTGTGAAAGTTGTGTTTATGGAAAACAAAAGAGAGTTAGTTTTGTGAAGAGTGGGAAGGAAAAGAAAAATGAGAGATTAGAGCTGGTGCATACAGATGTATGGGGACCAGCTCAGGTATCTTCCCTTGGTGGCTCTCTATATTATGTTACATTTATAGATGATGCAACAAGAAAAGTATGGATTTATTTCCTTAGACAGAAATTTGATGTATTTCAAACTTTTAAGAAATGGAAATGCTTGGTTGAGAATGAAACTGGTAAAAAGTTAAAATGTCTCAGATCTGATAATGGTGGTGAGTATTGCAGCACAGAATTTGAAGAATATTATTCCTCTAATGGTATTCGTAGGCAGAAAACTATACCAAGGACTCCACAAGAAAATGGAGTGGCTGAACGCATGAACAAGACAATAATGGAGCGTGCAAGGAGTATGAGGTTGCATGCTAGGCTGCCCAAAAATATGTGGGCAGACGCAGCAAACACTGCTGTTTATTTAATCAATAGAGGCCCCTCTACTCCTTTGGACTGTGGTATTCCAGAGGAAGCATGGAGTGGTAAGAAGGTGAGTTATTCTTTTCTCAAAACCTTTGGTTGTGAAGCTTTTGCACTTATAGATTCTGAAAATAGAACCAAGCTGGAAGCTAAGTCAAAGAAATGTGTATTTGTTGGGTATGGCATTGATGAATTTGGTTATAGGCTTTGGGATTTTGAAAATCATAAAATTGTAAGAAGCAGGGATGTCATATTCAATGAGAAAGTATTGTACAAAGATCTATTGCTGCAGCATGAGAAGAAAGAAAATGACTATGTAGTACTGGATGATACTCCACAAGTTCATGTTCCAGTAGTTCCTTATGCTCCGCAACAACAGCAACAACAAATACCACACACCCCAGTGAGTGTTAGATGGTCAACAAGGCTAAGTAGACCTCCAGAAAGATTTTCTCCATCTTTGTATTCTATTTTGTTAACAGATGCTGGTGAACCTGAATGTTATAATGAAGCTGTGCAGGTGGATACAAAGCTTCAGTGGGAGTCTGCAATGACAGATGAAATGGACTCTTTGCTGAAAAATCAGACATGGGATTTATGTAAGTTACCTGCAGGTAAAAGGGCTTTACAGAATAAATGGGTTTACAGGATAAAAGAAGAGGATGGAGGTACGAAAAGATTTAAAGCCAGATTAGTCGTAAAAGGATTTGCACAGAAACATGGTATTGATTTTGATGAGATATTTTTTCCAGTTGTTAAAATGACTTCTATTCGTACTGTTTTAAGTATTGTGGCTACTAAAGATTTGCATTTAGAGCAGCTTGATGTTAAAACAGCCTTTCTTCATGGTGATTTGGATGAAGAAATATATATGGTTCAGCCACAAGGATTTGAGGTCAAGGGTAAGGAGAATTTGGTGTGTAGATTGCAGAAAAGTTTATATGGCTTGAAGCAAGCACCTCGGCAATGGTATATTAAATTTGACATTTTTATGAATGGGCATGGATATAGTCGGTGTCATTCTGACCATTGTGTTTATTTTAAGAGGTTGGATGATGACAGCTACATTATTTTATGTTTATATGTTGATGATATGCTTGTAGCTGGGTCTAACATGAATCACATTAAGGGGTTGAAACAACAGTTAGCAAAATCTTTTGCTATGAAGGATTTGGGGGCAGCAAAACAAATCCTTGGTATGAAAATTTGTAGAGATAGGAAAAATAGGAAATTGTCTCTCTCTCAGGCTGAATATATTGAGAAGGTGTTGCAACGTTTCTCTATGGAAAATGCCAAAGCTGTCAGCACACCTTTGCCTAGTCATTTAAAATTGACTAAGGATATGTGTCCCAAGACACCAGAAGAAGAGACTAAAATGTCTAAGGTACCTTATGCTTCAGCTGTAGGGAGCTTAATGTATGCTATGGTATGTACTAGGCTAGATATTGCACACGTAGTGGGAGTCGTTAGCCGTTATATGAGTAACCCTGGTATTGAGCATTGGAATGCAGTCAAATGGATTCTCAGATATTTGAGAGGCACATCCAGTAAGTGTTTACACTTTGGGGGTTCTACTACTACTGTACAAGGCTATGTTGACTCAAATTTGGTAGGAGATATAGATAGCAGGCAGAGTACTACAGGTTATATATTTACTGTTGGTGGGACAGCAGTGAGTTGGATTTCTTGACTACAAAAGGTGGTTGCTTTATCCACTATAGAGGCAGAGTATGTTGCTGCTACAGAGGCAGCCAAGGAGATGATATGGCTTCAATTCTTCATGGAAGAATTGGGACATCCACAAAAGGATAATTTTCTACATACAGATAGCCAAAGTACCATTCATCTCGCAAAGAATTCTGCTTTGCACTCAAAGACAAAACACATACAGTTGCGGTACCATTTCATTCGATCAGTTTTGGATGATGGACAGTTAAGGCTGGAAAAGATTCATACTGATGATAATCTAGCAGATATGTTTACAAAGGTAGTAACAAGGGAGAAGTTGAACTCATGTTCAGCTTCAGTTGGTCTTCTAGACTGAACAAAATAAAGGAACAGCTGAGTCCAAGGTGGTTCAATCCAGTGGGAGCCTCATGTGGGTAGCGGTATTGCTACAGGATCAGTCTCCAAGTGGGAGGTTTTTTTAGTATAGTGTGGATACTGATCAGTCACCAAGTGGGAGATTGTTAGCTTGTGGTGACTAATCAGGAAAGTACTATTTAGGAAAGTACTGTACACTTTTCCTCTCGACCTCGCCGGGGTTTGGGGCCGGGCCGAGCCCCGAGTGGGGGTTTGGGGGCGGCAGCCCCCAAGAGCAGGGGTTCGGGGGCGCAGCCCCCGAGGAAAATTTTTTTGAGGCCGACTATTTTTTGGTTATTTGGGCCGACTACTTATAACTCATTCTAACCCTAAAGCAGAAAAATATTGTATTATATGGCTTAGGGTTAGGGATTTTCATAATGTATGATTTTAGTACTTGTAGCAGAATTGGGCTGTAAGGGATTACAGATTGTAATCAGGTTGTAATCACTAGATAATAATAATATTGGACTCTCTGTTGGTGGATGTAGCCTAGGGATTGGGTGAACCACGTTAAATCTGTGTGTCTTGTGTTCTATTCTGTGTGGTTTATTATTTTTTGATATTAGTTATATTTGCACATAATTGTTATTTCTGCCTTGTTAATCCTAACAACTAATACTATTGCTCAACATCTACCATGGAAATTGTGTGTGATTCAAAGATGGATGATCTCAATCATGTTGTTAATCAAGTGGAGCATGTTGGTCAATTAGTATCTCAACCTCAACCTCAACCTCAACCTCAGATTCAACCTCAAATTCAATCTCAATCTTGATCAAAATCTAAACCTAAACTGAAAACTCAACCTAAACCTCAACAACAACATAAGAACAAAAGACCTTGGGAACTTTTACTTACCTTTGATGACTCTGAGACTATTAAAGCTCCCGATGGTCCCCTTTACATTTCTGCTAGGATTTCTCAGAAACCTACTCGTGGTTGTCTTGTTGATGCTACATCCTTAGTTAATGTGATTACTGAAGAAAATCTTTTTATGAAAAGCTTACAATGGGATTCTTATGATACATCGAACGTGTGGATTCTAACTTGTAATGGTTTTCTTTATCCATCATTTGGTTCTATTACTTTACTAGTTGAACTCTATGGAAAAACTGTGAACACTACCTTTATTATTGTTCCTACTTCTGATCAATTTCAAGTTAAGCTAGGTTTTCCTTGGATGAATTCCATGCATGCTATTTCTTTGCCTATTCATAAGTGTCTTAAATTCATTCATGATGAAGAAGTGAAGATGATTAATCATAGTTTATATCAACCATCTAGGCCTAGAGATTGTGCTGCTCTGGGTTTCATTTGGCCTTCATTACCTAATTCATGTCCTCCTCGACCTGATAATATTTTTCATTCATATCAAGCTTATAAACATCGTAATATTCTTGAATTAAGCATACCTCTTATGTATCTTAATCGTGGTCTTTTGCCTACACCTTCTATACCTCCTTTAACTATGGCTTCTAGTTCTATTAATCAAGTTCCTTCTGTCACTCTTCCTAAAAAACCTATGAAAGATCCTGTAATTGTTCCTCCCATTGTTGATAATCCTATTGATCTTCCTAAAGAACCTGTGAAGGGTCCTATGATTGTTCCTCCTAGTTCTCAGCCTATATCAAATAAATCAAAATGTAATCGATCTGCTAATGAATGTCATAAGAAGTGTCGTGCTCATGCTAAAGCTCGTAATTCTATTCTTCAAAGATCTCTACCTTCTTCAGATAAATCTATGCATGATGTGTTAGAAGAAGTTGTTACTAATAATAAGATGCATGATTATGATGATTCTACTCGTATCTTAGATCCTATTTTGATTAATTTGGATGAAGAAGATACTCTTGATGATACTGATGATGTTAATGATGAATATGAGACTATTGACATTGACATTGATTTACCTAATATGCTTTCATCACAATTAACTCTTACACCTAGTGTCGAACATTGTGATTCTAAAGAGGATCCTTGTTTGGAACTGGCTATCATTCCTACTATGTTGGATATAGTCCTTCTTGCGAGTTACCCACTTTCCCTAAATGATATACAATGAGATGGGGAGAGTAGGCAACATGCTTGATCGGCTTGTCCTTCGTGGTAGCTTTGTTGTCTGTTTTCCTACTATACTATGTTTCTCCTCTAATGTGTTTGCTAAATATTGTTAGATTCTTTTATATGATCCTTGTTACTTAGTTGGTGCAAGGTGATAAAGGAATCAAAACTGGTGTTCAAATTCCTCTATATGTATCTCTATTCTTCTATGCGTTGTTCAATTTTAAGTTGTAAATGTGCTATTGCTCGTAAATGTTTCCTTGTGTAATCTGCTTGGCTTCGAGATATGGTAGCCCTAATTCTTTTTGGTCTCCATGTCATGGTCTAAAAAGATTCTCCTTTGTATATCTTATGTAATCTTTCCTCCTTTGTGATCGTAGTTCTACTTTCTTTGGGGAATGATGTCAATTCATTTGCAATAATATCATATATATATATTATCTTATGATCATACTGACCCCATGGTAGGTAGATCCCTTCTATGTTCTCTATATGTTTTTGTGATATTTCCCTTGATTTGTCTTCATCTAGGGGCATCTCGATGTGGAAACATAATCAGTGGAGTTGTTTATGTTTCTGATAAAGCCATTGCTCCTGTTAAAGTATTAGCAATGACTTTAACGTGGGGGCTTATGCTCTGCTCACCTATTGCACACACATACTTTTTGATACGCACATATTTTTCAAGATACCTTTTCTCTCTTTTTGGATTAGTGACTAATCCTTAAAGCATGTATTTATATTTTAGGATCTCTTGATCCCTCCAGTTTCAAGTATACATATATTTTGATCCCTTAAGGTCGAAGGTGTCCTTAAGACTAGATCTCTGTTATTTTTGGTTTTATTCTTATGGAATAGAATATTCCTAAGGATAAATCCTTGATGGGTTGACTAGTGAGTAGCCACATTCAATAGGTGGTTCAATTCCATCTTTCTAGTTGCGTTGTTTCCTTATGTGGTTCACAATGGGACATAAGTTCTCATTGGGCGAGATAATCACACCCTTTATTTCTCTCTCTAGAGATGTCTCTCTTATTGTGATTTGGGAGTTGACAAAGACTTGAGTCCCTGGGAGCTTGAGGTTTCTCTTTGTCCCTTAGATTATGATAAGATTATCTTTTCATTCTGATCTCCTTTACCAAGAGTTTGCATCGAGTCCATACTCTTGCTAAAGTGGGGGCTTAATGTATCATCTTAAAATGGAAGCACTTCCATGATACGAGTGTTTAGCCCTCTGAGTAAGTGGTCCGGGGTCATGTTAAGTGCCTTGATCGGGTCTTTGCATGTATCTAGCTTTTCCCCCTATTATGCTTTCCTCTGCACTTGATTTTCACTTCATATCTGCATTTCTTGGCATTCTGGGCTAGGGTCCTGAGGTTTTTGACCTCAAGGTCAAAGTCGACCTTGAGGGACAAATTTGACCTCAACCTTGACCTAGGTCAGGGTCAACCTTGACCCTAACCTAGGGCAGAGTTGACCTCATCCCTGACCCCTAGTTCAAATTTCAAGTTTTTTTTATTTCCAAGCATTAGGTTTTGGAAAGATTCTTTTTCTTGCCTCCGGGTCAGCCTTTTCGGGTTTTAGAATGGTAAATCCTTAAATTACATTTAATCTAGGTATATTTCTAAAGGTTAGGACCTAATTGGGATTTAATTCTCCAAGGTGGCCCCTTTAGAAGATTGTGCCCTAGCTCACTATAAAAGGAGGCCTTCCTCCTTCATTTTGATATCTCATCTCTCAATCAAATTTTGTGAGAACACATCCACAATCAAGCAATTTCATGAGAAAGATCTCAAGGGAAAGCAAGTGAATTCAAGCATTCAAGAAAGCCTTCAAGCATTCAAGCATTCATCCATCAAGGAGATCCATTGTTAGCCATTGAAGGATTCAATCTCTTTGGAGCCCTCTTGAAGATCCATCCTACTACATGCATCCAAGCCTCCTCATATGCAAAGATCAATTCAAGATTGGTGTTGAAGATCAAATGCTATTGATTTGAGACATCCTACATTCATTCTACATCCATTGGAGCATCCCTACTTATGGATTTGAGGATTCGAATCCTCTACAAGGACTTCAACATAAGCAAGGTGAATTATTTCATTTGCATTGTTTATGCACATTACATTTCAATTCAATTTCAAGGTTAATTCCTAAATTGGGGTTTGACCAAGGCAAACCTCCCATACAAACAACAAAACCCCCCTTTTCTTGCAAGTATAGGTGCAGAATTTTGGATCTAGGATTAGATTTGGATACCCTTTTTGGCAAACTTCTGAGATCTGCGAACAAGGTCAAAATTGACCTTCAGAATAGGAATGTAGCCTTTGACCTTTTATGAGGCTCAAAGACTACCTACTGTCGGAAAGACAAAAGATTTTTGGGTTTTCTTTGTCTTGGCATTTCCAGTCCGAAACAGGTTGTAGAATTTCCTGAAAGTAGACAGACATCAGAAATTTGCATTTTCCAGATTTGCCCTATTTTGAGGTTAGTACTTGTATTTCAATTATTTTAGATTTCAAGCACAATTCTTCATAGGGAAATATAAGTTTTTTCTCTCTCTTTTGTATTCTCCGTAGATTGATTCGATTGTGTATTAACCTTTTGGTTGATCAAATTGGATCTCTCCTTTGGGAATTTGGATTTAGGAGTGGATCTCATATTTCCCCCATACATTACATTGAATAGAGGTGATTCCATTTTACCACTATTCAAATGTTATGGTGGATTTGTTAGGATTATGGGATGAAATAGGAAAATCTAACTCCTACCAAATTTTCTCATATTGGGATAATTTAGCCTTCAACATCTTCTTTGTGTTATCCTCTTTCTTGATCCTCTTATGCACCGTGTTGGTGAAATCATCAAGGTTGTCAAGTTCTTCCCACTTAGACCATTTCCACAAATTGATTTGGGTAATCTAGTAATCCATGGGGATGACCTCTTATTGGTCTTTATTCGGAGTTGCAATGATAACCTCAACTATTGTTTCTCCTTGCTCATTCTCTTTGGTGGAAAAAATGCTCCTTTCTTTCTTTACCTTCTTCTAAGGCATGAGTCAAGTCATGATGTCCTAGAGGGAGGCCTTCTGATGCTCCAAGGTCTAATTTATCTTAAACTCATAATCCAACCATTGGGGTGGGGCCAAGGCATTAAGCTCTATCTCCATGGTGTCCTAGGAGGTGGACATTATTTTTCCTTTCCCTTCTATTTTTGTAGGAGTCTTTGTCACTGGCTTCTAAGGAGCAGTATATTATGGAGGAATTTGGATACCTGGACCGTGCATGTTTATGGTTTCCCCTGTGGGTCTAGTTTTTTCCTATTCATTGGTCTATTCCTTATATTGTCTTTACAGTTCTTCCTTTGGGTGAACTTATTATAATCTCTTTTCTGTGGCCTTTTGGCAAGAATCCTCTTGTTGTTTCCTTTTTTTCTTGTTTCTAGAATGCATCTTTCTCAACCACATTCTTCTTCTCCTCCTTGACGCACATTTTTTCGTCCTCTTCTCTTTTATGGTCTGTTGATATTGCAGTGACTGATCATGTAGTGGGTGTTGATATTGTGGCATTCTCTCATGTAGTTGCTGGAGGTCACCTCTGGTTGGTGCGGAACGTAAAAAATTTTAGATGTTTTTTCGGGAAAAAGAAAACCAAAATTGTAAAACCCTAAAATGGTTGTTTTTAGAGGTTTCCCTAAAACACATGTTATAAGCGGTTGAGATGCATAATGCATTGTAATGTTGATGTACTATTTTGTTGGATAATAAGAAAGGAGAAGCTGTGTAGGTGGATGTAGCCCAGGGTTTGGGTGAACCATGATAAATTTGTTTGTTATCTATGTTCAGATTATTTTCTTCTTTGTTTTTGCATATAACTGTTTGTTTTTATATTGTTTCAGCTCTGTCAATCCCTAACATGCTCTTTGACCTTTTGGGAAACTTATTTTTTCCTAAGTAGTTGGGCCTCGTGTTTCCAAGCTACTTGATCATTTTGTAGGTGTATTTTTGCTACCTTGGCATTTTTTTATCTCTTTGGCCTCTTCCAACTCCTTAGCCTTTTGAAAAGACTCTTCTACCTCCCTTCAGGTGTACTCCTCTTCCTATTTCTTTTTCTCCGCCTATTCTATCTCTTTAAAGAGGGTGACAGATTACTCCAGGGTGAGAAGCATGTTTATATCCTCAACTTCTAGAGGGGTGAGCTCTATGTGGCCTTGTACCTACTCAAGGACTTACTCTTCTATAGATGGAACTTGTTGTGGTGACAAAGGATCTTGGATCTTCGGAAAAGGGACCTATGATGGGATGTTTGGGAGGTTGGTTCTTGTCTTCATTGGAAGTGGCTAGGCTCCATATATGCTCATCTAGGAGAGGATGAGTGAAATGTCATTATTATATGGGGTCTCTCACTTTCCTCATTGATGTTTATTAGCATTATTTATGGCTGGTATGATGAACCTTCACCAATCAAGGTGGTCATCATTGGGACCAATCAAATAGAAACCTTTTTCTTTTGGGGTGACCACGTCGAGTGCAATTTGTGGGGGATATAAATACATCAAGGGCATGGTAGAAATCCTAAATGTCACCTCTTGATCCGTGGTATATGCTAATTTCCTTTCTTGGTGCATCTTCTTCCCTAACTCATGCATTACAACTATTGTGAAAGTACCTTCTAAGGTGTCTTCTTATTTAGAGAATTTACCTCCTTTTTACCACTTTCTCCTTCCTCCTCTCATGCTTCTTTAGACCTTTATTTCTTCATAAATTTGATTTTTTCAATCTCCTGAAAAGGTAGAGGTCAAAAAATTCATGGATACAAGAAATTAATTTTATACTAAAATCCATTTTATTTAAGCCTTCCATTTGTTCCTATCATATTGGGGAAAGACGTCACTAACTTGTTTCTTTGACCTTTTGGGATGGGTCCTAAATGTCCTTTTCATCTTTAAAGTTATCTAGAATGTCCTAAAGTACAAAATCTCACATTTGAGGGGCGATCATCCTATAAAATTAGTGTCACCTCTTGTCAAAATCCTCTTGCAAATCTACCAAGAAGTCTTTGACTTCATGCTTATGTATAGGGTGGGAAATAAGAAGAATGTCTTTAATTTTCCTCCTTGGTTTGTAGGGATATCGCTCATAGTCAAACTCCCAAAGGTTTAAGCTCTTTAGCTCAAAATTTCTTCTTTATAAATGGTGGTGGATGTACACTTGTAATGGCTAAGGGAGAAGAGGAAGTTCACTCTGGGCTTATGGTTTTGAGTCTTCAATGCTTGTGTATCCAAGATCTACCTATAAAACTCCAAAAAATTACCCTATTTATACAATATTGGGGAAGGAGGTAAGACTTCTCAGTAAAACTAACTATCTAAAAATATATACATATTTGGTATTGGGTGAACCAACATCCCCATCCTTCTACTAGCACCATGGTATCCTCGAAGAGCTAGAATATGACATGTCTAATCAACTTGTTTATTCTATAAAAAATGAAAGTGTCATTAACACAGTGAAAATTGCCTATGAAATTATCAAAATGTAGCTAAGGGTAGAACTCCCAAGGGAGGGAATTATCTAGACCATCTCCACAAAACCCCTAACTCTCTAGGCCTACCTAGTGATGCTTCAGTTGAGACACCAACCAAATGACATAGGACATCATGTATAATTATTAGCACTTGGAAACTAAGAGGATTTTCTTATTAAGCTCATTGGATATAATCTACACCCAATCAAAATACATGGAGCCACTACATATACCTATAATAAAATAATGCATCCAGGGTTGATAATTCTTTGCATAAAATTTCCTGAACATGAGACATAGCATTGTGGTGATGGTCTGGATTGGTGGGAGAAAGTTGCACCCTGGGATTGTGTCTGATATCTTTGTTCCATCCTTTCATGGGTGAATGAGCCAATTCTCATTTAGAAACTATTTGTACAAGGCCTATGATCATGCATACTAGACTAGTGCCTCCTCCTCACTTATAACAATGATCTTGTGTCTCTCTAGGAATCAGAGAGTGATGTGGATTGTATTTGGAGTGAAATTTTTTATCTCCTTATTCTATGCATTTATGAACTTCCTTATGGCATTGGAGTACTGGTGGGAAATTCTTAGGACTAACTCTGGGGGCTTGAATGATTTTGTGAAGGAAGGTGTGTGAAAGAGTGCAAATTCATGCAATTTAGGATAGTAGAAACAAGATCCTACTGGTGGGTTCTACGATGTGGTTCTGATGGAACTCAAGTCAACATCATTAATATCGATATCTGTGATATTGTAAACTTTACTCTCCAACTTGGAGAACTTGATCTATCCCTTGTATACATATTTTATGGTAATGGGGGTCTTTTCCATAAGAAACTCTATATTAGTCTTTTTGCTAAGAGGAGCCAGTAGTACTATCTCTAGGTTTGCCTCAAGCGCTTAAGCCAAGGCTACCATTGTATCAACTTATATCCTAGAAATAAAACAAGACTTTATTTAGTACCATATAAAAGAATTTTATTCTTCTATACTAATACTCTAGGGAATAAGGTTAAGGAATCTTGGTGTTGGCTTCCCTTTAGAATAAGGGATGATTAGGGAGGGATCCCTGAGATGTCAATTTTGGAAACATTGTCATTGATATCAATAATAGGCTATGAGAGAGGGGGACCAAGGAAACTAGATTAGGGATCTAGGAAAATATTTTTTAGTGGGATAAGGTAGACCAGAGGTAAGGGTTCCAAACCCATAGGTCTAATATCCATTAACTCTTGATTACTTCTATTCAAGGTGCAATTTTGGCCAAGGGGTTGCTTCTCAAGTGGGGATTATAGAAAAGGAGTTCTAAGAGTCTGGGCTTGGAAATATAGAAACTAGGAAAGCCAGACTTGGGGATGAGCATGGAAGGAATCCCAAGGTAAGAGTTCCAAAGGCTAAAAATTTGACAATGCATTTAGAACCAAAATCACTGAAAAAGAGAAAAAATGCACTCAAAGGGTGGCTTGGATCACAAGGAACACTTGGAAAGGGAAATTCACCTAAAGCATTAGAAAAACTCTAGAAAATAACATACTTTCCAAGCCCTTAGAGTGGTGTGCCTTATCACTATATGACATAGGGTAAACTGGAAGAACACTAAAAAATCCAATATAATACATTGTAATCCCAAGGCATAAGGAAACTCAAAAATACAAAATTGAAGAACCCCAACATGGTAGGGGTATAATTTTTAGGCAAAAATCACTTATTTCTAAGCTAAGGATAAAAACCTAGAACTATAGAATAGAAAAAAACACAAAAAAAAAGATTACAAAAAGAACACTTAAAAAACCCTAAGTCTAGCAAAGAAATCCCCACATGCTTGAAAATTGCATGAGAAAATGCATAAATCCACCCAGAAGGAACCAAGAATATGATAACAACCTCAAAAGAGTTTGTAATTTAGGTCATCAAAAGCTTGGTCACACTAAGAGTTCACTAGTCACTTTTAATCTATTCGTGAATCAAAATGAGCTACAAAAAGACATTTTATAATATGTTTAATTGAGTGGGGTAAATGCACTCTATCCTATACTACTAGCAAGTGACGTTCTACGCGCTGAAGATTGGGGTCAATGTCAAAGGTTGTCCCTTCCAATTTTTTGAAAAGAACAAGTTAGGATCAAACAAGGATAGATGTAGAACATGTCCCAAAGAACCAAGTGTCTCCCCTAATGATAAAGAGACCTCTTGCAACTATTGTACATAAGGATCCACAATCACATCAACCTCAAAAGATTGATCATGTAGAGAATGGGCATGAGGATCAGAGTGTTCCCTCGCAAAAACTGAAGAAGGATCTTCCCCATCAAAGAGAAGATGTATATTGTCAATGATGTCTCCCATAACAACAATGTAGGACTCCAAAAACAAACTTTCAATGTCTGTCAAGTAGTCATCCCTTGATGTTGTAACTGGAAGACAAGGTTTACCTGACTATGTTGAATCATATGGACCTATCATTGAAGAAATGTATGCATGTGGATTGTATTGATGTTGTGACCTTGTCCTTTGACTATCTGAAGGATCCCCAACAAGTGAACCTACTAAATCAAGAGTTTGTCTAACCCAATGAGGTCTAGTGGAAGATGATGATGGATTATCCTCAACCTTAAGTTTACTAAACAAAGGTTCAATCCTATGTGTATGGGTTCAGGTAGATGAACCATTTTAATCATTGCCACTGTTTTCACTATCATTTTCCACAATGTCTAAAGTATAGAGAGGAGTAGAGGATAAGCTAGGCGAACTTTCCTCAAAGTGAACATTCCTCTCTATGAAGATCTCATGAGTCTCAGAATCCATAAGTCTATATGCCTTAAAACTTTCTTCATATCCAATGAATGTACAAGGCCTTGGTGGAGGTTCCTTGCATTTCTATTGAGATATGTGTGCCCATGCTAGATAACCAAACACCCTGAAGTGTTCCACAAGTGATTTTATTCTACACCATGCCTCAAATAGAGTCATTACATCTAAGGCATTATGAGGAGATCTATTAAGGATGTGATTGGAACAACTTATAGCTTCTACCACAAGTGATGGATCAAGAGACTTTGATTAAATCATGCAACTTCCCATTGCCTTAAGAGTTCTAATCTTCATTTCTAGAACTCTTTTTTGATGTTGACTAAATGCAATTGGATTATGAAGATCAATACCCTCAAGTTCACAAAAGTCTCTAAATATTGAGTTCACATAGCTTCTTTCACTGTCTACATGAAGAACCTTGTAGATGGCTTTACTTGATTTCTTGTCAACATGATTCTTTAAGGTTTGAGAATTTTCAAATACTTCATTCTTGTGACCAAGAAAGTAGACCCATGTGTAGCGGGAAAAGTCACCAATGAAAGTGAGGACATCGTGACCCGTGTTGACTCATGTCACTGGAAAGGGTCTTGCTAGTACACTGTGAAACAACTCAAGAACAAATGATGCTCTCCAAGGCTTTCCTTTTTCAAACTTCTCTTCAAGATGCATATCCATTGAACAATTTGAACATTCACCCTTAGAAAAGTTGATTTTAGGTAGACCTTTGACCATATGTTTTGAGCTAAGCTGCTAAAGATAATGGAAATCAAGATGTCCAAACCGCTCATGCCATAATTTAATTTGTGATTGTGTATGAGTCAACAAGGCATGTGAAGCAGACTTAGGCACAAAGTGGGAGAAAGAATAAAGCCATGTGTCATGATTAGCTTTACCAACCAAATTATCATTTACTTATTGAAAAAAATAACCATTCATTATCTTACAACTTCATTTACTAATTTACTTGTATAAGGGGGAAATGGGATCCTATCATTTTACATAAGAAGGGAGAATATCGAGAGTCTACCACCAAAGGAAGCCTGATTAATGCACAAAGGAAGTGCTAATACGTAACCTTCACAAAGGGGAGGCTTTCTTGGATTAACTTCTTCCTTTCCCTACAAGAGTGAATTGTTGCTAGTATAAAAATGAAATATATAAAAGAAAGTGATCTAAACAAGAAATGAAGTCAACTTATCTTGAGAAAAAAACCTGAAGATCTATTGGAAAATTGTGTCAGAATCTGGAATAATTCAAGATTCAAGAGCAGAAAATTGAGATCTACAAAACCCATAAATATGGAAGCGTCAAGACTATGACGACCTGGAGGGTGGATGGTGACATGCAAAAATTCCAATCAAGACCAGGCCAAGGTTGAAATCCACCTTCTCTGTAAGTTTTTTTAGGATCTGGATCTATGAAAATCACCTATTTTAGAAGGTTCTAAATCTGTATCTATAACTCTGAAAACCTGAACCTCCATAAGGGGAAAATGGCTTTTTTTGTTGGAGAGGGGATTGCCTCGGTCAAGCCCCGGTTTGGGAATTAACCTTAACCTTAAAATTGAGACAATGAAAGATATTTGTTAGCAGTAGATCTAATAATAGAGTATATTATATCAATGGATATGTAATTTTGTTTAATGTGTAATCAAGTTTGTTGATGCAATAGCCTTGACTCAACACTGTAAACCTAGAAAGGAAATCAATGTAAATCAAAACCTTATATATGTATGTGCTTGTAATTTGTTTTGAAGAATGATGTAGATCTTGAAGGTATGAAGGTAGATCTTGATGAGTGTGGATCTTTCCTCCTTGATGGAAAACTCCACTATCTCCTTGAAGAAAGAAGTTAGATCTAGAGGAAAGAATGCATGAATGAAAAAGATAATGAATGCCTTGAAAAACTCCTTCAATTGCTTGAACACTTGAATGCTTGAATTCTTGATCTCTAATGGATTTATTGAATGCTTGTAAGAGCATGAAATTTATTTCTCAATTGATTTATCATGATTCTGGATGGACCAAATGAAGTGATTAGGCCTCCTTTTATATTGATTTCATGACCGAGATTGAAAAGGGATAACTGCACAAGGAGGGAAAATAATTTGGAACACCAAAATGGTCCTAAGATCTTGAGGCATTCCACCTCGTGGGGAGGGGGGGTTATCTCAACCTCATCCTAGGGGCTAGGATGAACTTGGCCTACCCTTAGGTGGTTTCACCATGGAATTTTGTGTCTAGGGTCTCGGGGAAAGAGAAAAAAAAATGGGAACAGATAGAAAATAGGGGTACAGGAAGCACAAAGGAAAAATGAGACATCCAATAATTATGAAGGAATTAAAAAGGGCCAAGGACATCCCACTAAGGAGGGCTAAAATGTCTTATCATGGGTGCTTCTTGTAGACAGTTAAAAATGGCCCATTGCTCTAATGCAATGACATTACTAACATTCCTCATAAATTGTTAAATAATCTTTATTATTTAATTATTCGTCTCACTCTACCATATTCTAAGATCAAAATCATCATTTCTCCCTAATGCCATAATTAAGTGATTTTAATTGATTGATTTAATTATTGAACTTCTAAACAATTAATTCATCATCTATTCATCTAAAAATATAATTAAATAAATAACCTTATTTAATTATACCCTATCTTATAATTATTAATTAAATAACCAAAATTAATTAATGTTCCCTCCTAATTATTGTATTTAAATAATAATTAAATCAAATTCTATCTCATGATTAAATAAATGATATTTAATTAATTAAACTAATTATTCCCCTCTCATGATTAAATAAATTATATTTATTTAATTACAACTAACAATCCATCTCATAAATACATAAGTAATTATTTATTTATAAAATATCTCCACATGTGCAAATAAATAATATTTTATTTATTTAAATCATAATTATCCTCCTAAATCCTAACTCACACTCACTTTGAGTTAGATTTTCAATCAGAGCTCTTAACTCCACAATTCCCTCTCCTAACTATTCAATCTGCATTGTTAGTTCCTCCCTCAACAATTAGTTAAGTCTTCTATAAATTCAGTCTTCTAATCCATGCAATCAGTTAACTCACTAGTCTATTATGTTATCTCACTAGTCCATTCAAGTCATCTCTCCAATCTATTTGTTGATAGATCAATTGATCTTATTAAGACAAACAATCAACTTAGTTGAACTCTCACTCACTCTGAGTTCAACTCCTCAATCATAGTCAATAAACCCTCCAATCATGGATTCTTGGTTGAAACCCCTAAAATCTTATAAATAGAGAGCCAAACCTTTTATTTTGGTAACCAAAATTTCTTCGAATTCTTATGCTAGCATGATCATGAGCTCATTTTTGAGAGCCCACATTGCATGAGAAGGAGAACACCAAGGAAGGATTTTATGGTTTACATATTCATGTTTTGGATTCATTGCATAATGTTTGATTGATTATACTTATTGTTTATCTTGCATCCTTTCTTGAATATTAGGAATACTAATTGCTCTAACAATCTCTTTACGGTTGAGATTTTATATGTTATGGCAGGTTTCTATTGATCCTATTATTACCTAATTACAAATGGTGAACCCGACATGAAATTCAGTAATGTCTCTCAAACCACTTGGAATTTTTTTATGAAATTGTTTTCGCAGGTTTACGCTGATATAGAGAGGCTATAGTCAAAAATTCAGATTTTTTAATTTTTTTTATAAAATTTTTATGATATTTCATAAAAAAATTAATAATGGGCACAAATCAGAATATTTCTTTGAAAATTTTACATTTTTGGAAATCTCTTGGAATTCTAATCGGGGTATTTTCTCTATGATTTAAATTTTGTTGGGAAATATTTTCAAAAAAGGTAGATCTATTAAAACTGGTATGTTCTGATAAAATGGGTCCCGAGAGTAAAAAACTAAGACTTGTGATTTGAAATTGTTTTGCAAGTTTCTTTTGACATAAGAAAGCCACAATCCAAATTTTAGATTTTTCTAATTTTTTAATTTTTTATAATTTTTTAATGATATTTCATTTTATATATATATATATATATATATATATATATATATATATATATATATATATATATATATATATATATATATATATATATATATATATATATATATATATATATATATATATATATATATATATATATATATATATATATATCTTTGAAAACTTTTATTTTTATGTGTAGGTGCAGGCGATAATAATTTTATGGAAAACATTGTTTCGAAACTACAAACTAAGATTTCCTTCTCTTCCATCTAAATCTCATTTTTCTATTATAGAATGATACATTTTCATTGTGAAAATATGTACTTGATGTAATGCACTTGACCATCAAAAGCACAAAATAAAATGAAAAAGTCAAGATTCAGGAGCCCATTGAGTAGAGAAGAAGAGAAAGAAAGAAAAAACATAACAAGATACTAGCTAAGACACAACAAATCAATGCTTCAGAGGCATAAATCCGAGAAGAATGTTTTTATTTGGGTACTAAATTTTATTTTTAGCATGTGGCTTGGAAGCAGGTTTTAATATTGTTAATCTAAAATCAATTCATCTTTCATTTTGGTGCTTTAAAACAAACAATGCATGTTCAAACTTCACATTCCATATCTCATTTTGGTGCTTAAAATTGACATGGTGGTTAAAAATTGAACAAGGAAAAGAACATTTGAGATTGGTGCAATAAAATCAAACAAGGAAAAATGCATTTGGACTTTGGTGCATCTAAAATTGGACAAAACAAAACTCATTTTCTTTGGTCTTAAAATTGAACTCATGTGCTTGTATGGATGATAGATCAGTTCACACTTGAATATTGGTGATTAATACAATTAACCTGGTATTTGAAGTTCTTGGTGCACTTGCACAATATGTTAGATTAGCAACCATGTTTTTTTAGAGAGGCATGTCTGGAGGGTTCTCTTAACCCATTACAGAGGATGACCTCAAACTGGAAAATTATTTTGGCCGATATATAAATAAGACTCTGAGAAAACTCTAGTCTTATCTCCTCAAGCTCGGACAAGGTGTGTTGATGATAGTCTGGATCGGGTAAAGTATCCCTAAGCAGACAATATGGTCAAATAGGATCTTAAGTGAGTCACACATGTACAAACCAATTGGGGAGACTCCATAGAACTTACTACAACCTGTTAATTAGAGGATACCTGGTTTAACTCTAAACATTTGTCTTATTATAGTGCAAGGATATTTTGAAAAAGAATCACCCCCAAGATTCCCATCATACATGTCCCAGGGATATTATGTTGTGAAAGAGATCTTCGTTAACATGACAACAATACCAAGAAAAGGCGATAACACAGGGACCTTCAAGGGCTTTTATTGGCTCTAGTTGTGTGGTACTTATGTTGTGTGAGTCGACGAACACCCAAGAAATGGGCCTATAATATTTTAGATGAATCCAAATTTGACCATAGATTAAACTGCTTGTACACTTCTTCCGTTGTGATTGACTTCATGAAAACTCACATCTTGAAAAAGTTTTTTAATATACACAGATCATTTCTTTTTGAGTCAGTCTTGCAACTACACACTAATTTTGAGATTGTTGATATTGGTCCTACAACATTAATCCTACAAGATTTTTCCTACAAGATTGGTCCTACGACATTTATCCTACATGATATTTCCTACAAGATTTATACTACAAACAATTGGTCCTACAAATATTTCATCTTGGGTCCTTGTGATTGACATACTTAGATAGACATATCTTAGAATCTTTCATTTTTGCATAGTCATCATGTTAGTCTCCAAAATAAATAAAAAATCTCAAAAACATAGCATGCATCTCTTAGGGTTAAAATATTACACTTCGTATAGTCATTTTTAAAATCAGAGGGTCCATTTTCCTAGGACATTCCTATAGTAGTCTTGCATTTTATCTTGACATCAGCAACATTATCTTTATCTACTGGCCTCAGCATAGGCACCTTGTCATTTTGGTTGAAATTTATCTTAAATAGACACTATTACCATTATATATCAATTTTATCTTACCTTTTGGTGTCAAGATAGTCCTCATTATCATTTGAGTCTTTTATTAGAGGGTTTACCTTTGATGTTTCTAGAATCTCTCTCAGGGCAAGGTCCTTACACCTTAGACATCATATTTGATTATTCATCCTAGTTTGCATTATCATCCCATATCAAAAAATATAAAAAAGATAGAATTTGTGTTCCTTAGTTTTCCCACGTTCATCATAGACTTGCATATGCCAAACACACGATTGAAGAAGAGTAAGGAAACAATGGAGTACAATCAAATCCTTGACCATAATCTTCATTAGGAAATTGAATTTGCACCAAGAACCCCGGTACTAGACTATAGCAATCCTAAGACATTTTTGCACCAAGAGAAAACACTAGGTGATACTTTAAAACTACATGAACTAACCCCCGCAAAAATAAAATCCAAATGTACAAAAGAAGAGATCAATGATGGTTTACATGATGAGAATATGAAAGAAATCTTAGAATCCATGATAGAGGATGACCCAAACAAATACCTTCAGATGCTCATAGAAAAAGGTGCTAAATTACTAGTTGGGTTTGACACATCCACCATAGTGGAAGACATACATGTGCCACCATCTTGGGTAGCCTCAAAGACACCCCTACCACTCAGTTCAGTCATCTCATCCACCAGTTCCACACAAAATACTTCCCTAGTCACCACGTCTTCCAGTACCTTAGGGATCCAGTACACCAATCCCTTATTTGATAGTTTTCCATTAGCATCTACTACAATTTCTACCACAACAACACCATCTATATTTTCCTTGACTAATCCTATGAGTATTTCACAAACAATGGCAGCAAGTTCCTCCAACACAATTCCCCAACCAAAGAAGGGGCTACCCCCTACTGGAAGCACCTCAACCAAAGCATCCTAGTGGTGCCCCGCTGGGTGTCTCTTCCAATTTAGGACATTCCCAAATCAATCAAGGGAAACCTCCAAATAATCTATATTACTCATTAATATTTGTTAGTTTCATCCAAAATATGATAGCAAGTGGACCTAACACTTCCCCTCTTACAACAGTACCTCAAAAAAACCCAACATCTCAATACATTCCAAATCCAACATCCCATCACAATCCCATACCTCAGCACAATCTAGCACCCCAACATAATCTGGTATTGTAGCATAATCCTTCATCCCAGTACATTCCAGTATGTCATCATAATCTAATACCCCAGCAGATACAGTACCTCAACATAATCCAACACCCCAACATATACCATTACCTTAACATAATCCATCACCTCAACATATACCAGTACCTCAGCATAATCCAGCACCCCAATATACACCACTACCTTAGCATAATCTAACATCTCAATACATCTTATTACCTCAATACACCCCAATATCCCAAAATGGTGGAGCCTCATTTGGTGACCCTAACACACTACCTACTACACAAAATGCCACTAATCTACTTGCACAATAGTTATAAACTCTTCAGCAATAGTTCATGAATCTACAAACAAGAACTTCTAAGTGGTGCATCCATGGATTGGTTTTCTAGACTCTCTCTTGGGATAATGAAGTGGAATAAACTAGCAGAAAAATTCATATCACACTTTTCACACAACATTATCATGGAAGTAACATTGATGGATCTTTGCACCACCAGTAAAAAGAATGGAGAGAGAAATTCCTCTTTCCTATGACGTTGGAGACATGTTTCCTCCAAGGTATCCTTCCATGTGCCAATTAAAGAAAAGATCCACATGCTCATTAAAAATTGTCAGCTAGACCTAATGTGTGAACTTAAATCCTAGCACATTGAGACTTTTGACCAACTCATTGAGAAAGGAATAAAAGAATAAAGATCCCTCACCTTGAAGAGAATCATCAAGAAAGAGACCAGTGCTCCAACACCCTATGAAAAATCAAAATATTGGTCAAAAAACAAGAATGTGACAAATTATTGAATTGTGGATGCAAACATGGCACACCTAGTCCTACAAATGTAAGCACCAATACCTATCCAACATACCCAACTAGCACTGATCCAACATGCCCAACCATCACAAACAACTCACAATGTTAACAACACATCTCCAAGACAAAATCTAGAACAATCATATACTACTATCCAACAAAGTTATGCAAGAAGGAACTCTACTCCTCAATGAGATTGTATGCCTCTTGCAGAACCTCTTGAGATGATTGTGAAGAAATTGATATAGTTCTATTTAGTCAGTTTACCTGAGCTAAGACATTATGAGGGTCCTGAAAAACCAACATGGTGGAATTATAATGGTTACTATAACCATCACAAAACTAAGAGACACAAAATAAGCAGTTGCATGCAACTTAAGCACATTGTCCAAGATTTCATCGGCTGCAGTGAAATTATAGTTATCACAAATTATGGCACCACCAACCAAGACCATAATATATTACAAAATCCATTGATGGATCATGGAAAAGGCAAGGCCTCTACAATCACACAAGATAATAAGGCTAACCTTGCATAAATGAAAGAAAACCCCAATTTCATAATTAATACCATCACTATCAAAAGTCCAAACAATGATTGTGTAAAATGTCCCAATTATTCACCTAATGAGGAGTTGGATATATCTCAAGATACCATTACCAAACATGATCAAAATCATATACCTATGCCTAGAAAATTCTCACAAGAAATATCCATATCTCCCACCATTTATTCCTCCACACTATCTCCACCTAGCAATACATCCAATAATGAAACATTTGTAGTCTACCCACAAGGGCTATCCACAATACAAATCCTAGCTACTCCATCCTTTAGTGTAGGTCCCTTGTATAGCTCGGTAGTCTTAGATCTGATGCCACCATATACTCCATTCCCAAGCAAAGATACTCCATTGAGTCCCAGTCAAGATCCATCGCCATCATATCCAAGCATTGAGTCCTTTCAAGAATCCACCATAGATCTCTAAACTGATGTCCCATGTCAAGAGGATAATCCAACATATAAAGAAACACATCCTAAAATTGTTCAAGATCAAGATACCAATAATGTCCAATCAATTTACCAAGATCCCATATTTCCAAAATCTCACGATGACCCCCTTATCCATTTATTTCTTGTCAAAGAGAATCCCCTTCCATCCCAATAGAAAATCATTCCTCTAAGTCCCATTCATAATCCACTCCCTAATAAATACCATGATGTCCTTTATACTCCATCCAATGATCCTCTTCCATGTCAAGATCAAAGTAATCCTCTCCATCCACCAAAATATCCCATCATTCCTCCATCTCCATGTCATAATCCTCCCCATCCACCACAAGATCCCATCATCCCTCCATCTCCATGTCATAATCTCCCATGTTCACCATGCCATCATTTATGTCCATGTTAATAATGATTTTATTAAATATCAACTTGGTTCATCCATGTTCATTCGGCCTAGTCTACTTCATAGTCCTACTATTCCATATGTACCTCCTCCACCTCAAAATGGACTCGAATCTTATTTTTAAAATAATCAATATCCAATTTCTAATAATATTTGTTACAAAATGCATTATCAAGGAAAGGGGTTATGCCTCAATGAACAAGGTATATTAGAACCCCTCAATATCAAATAAAATCCTTATTATCAGGGTCTTGACTATATAGATCACCATCAAGATGTTGATATCCTATTTACATCCAACATTCCCCCATATAAATCCAATCAAATTCCTTCCTTCTCATTTCTTCCATCTATCTTAGGTTCATATATTACTCCATCAACTAATTCACAATCCACTTACCCTTTCCCACATGCAAGTCAGAAAAGGCACACATATTTGAGAACCATCTACCCATCCAAAAAGCCTCCATACAATGCCTATCCACCCATTAATACCACTTCCCTTCCAAGAAATTTGGATGCCAAGCATAAAATCCATAAGTCAAGAAATCCACATGCAATCAAGGATCAACATGTCCTATCTAATTGACATGCAAAAATAAAGAAAATATGATCCAACACAAAAATAAATATCCAAAAGGCCACAAAGGCTAATAAATAAAAAAGAAAAGTCAAAATTTATATGGGTTTCTAAATCCCTTATACAAGCAATGCATTCCAAGGACCCATAAAAGAATGAAAAATTAAAAACCATGTGGATTCCCAAGAAGCTCCTTGAAGCACAATATCCCAAAGAAAATAGAAAATGGGCATCCAAGCTTGCTATTCCAAAGGCTCCCATCAATCCCCCACATAAATGTCTTCCATCTTCCAAATATATTTTAGGTCCCTATGTCCCAAAAACCACTACCTTATATACTCCATCACCTACTCCATCCATTTTGGTTCCTGTGTCCTAAAATCCATGTCCACTCCTCCATCTAAATCCCAAAATCCAAAATCAATTTTCTTTCCATCACTCCACCACCCCTCAATGTGTGTGTCAACATTGATAGTGCCAAAATTTCCATCCACCCATACACAATTCTTCCAATCCACCATTAATTATCAAACACCTATTTCCCATCCTTCCATCCCACTTATCCAATCATATGCATAAACTCTTACCCTAGTCCATTTATTCATCCATTTCATCCCCTTTTTCTATCACCCTATCAACATTTTTTAGTATACTTTCAAATAGCCATGGTCCATTACAACACGTCCTTCAGGAATACTACCCAATGAACAAAATGCTTGAGTCCTTCCTTCATGTCATTTCCTACGTCCATTATCTTCCAGAAATGTCAAAAAAAAGAGAAAAAAGTAAGAAAATGGTTACCTTGGTGACAACCTGGTAAACAGGCACCTTGTGTGACACAAAAAAATATATATCAAGAGAAATGATTCATCCTATGGTGAAAATCACTTCTTTTGGTGCCTTGGGAAAGTACCATGAGGAAAACCTGGCAAACAAGCGTCATGTGTAATCCATTACCCTCCACACTTGGGGGCAAATTTCATTCATGTAATCCTACCTATCACATCCTTCATAGTCCTACATCCATCCATATCCTTTTTTTTCCATCTTTGATCTTGACAAGGCTTCATACATCCTTTCTGCTTCACTTTATCCACACCCTATAATAATCATTTGTCTTATCCATCCCTTACTTTTATCATCCTTTGTTATGTTTCATATTGCCTATCCCAAATCTCTTCCTTGGTCTTAATTAAAATTAAGGACATAAAGAATGAAGAACATATTTTCAGAAGTCTCTTGACATGTCCATTCCCCATAGATCCCATGTCATTCAATGTGTCATCTCATTTTATACATAGCCACATATTTGGTCCCTTAGCTTGGGTAAACATGTTATCCATTCTGAGATAGTCCTTGCATCCAAATCAACTCTGATTCACCAATCCTTCACCTATCCATTGCTATTCCATCAACTCATTCATCCATTCATAACATTTCATGCCTTGCAAGACACTGGGGAAAATGAATACAATCATGTTTGAGAATAAATCCTGACACATGCCTTTCACCTCATTCAGTAATTGAAAAAGAGTCCTTCAAAATGAAAAAAACAACACAAAATCATCTTGTAAATCTCCAAAAACATAGAAAAACCTTAAAATTAATTAAAAACATGGTAGATCTCCCCTAAAACTAGACATTGTAGCTAGTCTTATACAAGATGGGTCCTTCTTGAAACTAGACATGATTCTTATTAACATTTTCTATATCCAATATCAATCGAATAGTCATCACAGCCTACCAACATTCTTCACTTCTTACTATTTATTCTTTTCTTGCATCATTTAATCTAAATCTTATTTGAAGAGATCATTCATGTATTTCTAGCACAAATAATCTCTCAAGGGGGCATCATTTACCTTGTTGTCACATTGTTCCCACTGGAGCATATTTTTTATTATTCTTTGAAATGCCTAAAATGCATTGTATCAAAGAGGGGCAAAATGTAGACACTTAAAAATGGCCTATTACTCTAACACAATGACATTACTAACATTCCTCATAAATTGTTAAATAATCTTTATTATTTAATTAATAGTGTCATTCTACCATATTCTAAGATCAAAATCATCATTTCTCTCTAATTCCATAATTAAGTGATTTTAATTGATTACTTTAATGACTAAACTTCTAAATAGTTAATTCATCATCTATTCATCTAGAATATAATTAAATAAATAACCTTATTTAATTATACCCTATCTTATAATTATTAATGAAATAACAACAATTTAATTAATATTCCTTCCTAATTATTGTATTTCAATAATAATAATTCAAATTCTATCTCATGATTAAATAAATAATATTTATTTAATTAACTAATTATTCACCTCTCATGATTAAATAGATTATATTTATTTAATTACAACTAACAATCCCTCTCATAAATAAATAATTATTTATTTACAAAATATCTCCACATGTGCAAATAAATAATATTTTATTTATTTAAATCATAATTATCCTCCCAAATCCTAACTCACACTCACTTTGAGTTAGATTTTCATTTAGAGCTATAAATTCCACAATTCCCTCTCCTAACTATTCAATCCACATTGTTAGCTCCTCCATCAACAATCAATTAAGTCTTCTATCATTTAGTCTTCTAATCCATGCAATCAGTTAACTCACTAGTCTATTTTGTTATCTCACTAGTGCATTCAAGTCATCTCTCCAATCTATTTGTTGACAGATCAAAGCCAAACAATCAGCTCAGTTGAACTCTCACTCACTCTGAGTTCAACTCCTCAATCACAATCAATCAGCCCTTCAATCATGGATTCTTGGTTGAAACCCTAATATCTTATAAATAGAGAGCCAAACCTTTGATTTTTGTAACTGTGATTGCTTTGAATTCTTATGCTAGCATGATCTTCAGCTCAATTCTGAGAGCCCACATTGCATGAGAAGGAGAACACCAAGGAAGTATTTTATGGTTTTCATATTCATGTTTTGGATTGATTTCATTATGTTTGATTGATTATGCTTATTGTTTGTCTTGCATCCTTTCTTGAATATTGGGATTACTAATTGCTCTAACAATCTATTTATGGTTGAGATTTTATATGTTATTGCAGTTTTTTATTGATCCTATTATTATCTGATTACACTTCCATTTTAAGATGATACATTTAGCCCCCACTTTAGTAGGAGTATGAGGAAGTCATACTCACGATAAAGGAAGAGAGAGAAGAAGAGAGAAACTTTGATGAATTGCAAAGAGATAGAACATCACTGGGTCTAAGGACATAAGCCCCCAAACCAAGGATCCCAACTCCACACCCATGCACAAGGGCATGAAAACAAATAAAAAAAGGAAAGAAAAAAGGCACAAAGAAAAAGGGGTTAGTACTAAAAGAAACTCCAAATCAACTAGTGAAAGAGACCTCGATAAAAAATGCCTCATCCACTAATATCGTGTGTAGAAGGATATTGCAAGACCATAATTGATCACATAGAAAAGATAAAAGAAACATCATAGATGATATAAACTTGATGATATAATCCTACTAGCACGAAAGTAAAAGAGAAATAGAGAGAGAGAGAGAGAGAGAGAGAGAGAGAGAGAGAGAGAGAGAGAGAGAGAGAGAGAGATGTGATTAAGTCCCCTAGTAAGATATGTGTATCTTACTATGAACCACAAAATGATGGGACTTAATAGTCTAACAATTATGTGTCCATGATAGTCAATCATATAAAACTTTTCACCTTCTTGTAGCATTGTGTGTGTACATGTATGTATATGTGTGTGTGTGTGTGTCTTATGATGGCTTAGTGTATGTGTGTTCCTTCTGGAAACTTTGTGCACCCCATGGATCAATGTCATCTTATCACCATGGTGTGTATTTGTGTCTATAAATGTGTATCCTAGGAATGGACAAGTGTCACTTATACCCTATTCAAGATTTATCATGCTGCAAAAAAAAAAAGATTAAAAACAAAATGCATAACTATAGTACAAGGGAGGTTGTACATATGACCCCTTCCTTATTATGTCTACATAGTAGACAAGATAACGAAGAGGATCAAGGATACCTACTTCAACAAGGAGATATCATTAAAGCAACGATATATGCCATATTCTTAACAAAGGGTACTGACCCTTACAAACTAAGAACACATATAATCATGCAAGGATATATCACTTATAAGAAGAGGATCCTCAAAGGGGAGAAATATTGCTCACAAGACATATACATTCAAGAGGAGCACTTGAACAAAGATAACATCTCCAAGATAAAGAGGGGAACAAAAATTCAGATATTTAGCCCTTGTTACCTGGTGAAATAGGAATTTTTTATGAAGGATGCTAAACTTTAAATCAAAAAGTAAGGGAAAATGTTTATTATGAACATAGTTTTGCAAATAAAGAAGAGGTGATGACTTAGGATATACACCTCTTGTATAAGAGATAATCCTAGTCAACACAACATTTTCTTATAAGAAAATAATGTCACATGATAAACAAATGCCACTATACTAAGGAAATAAGTCTTTCCCCCCAAGGGTAAAGGAAAGAAAAATCCTAAATGATAAGAAATTTGCAAGAAATATACTAATCAAAGAATAAGTTGTAAGAAAAACTATTAAAACAACATATACGCTTGAAGCTATATCATCTAGAAAGTAACTAAACATCAAGGAGACAGAGAAACAATGCTATGGATGATCATAAATGATAACATTTCCCTTTATGGCACAAAGAGAGTTTGTTAAGTAGAAACATTCATGTATTGCGTGAAACAAAGTATCACATACCAAAGAGAGAAGAATGTATCATAAAATAATGCAAATCCATAGAGAGATGAAAGAAAGAAGGGAGGATATCACATTATGTCAACTGAGTGATTGACCTAATTATACAAGATATGCACTCGTAATTAGCAAGTACATCATAGTATAAAAGGGATGAACTTGACAAAGAGATAATTGACCCTTGAGAGAAAGGGAAAGACAATCCAATATATGCTCTTAGTGATAGATATTTTGTAATAAACATGCACTTTCAAGAAAACATAAGGTTGCTACTTAGGATGCAAATCTCCTGAAAAAGAGAAAATCCTTGTGTAAAACAATAAATTGATGCCAGAAAGAACATTATTTTATAAAATATGCAAGTACACAAAAGATATAAAGATAAAAGTAAGGACACATTATGCTCCCTAAGTGGTTTCTATTTATATTAGATACATGTTTTCAAGAAATCATAAGATTGCGCTTAGGAAGTTAATCCTTATGTAAAATAATAAATGCATGCAAGAAAGAATGTCATAATATAAAAGAAACAATTCAACAAGGAGAGATAATGGAACCTATGAGATAAAGAGGAGAGTGAGATAAGACCCTTTCTCCCCAAGTGAGGAGACAACGAAAAGGACTATTATGTTGCTCACAAAGTAGAACATTGAGCCCACATAGGATAGGCTATCAATGTCACATGGTGGGGAGAAACATAATAGGAATGTAGATATACTAGGTAGAATGATCATGAAAAAGTTTTCATTCATCATTTTAAGTCATTTAAATTAAAATACATTCAATGAATTCTTGAATTTTACACTTGAAATCATAGCACTCACTAGCCCTATGACTGGGAATTTGATGAAACATACAAATGAAAGGATTTCCTTGTTTATGTTTGCTATTTTTGTGTTTTTTTTTCAAAGGAAAATCAATTAATTTTTCCTTAAGAAGTTCAAGAAAAATAGACTCTTGTTGTGAGGAAAATTTATGAGGAGAATGTATAGAGTCAAAATGAGAAGGTGATACACCTCAAGGTTCTTTTCCAAAAAAATTGTCATTAATAAGATAAGACAATCCTTTAGAGGGGAGAGGATTGAAATATAAAGAGGACCAATAAATATCCACACATTCATTAGATATAATTGTTTCAACAATCCCAAAGGTGGTTTGAGAAGTATCTTGAATAGTATTGACTTGATTAGGTTTACTAAGCTTGAAATATTCCTTAGTGTAAAGTAGAAAATAGAGGAATAGGGTTTAGAACAATGCACATAAAAGAGACTCTAAACCAATATTTATCACAAACAAAACATGGAATTCTCTAATGATGATATGGAAATATAAATCTGGAAATGTTTGCAGAGAATAATGAAATTAGATAAGATGAAATACATACCTGATAACAGATTTGGAAATACCTATTTTCTGGTGTCTGTACTGAGTTTCTAGAAATTATGCAACTGGATCTAGGACAGAAACATAGAGACTGAGAAAAACCAAAAATATTTTCTTTTTCTGAGTCAGGTCGACCTTGACCCAAATAAAGGTCAACCTTAACCCCTTTATGTCAACCTTGACTTGCATTTCTCTGACAAAAATTATGTTCACGGATCGCAGAAGTTTGCTGAAAAGGGTATCCAGATTTTCTCTGCAACTCCCAAAATAGTGACTATAGATATTTGAATTTGGTGTTTTAGGGTGGCTATATAGGGTTTTGCCTTAGTCAAACCCCCATTTTGGTGATCTCCACCTCCGCGAATAGCCAAATGTAATAGAATGTGTGTGTATGTTGCTCGTAGGAAGAGCTTTGAATGTTCAATGTAGAGATCTAATCCTCTAGATTGAAAACCCTAGCATGAATTGAAATGAGAGAGAAATGCATAGAATTGAATATGATAAAGAAATCATACCAAGCTCCCAAGGATAAAGTATGCCTACCAAACTCACAATCTGTAGTTGCTACCCCATGATTGTATCTTTTGAATGCTTGAATGTTGAAAATGGTAGATCAAGGAAGAAGAAATCTTTCTTGCTCCAAATAAATGTCCACAATAGCTTGTTCACAAAAATGCTTGTTTGCATCAAGGCATCATCAATGTATTGATCTTTTATATCATCCTCTTGCAATCTTGCATCATCATCTCATCATCATCTCATCACCTCATAGCTTGTTCTTGATGACTTGTGTTGAAAATGAAGGAAAAAGAGAGTGTTTATATAGAGATTTCAAGGCAAGTCTCCTAGGGAAATGTGAGGGCCTCTAATTCAAATTTCACCTCAAATTATGGTCTAGTCACAATAAGAAACTAAGGAGGGAAAGATAATAGATTAATTTTGAATAAAAACCCTTTCGCTTTTCGATACGAAGGCCTATTTTTAATTTCGGGACCCACTGTGATCAAAATTTGGAAACAGGGACCAAAACCCAATAAAGGTCAAGGCCAACCTCAAACCTAACCTAGGTCAGGGTCAACCTCAACCTTCACCTAGTTTAGGGTTGACCTTGACCCTAACCCAAAGTTTCAGGCCCAGTCAACATTAAAAACAAAGAAGTTTCTAGGTTGGCTAGAGACTTAGGATGATGGGAAAACATAACTGAATGTTGGGAAAGGGCCCAGAGGCCTAGAAGAGATGTGATGAAGGGTAGGAGGACCAATACCTAGGTCCTACCTATAAAATAGAGCCACAAAGAAGGAAATCAAGGAGAATCCTCTGGATCTTAACCCTAATTTCACCTAGGAATGAAGAATCAAGTACAAATGCATCCTAAATGCAAATATATCATAAAAATGCACTAAATGAGGGTGCTAAACCTACCAAGATGGAAGTTCTTTCCTTTTAAGATGATACATTTATCCCCCACTTTAGCTTAGATATGAATGTACACACTAAATAGTGCACTTCTCTAAGTCATTACTTCCAAGGGAATCCATGAATGGGAAACCTTGAGAAAGCGACCTAGAGCTCCCTAGTCATCGAGTCACAAGATTGTTTGAATATTGATCTCAGCTAGAGCTATTAAGCCTATGACCTTGCTAGTAAACCACACAATGGGAGATTCAAAGAGACAAGGGAAAGAATGCCAATATCCTCAAGAATCAACAATGAAGATGCAATGCAACTATGCTAAGAATGAAGATGCAAGCTAAGCTATGGAAATGAAAATGAAAGTATTACAAACCCTTGCTAATTAAGCTATGTGAGCTAATCTAAAGCATAAAGGAAACTAAGCTAGATGCCATGAAAGTTATGATGCAAGAATGCAAGAATGGAAGAAATGATCTCTAAAAGATCCAAAGTCTCCAAGCAATCTTGCAGCATAAGGTTAGTATTCAAAAGATGGATCCTAAAATGAGAAGAGAGCTCTCCTTTTATAAGAAATGAGAAAGAATGGACCATGGAGATTAAGAGGAAAAAGATTTAATCAAGGGTGGAGCTTGAAAGAGGAGAAATCCATGTGCACAAATATCCTCCAATGAGAAAATAAGAGTTGACTTTTGTGTCCATATGAGACAAAAAGTGCTTTTCTTCTTTTTATAAAATAAGAATAATATTTTATTTGTGCAACTTAGGATAAGAGGAAAAGTGGGGGCTTTTTATTTAATAAAAGGGGAGGAAATTCCTTTTAAATAAATAAAGAATTTATGATAAAATGGTTAGCCCAAGGCAAATAATCGAAAATGATAAATAGGATTTGATCAAGGAAATTGATATAATTGGAAATGCTGATTTTTTAAAATATTGATTTAGGGATTTGATAAATTGCTGAATGGGGGCCCAAAGTCTAGGCGACCATTTTAGGGTGCATACATTTTCCCCTCTTTGACTAATGTGAGATTGATTTGGGATCACATGCAGTCAAAGAATGGAATTGAAGTGTGAGATCGATCTGGGATCACAAAATAATCTAGACATGTGTTTGATGGATGGGAACATATTAGGACAAGCATAAGCATAAGTTGACAAAGATAAGTTGAAAGACAAGACCAACACTTGTATAGCTAGGTGATAATCAAGTCTCAAATAAGAGATAAGAATCTCAAGCAAGGCTGATTGATAAGCTGAATCAAGGATTAAACCTGATAGGTACTGCCCCCTCAGAATCAAAATCAAAATTAGGTAGAGGAGAACAACAAATTGATAAACTTGATCAAGTCACTAGAAATCATAATCGAAGGTGAAAAGATGATAGGATAACCATCAAGCAGTGAAGACATGCCCCAGTTTGACTAAGTTTGACTGAGAAAGATATAGGATAAAAATGAAGTCAAACCTTAGAGAGATGAATTGAATGAAGATGAATGAAAGACTAGGAGTTTGAAAGAGATGGGGATGAAGAAATAAAGATGCCCCAACAAAGATCAAAGGATCAAGCCTCAAATGTTTAGCCAACTACGCAGAAGAGGGTGAAAGTTTTGAAATGTGATTTGGATTATCAAGATGAACTCATATTTCAATTTCAATCCTGAAAATGGATCCAGAACATCAAAATTAGCTAGGGGTGTAATTTTTGCACAATTCTGAGGTGTTTTGAAAATTGATCAAAAAGTCAAAATGCTATATAAGGGGCAAAAAGGGTCATTTTATATATGATGATAAGATTAACCCATTGTGATGATAGGAAAAGGATGTGATGAAAGACAAGGAGCGAAAGACATGATCAAGAAAAGGAAAGGTGAGTGTAATTGACCGACAAGTCTGTGAAAGATGAAAGGAGAGCTCTCTCCATATGCAAGATGCAAGACTAATCTAACATGAACCTAAAAATGCAAGCTACTATAAAAAGTGGTTTACTTGCAAGGTCACAAAGCTTTTAGACTCTAATATTCATCATCGAGCATTATTGGTAGCGTCACAAAATCATACAATGCACACTAGTATGACTATGTGAAATTGAATATGATCTATATCAGATAGATATGTGGGAATCTCACCTAGGCATCAAAGACATATAAGTCAAGATGAATAGTGCAGTGAGATTACCTAAGTTTAATATAGCAAGATTATACTCACATCGAGACCCAAGGAAAGTCAAGATGACTAGAAGTATGCACTTGCACAAATAGTCAAGGATAATACCTTGAAGATCCCATTGTCAAGTGGAACAAGAAAAATGCTAATGACAGTTAGGACCAACAAAATATACCCATAAGTAGAAAAAGTAATAAAACATGTCCTCATGCCCTCAGTCTTCTAGCTATGCATCATTGAAAACTTCTTAGGGAAAGAAACACTCATCAAAGAAATCATCATAGACAACACACAAAGAAATAAAGTCAAACAAGTCTTAGCGAGTCGAGTGTTTAAGTGTGTGTGTGTAGGTCATAGAGTCAAACTTTGAGTATCACATCTACAAATGAGAAATATCATATCATGCTAGACTGTGGGTAAGATATCTGATAAGTGTTGAGAAAACACTTGACGCTAGGGTAGTGTTGAAAAACAAAGTTGGGGTGGTGTTGAAAAACACCGTTTGCAAAATGTCCTAAAGAACAACGCATCCTAGAGACCAAAGCTAACATAGTTATACCCCCTAGACAAAGACAAAGACCAATTCCAAACCAAGGAAAGATGGAGAAAGGCTAAGTGTCAAGGACACATACTAAGAAACAAGGGTGCCAAGGCATCAAGTAGCGCCTGTTTCCAGGTTTTCACCAAGGCACTTTTTCTATTTTTTTAAATTTTTTGCATTTGTTGATTTTTTTGTATTTTTTCAAGACTTTATATGCTTTTTAGGATTATTTTTTTTCAGCATCATATATGAATTTTTTAGGATCAATAAATATGTACAAAAGATGCCCCTAGACAGAACAGGTATCAAACTCCCAAGCAAGAGCACATAGTGTAGTCCCAATGTCTAGCAAGGTGGAGGACAAGAGGTATTGGCAAGCTAGTGGAAGAGATGGAAGACAAGGGAATGAAGGTGAATGAAGGAAAGAAATCGTCAATGGAAAACTCCTCAAGAGTACCCAAGCTAGGGAAAAATATTTCATGCAAAGCACATTTGGACAAGCAATGAAAGGCCAACATAGGATAAGTCATAAAAGCGTAATGCAAAAGAAGGACAGGATGCAGTCCAAATGAGTAGACATGTCAAGAGGCTTCATAGCATCGTGTTTTACTATTTTTTATTAGATCAAGACCAAAGGGGAAAAGGATAGCAAAAGGATAGAATGAATGGGGGAAAATAAATATGAAGGCTAAACATGAATGGAATGAAAGCAAGATCATCGTAAGATAGCTCACAAGATAGCCAAATGTTTGTGTATAGGTCAACATTGTCAAGGTCAAAGAGAGAAGATGGAATGGATAAAATATGTAGAAGAACTATGCATGATGCCTGATTACCAAGTTTTCATCATGGTACTTATCCAAGGCGCCACAAGGAAGTGGTTTTCACCATAGGATGAATTTATTTCTCTTTACTTTTGCTACCAAGGTGCCTGTTTCTAGGTTTCCACCAAGGCACATTTTTCTTTTTTTTTTTCTTTTTGAATTTTTCTATTTTTGAATTTTTATTTTTTTTTGGAAGAAGGCAAGCTTTTTAGATAATGCTCCTTGAAAGGATAAACCATGATATGCCACAGATTCAAAATGATATGGTCAAAGATGCTGATAGGGAAAGGAAGATGGAAGAGACAAATGGAGGATAAGGTTTTATGTAAAGCGAGTGGGGCTGGAAGATAGGAGGAATAGGCAAATGAGGAAAAAGGATAGAAGGTAGAAGGATAATGAATGGAAGGATAGTGAAAGGGTAGATGGAAAGGAAGGAAAGATCAACATCAACATACACCTTGAAGGGTAGTGAGAGAATGGAGGAAATATGAATGAAGGAATACGTGAAGGAATATGGCAAACAAATAGTAGATGTTGTGGTTTAGGTGCATGGAATGAAAGATTGTTTTTGGAAGAAGATGAAGCTTCTGCCTTTGGAAGCTTGAATGTCAACTTTACTTTTTGTTCAATATTAGACACTTTCAAGAGAGACTTTGGAATCCATATAGCCATAGGCTTTTCATTTCTTTTTGATGATTTAGAGAGAATATCTTCAATGATGGATTTTGGAACCCATACTTGTCTTGTAGTTTTCTCCTTAGATATCTCTTTTGACTTTATGTTTCCATGTCGATTAGAGGAGACATGGTGTTCTTCTTTTTTTGATGGATTCTTGTATTGCTTCTTTTTCTTGTATTGAACATTCAAGTTTCTTCCAAAAGACTTGGGATTTGTGGAAGGAGGATATGACTAGTTTAGACAGGTGAGTGGATGAAAAGGGTTCAAGCGTATGCATCTATGTTGTTCTTGAGGAAAGATAGGAGATGGAGGGACATAAGGACCCAAGATGGATGATGAATTAGGAGAGTTATGAGGGGGAAGTGAAGGGACATAAGGGCCCAAGATGGAAGGAAGACATAAAGCCCTTAGTGGTGGTGGAAGAGGTCCAAGGATGGAAGTGGAAGATGCAAAAGGATAATCAATAAGTTTATCTGCATCCATATGACAACCAAGGACATCAGCATCTTTCAAATGAGCATTAGAATTTGCAATAGGATCATGAACATCTTGAATAGGAGCAACTTCTTTGATAAGATTGTTCAGAGCTTGAAAAGACTTAGGAAAGTAGAAAGTGGAAGAGAACATGGAGTGGTAGAACAAGAAGATGGACGACTTGGATCTTGACAAGGAGATTTGGATAGCATAAGCGTATAATTTTTCTCTTGATTTTCAATAGGCTTAACATTGGAAGTAACAACACTATTTCAAATAATCTTAATGGAAGTATCATCTTTGGGAAGTGCAAGTATAGTAAGGTTATTTTGATTGTCAATAAGCTCAACTATGTAAGTAGTAGCTTGATCTTGCTTAGAGAAAGACTTAAGACATGGTGGAATGAATGAGGAAGGGTGTAGAGGATAAAAAGGACCATGAAATGGATAAGAGACATCATGAAAAGAATTGGATGACATGGAGGGTTCTTGATCTTGATCTTTCTTTATGTTCTTTTCTTTATTTTTAGAGTCCTCTTGACATGGAGCCACTTCTAAGGACAAGGAAGCATGTTGGAATTGTATGGAAGACTTTGGAAAAGATGGCGAAGGACTAGCTGAAGTTGGCATTATAGTGCATAAAGGCTTAGGCTCTTTAGGTTTAGCATCATTGAAAGTATTTGCAGCCAAGTGAAGGTTAGCTTGAGTTTCTTTAAGAGGTATCCCTTGAGGATAACTATAGGGAACCGCATGAAAAGTATTAGGATCTTTGTTGGATGAAGGATTTGTGAAAGATTTGGAAGACTCAGAAGCTTTAGGAAATGTATGGGTATTGGAGGAAGTAGGGGATGGAAGGGAACTATCACAAGACAAAGGTCTATCATCAACATGATCTTTCTTGAGAGTGTAATCTTTATTTTCAGCATGAGAGTTCTTAGAGGAGAAATGCTCATAGTATCTATGTTTATAATCATCACGGAAAGCTTTCTCTTCCTTAATAGAAGTAGATGTATCATATTGTTCACAACAAGCATCATAGTCTCTTTCAAAATCAAATTCATATGGATCACCATCACGATCTATTCAATGTGATGACCCATTTCCAGTAAGCACAAGCACATGACTAGGAGGACTCTTAGGAATAGAGGTTTCATAGGTATCACTATATGGTTCATCATCATAGCCATCATAGTCATCAAAGACGGGTGTGTCACTCTTCGTGAAAGAGGTATCATAAGGATTATCATGTTTCTCATCATGGTATGTCTCGAGAAGAGAATTAAGACTCTTGGGAGAAGTAGAAGAGGAACGAGATTGTGAAGAAGAGGAAATTGAAGATCTTGTGGAGGAGGAAGACTTGCATAATGAAGAATGCGAATAATGTCTAGAAGAGTCATGGTAAGACTTGGAAGGTGGAGAAGAATGAGAGGACTTAGATGATGAAGAATGTTTGGAAGGAGGTCGTGACATGATCATGTTTATGATCCTAGCAAAGGCGTCTGATTCAATCAATTTTTCTTTTATTTTTGCCTTAAATTTGTCACCCATGAGATATATAGAAGGACTATTGGAGGAATAAAATTCTTTGAATTGAGCAATGAGTTCAAGATAATCTATTTTCAAGAGAGGTTCCATAACAAGATAGTTGAAATTCATAGTTCTAGAAGAGGAGGAATCAAGCATGAAAGAAATGAATAGATGAATAGAAGAAAGTAGACTAGATAATAAGAGGAAAAGAATCAAGAAGGCATGAGGACTTTATGAAGAAGAGGAAGAAGCATGAAGGAAGAAGAAAATGAGAGACTAGGAAGACATGGGATATGTGGAAGAAAGAAGACCAAGAGTCATTTTGTGCAAATTGATACCATTTGAGTTCATTTGGATATTGAGCAACATGTCACAGTACCTAAGATTTGACCTGGACTGACCAAGGGAGACTGGAAATAGGACACAAATCAGCTTCAAATTGTAGACAACTATGAGGCAGCAATAATAACTCTGTGTGATAGTTCTCAGAGTAATAGGGTGATAATATTTTCCAGTGCGATATTTCACAAGAAGCAGTGCAATATTTTCCAGGTAGTACATGTGATATTATCCAGGCAAGCAGTGCGATGGTTGTGTAGCAATGAAGTGTCACATGATAATTGACTAGACAGTGTTTAAATCTTAGTTTTGAAGGCAATTTGGTCAATGTTTCAGTATGATTGTTGGATTTTTCAATTTCAAACATAGTACTAGCAGTAATTAGACAAGTTTGTAAATAGTAGGTGATCAAACATGTCATAAAACACTTGTGCAAGAGCAAAAGCAACCTTGCCAAGACAAGCAATTGTGATATCAAAGAAATAAAATCCTATGAATACTACCGTGATGTTTGATGTTTGAGAACATTTACATGGGTAGATCACAACAAAAACATTTCAAGCACTTACTAGCCTAAAAAGAAAATGGATCAATACTTAACAACTTGGCCCACACTTGATGCTCCATTGCCTCACACAAAGTGGTTACCCACAATAGATATTGGCTTTGTCGTGGAAGTGCCAATGACACAACCAGAGGAAAACAGATGGTGATTAATCTTGGGGTGATCTAGATTATTCCACTTGGATCAATCCTTGCACCAAGAAGCTAAGCATAAAAATAGGGTGGCTTCTATCTATGGTTCTTAATAAGGGTTTCCATTCGTAATACCCCTCTTGCTCCCCAAAGGGACTCCTTACCTTGCAACAAGTAACGGACCTCGTGGCCACAAGAGTACCTTAAGTATTCTTGCTCAAAATTTTCCTCATGGTCACAATTCCACAAGTACTCACATCAAGCGAAGACAAGTACTACGTCTACCAAGGTTTTGTGTCCTTGATAGCCTTGATTTTATAGTGGGTTGGAATAGCTGGAAAAAGGCTTGTCCCCACTTGGGTCATTCCTCTTGATTGCTCAAGACCAGGCCTGCTAAAAGATTCTAAAAGCTAAACAAAGAGTGGATCAATCTTTGAGTGTCAGGATTTCTGTTTCATGTCAAGGGTGAAGAGCATAATCTCCTAGCTCAAAAATATCTCCCAAACACACCAAGAAAAGGTTCAATTACCCTCTTTCTTTCAAAATCTAAAGATGGGTCAAGATTTTATAGTTCACCACAAGGGTGAAGAGCATACTTCTCCTACCACCCAAAGATTCCTACAACAAGATATTAAGTGACTACTAAATGAAACAACTAGTATATGCCACACTCAAAAGAAAGTAATTAAACAAGCACTTGATTTGTTTTTTTTTTATGCTTTGGGAAGCCCTGCAAAAACCATTAGTAGCCCTTGTGCATGCATTTTTAAGCAAATAATCAAGCAATAGGAGCACCTACAAGCACCACTTGTTAGCCCTACAAGGGTTAGCACATCAAAAACTGAATGAAATCTACAAATAGACCCCTATCCTACAACAAATCAAAAATCTGAATCAAAACCAAGTAGATCTTGCAAAGAAATGATAGAAATTGCTCACTGCCAGGCCTGGCGATATTTCTATTAGAGAAACAGTCGTGCGATATTCCGTCATGTACTGGTGCGATAATATATCTCTGAGCGATAATTCATGCTACCTGCGTGTGACAGAAAACATAACAATAGTGTGATATAATCTGCCAAAGAGTGCGATATTATAACTGGTAAAATATTGCACTAGTATGTTAGAAAATATCGTACGATATTGGAAAACTATCGCATGATATTTCTGTCATAAAAAACTAGAGAGCGGAATATTGATGAAACAACAAGCAAATATTGATAAAAAATTAGCGGAAATGCATAAAATGAAGGACAAACAAGAGTGTTCTACCCAACGGTGGGCACCAAAAATGTACACACTAAATAGTGCACTTCTCTAAGTCATTACTTCCAAGGGAATCCATGAATGGGAAACCTTGAGAAAGAGACCTAGAGCTCTCTAGACATGGAGTCACGAGATTGTTTGAATATTGCTCTCAGCTAAAGCTATTGAAGCATGCAACCTTGCTAGTAAACCACACAATGGGAGATTCAAAGAGACAAGGGCAAGAATGCCAATATCCTCAAGAATCAATGAAAATGCAATGCAATGCAAGCTATGCTAAGAATGAAGATGCAAGCTAAGCTATGGAAATGAAAATGAAAGTATTACAAACCCTTGCTAATTAAGCTATGTGAGCTAATCTAAAGCATAAAGGAAACTAAGCTAGATGCCATGAAAGCTATGATGCAAGAATGGAAGAATGGAAGAAATGATCTCCAAAAGATCCAAAGTCTCCAAGAAATCCTGTAGCATAAGGTTAGTATTCAAAAGATGGATCCTAAAATGAGAAGAGAGCTCTCCTTTTATAAGAAATGAAAAAGAATGGACCATGGAGATTAAGAAGAAAAATATTTAATCAAGGGTGGAGCTTGAAAGAGGAGCAATCCATGTGCACAAATATCCTCCAATGAGAAAATAAGAGTTGACTTTTGTGTCCATATGAGACAAAAAGTGCTTTTCTTCTTTTTATAAAATAATAATAATGCTTTATTTGTGCAACTTAGGATAAGAGGAAAAGTGGGGGATTTTTATTTAATAAAAGGGGAGGAAATTCCTTTTAAATAAATAAATACTTTAGAATAAAATGGTTAGCCCAAGGAAAATAATAAAAAATGATAAATAGGATTTGATCAAGGAAATTGATATAATTGGAAAATGCTGATTTTTGAAAATATTGATTCAGGGATTTGATAAATTGCTAAATGGGGGCCCAAAGTCTAGGTGACCATTTTAGGGTGCATACAATGACACTGTGAATATGTAAGCTAAACTAAGAAAACATCATAATAAATAAAAAGGATATAACCAAGTCCTCAATATAGAGATCTTGCAAAAAACTGTTAGTTCCTGCAACCTGCAACACACAAGGTTAATGAAAATCCATAAATCACCTTAGACTTACTAAAATGAAATTGAGAAGTGCATAGAGCCCCTTATGAACCCTTGTTTTGGCTTTCTACTTCTGAAGGGTGAAACTAGGTGATAAGGATAGCCTTATACACTGGATATGCAGTTTGTTGAAAAAGCATTTTCCTAAACCATTTATAAGGATCCCTACCCTTCCTAAACTGATTCAAGGAGTTAGGTAACTAAATCATGATTCAAACACCATAAATGACACTAAAACCAGTGCTACAAAACTCAAGTTATGATTAAAAGAGTGAATGTCTATCTAAATGCATATGAAGGGGAATTCGAATTTACCATAAATAAATCCTTAAAAACCCTAACAAAAACCCTAATTTCGATCTATAAATAAGGGAATATAGAACATACCTACTCATTCTTACCATTTTTAGAGTTTGAGAGAGAAATAAGAATGCCGAGTAGAGAGGAAATTTGAGTGACACGTATGGAGGTTCTGAGACTGTGCCTGGCCACTGGAAAATCGCTTCCTGAGGTAAGTTTGTTGTTGTCAATTTCAGTAATCTCAAATTATTATTTTTATAGGAAAGGTCGACCCTGACCCTTAAAGGTCGACCATGACCCAGTTATGTCAACCTTGGCCCTTAAAGGTCGACATGAACTAGGAAGGTCTACACCTATTCAGGAGTGAGGTTGACCTTGACCCAGGAAGGTCAAACTTGACCTAACAGAGGTCGACCTTGACCTAGTCTAGTTGGATGTATAGATTTTTTGTTCTAGAGATCTGATATGATGTTGGTTTGTGCTTACATGACCTAGTTCATCTCTGAGAGCACCCCTTTGGAGGGCCACTACTGATTATTAGAGAAAGACTATCTGAGCTGAGTGGGGATGAGATACACTTAATGAGAGATGTAGGACTGTACTGGGTAATAGTCCTACCACATATGAGACTCCAAAAAGCCATGTTATCAGCTCTTATAGAGAGGTGGGATGAGGACACATGTTCCTTTCATCTTCCCTCAGGTGAGATCACGGTGACACTAGAGGATGTATACAAGATCCTATGACTTCCAGTTTGAGGTGAGCCTGTTAGACCGAGAGCACAATGAGATCCTAAGGATATCCACATGGATGTAGATTATTTCTTAAGATGGGTTCCACAAATGCGAACCTGAGCAGACCAGATCACCCTATCAGCCATACTGGCAGGACCGACACCCTTGGTATGGAGGGTGATGTCATGTATACTTTCCTTGGTTGTACTACCCAACACAAAGGGTATAGTATTTTCAACACCTTTTACCCATCTTGTAAGTAGGATGGAGAGTGATAGGACTATCTTCACGTGGGTCTGCAACATGCTAACCCATCTATACCATGAGTTATGTCAGTTGGTGATATATCAGCAAGAGAGTCTCACAGTATGCACACTTTTATAGATTTGGGTGTTTGAGCACTTCACATGTACATGAACATAGGGTGCTCCTATGATGGTAGATGCTAGCACATCGAGAGCCTTTTCTTATCCACTAAGAGATGTCTGGAAGCACAAAGATATCCTTTATTGGAGGGTATGTCTAGACCATGTTCCAGGCACAGATGTGATATGGAGATCATACTGTCACATGATAAAGTGGCCAGATACTCAACATTAGATAAGGCACTCATAGCAGCACAAGATGCTAGAGGGTCATCAGAGTCACATAGTGATGCCATACTACTATGACCAGGTGATGAGATAGTTTGGTCTTATACAGGGGGTCCCTAGAGCAATACCTCAGTATGCACATCTGATGAGGTATTATCAAAGACCTGACGCTATACATCAGCCATCAATAGCATACATTGTAGATAGTGATACAGACAAGATAGAGGATATAGAGGTAGCCCCAGATGTGGCCTATTCAAGCATCAGTAGAGACTACATCAGATATTGGAGTCTAAAGGGAACCCAACCCATCTTCCCTGATGACTATCCCATAGGTTATCCAGGTATTTCAAAGAGGACACACCGAGATGGTGGCATAACAAAGGAGGAGGAGGAGGAGAAGCATAGAGATGAGGAGAAGCCCACCTCTCTGGGAGATCCCATGGATGAGGAGAGAGTAGAGGATAGCACAGATGAGATGCCCCCAGCTGATAGTACTAGTGCAAATGTGCATGTTGTTCACACATCACCATTGAGATCATGACGACCTCCATGCATTAATACAGAGACACCACCTCCAAGACCTAGACACAACAAGCATGGAGAGTATAGTCACTACATGCCCCCACCATCTAGACCCTTCAGTGATTCCCAAGAGGGAGATCTAGGTATAAAACATGCATTTGATTTTAATATTTAGCTTAATTTGTGAAGAAAAATCACTAAAAGATAAATATGTTTCAATTTTGTAGCTAGCATGGCGAAGTGGAGGAGTTTTGTATCTGAGGTCCTGAAGGATACATGTTTGTCCTACCGACTACCATCCAGCGAGCGAGAGTTTCCCATTGGTCACAAAGATCCTGACAGGCATGTCAATATCTTTACATGTGTCTAGCAAGAGCTGAGGTTATGTAGAGAGAGAGAGAAGAGAGGGTGATGGATGACTTATGGAGATCCCAAGAGCACATATATTAGTTGAGCATATCAAGGAGCCACTCATGGACTATTGGATAGACTATCTGTATCTTCTCATCATAGGTCAGAGAGATCTGGGAGCCATCGACCATCAGAGCATATAGATAGATAGAGTGATAGATAGGGCCTTGTGCCACATATGTATCAAACCCAAAAGAATTTATAAATAAAAAACTCTTTTTGCTACTTAGTTCTATGATTGATTACTATATTTTCACCAATAACATAAAACTTAATGGAAAGAAAGAACATGTATAAATGTATTCAAATGTGCTAAAATCACATAAACTATAAAAAAAACATAACTATTTTATAAGGAATACATAAATACATAAGGAAAGAAAGATGAATTAGGGATAATAATGTTTGAGATGCATAATATTGATAGGTTCGTTAAAAGGCACACCATCCATATCAACAATTTTGTCAGCACTTGAACCAAAGTACTCAATTGCAACAAAAGGTCCAAGCAATTAGGGCTAAAATTTCCTTTTTCACCAGGTAAAGAATTCACATTTCTTTGATTCTCATATAATACTAAATCAACCACTTGAAATGATCATTCAAATACCTTATGATTATACTACTTTTGAAGAGATTTATGATAAGCCTTTATATGTTCCAAAGCATTTATTCGTTGTTCATCCAACATTTCTAATTCTTGTAATCGTTATTCTCGAAATGTATCTTTGTCAATGATGCCATGAAATGAAACATATAAAGAAGTTATTTCCAATTCCAAAGGCATAATAACATCAGTACCGTAGACAATATTATAAGGAGAAGTACTTGTGGGAATATGAACACTAGTCCAATAAGCCCATAAAACATAGGTAAGTTGGGTGTGCCAATCTTTCGCATGCTTATTAACTATTTCCTCAGAATTTTTTCAATAACTTTATTTGATGCTTTAGCTTAACCATTAGATTGAGGATAATAAGGAGTCAAAAATCTATGTTGAATTTGATATTTATCCAAGAATTTTGTGACTTCTTTATTCTTAAAAGAGGTACCATTATCTGAAACTATCATCGAAGGAATACCAAATCGTGTTATGAAATCACAAATAACATTTGTGGTAGTTGAGTGGAGAAGGATAACTTCCAACCACTTCATAAAGTAATCTGTAGCTATCAGGATGTATGTATGTCCTTGAGAAGAAGTTGGTGATATTTTTCCAATAAGATCAAAACCCCAAATACTAAAAGGCCATGGAGAAACCTAATTACAAAGCTCACGAGCGAAGGGATGAATCAAATTACTATGTTGTTGACATTGAGGACATTTCTTAACAAACATGAAAGAATCTTGTTCCATTACTTTCCAATAATATCCCATTCTAAGAAGTTTATTTACTAATGATTTTCCACCAAAATGTCCCCAACAAGAACCAGAATGAGCTTCTGCCAAAGCTACTCAAATTTCAGTTCTACCAAGACAGCTTAATAGAAAACCATCATAAGAGAATTTGTAAAGTGTATCTCCTAAAATGATATAACATGTTGCAAGCTTCCTAATATGATTACGCATATTCTTTTTTGTCGATTCAGGAAAAGTACCATCTTTCAAAAAATAAAAGATATGAGAATACCATTCATCCAAATGCAAATTGAAACAATCAGGGGTAACCTTATCGGAAATTGTAGGTTTTTTAAGAGTATGTATAGTAAATTGAAAATTTTCAACATTGTTCTCAAGAAAAACCAAATAAGTTGCACTTTTCATGGCGTTTGCATGTCGATTATCTTTCCTAGGTAAAGTTTGAATTGTATAAGAGAATTGTGAAAGAACATCAAGAGACAAATCTCTATATTGTGTCATTTTATCATTCTTAGTCTGATAACCTCCTTTAATCTATTCTAAAATCAATTGTGAATCTCCATAAATTTCCAAGTTTTTAATGTTAAGGGATGAAGCTGCTCATAAACCAGCTATAAGACCTTCATACTCTACAATATTGTTAGTACAAGGAAAAGTCAATTTATATGATAGAGGGATCATCTTTTTTGTAGGAGGGATCAAGATAATGCCAACACCAGAGCCTGTCTTACATCTAGATCCATCAAAAGATAACTCCCAAACATCATTATGTTTAATAGCTAGAATGTTTTCATTGGGGAATTCTATTGAAGTAACACATGTATTGGAATGTGGACAAGGAGCTTCAGCCAAATAATCTGTTAAAACTTGTCCTTTAATTGAATTTTGAGAAATGAAATTAAGATCAAATTTCATAAGTAACATCACCCACTTTGCAAGACGGCTAGAGAGATCAATTTTTGAGAAAAGATATTTCAAAGGGTCAAATTTAACAATCACATTGACTTCAACATTTAATAGATAATGCCTAAGTTTCTGAAAAGCATAAACTACAGCTAAACATTTTCTTTCCAAATCTGTATATCATGTTTTGTAGTCAAGTAAAGTCTGAGTAATGTAGTACACAGGTCTTTCCTTACCTTCACTATCATACTGAGCCAACATCGCACTCACTGCTTTAAGAGTAGCTGAAGTATATAGATAAAAGGGTTTATCAAATTGAGCAGCCTGCAATATAGGAGGATTGTCAAGATACTCCTTAAATTTCTCAAAGGATTGTTTACATTTGTAATTCCAAGAGAAAGTGGAGAAAGTGGTCTCCTTTCTAAGTAAGGAAGTAAAAGGAATAGTTCTGTTAGCTAAGTTGGAAACAAAGTGACTAATAGCTTGACTTTTTCATTGTAAACTTCATAACTGATAAATGTTCTTAGGAGGAGTCATGTTAACAATAGCTTCAATATTTTTAGTATCTACCTCTATGCCTCGCTTAGAGATTATAAACTCTAATAATTTACCAGAATCAACTCCAAAGACACATTTCTTAGGATTCAATCTCATATTGTATCTTCTAAGCCTTTCAAATATCTATCGTAAAATACTAACATCATCTTCTCTTTGTATAGATTTCACCAGGATATCATCCACATAATCCTCAAGAATTTTATGAATGTAAGCATGAAAAATCAAATTCATAGCTCGCTGATAAGTTGCTCTCAAATTTTTTAATCCAAAAGACATCATGACCCAACAGAATGTTCCCCAAGGTGTTATAAATGTGGTCTTAAATTGATCTTTAGGAGGAATAAAAATTTGATTATAATTCGAAAAACCATCCTTAAAAGATAATAAAGCATGACCCACTGTTGAATCCATAATCATATAAATATTAGGTGATGGATAACCATCTTTTAAGGAAGCTTTATTTAAACCTCTAAAGTCAGTACAGATTCTTATCTTATTTTCTCCTTTTAAAATGACCACAATATTTGAAATCTAATCTTAGTAATCAATAGAGCAGATGAATCTAGCATCCAATAATCTTTCAATCAACCTTAACTAATAAAGCAATTCCTGGATTCATCTTTCAGATTTTCTACTTCATAGGTTTAACATTTGGTTTAAGAACAATATTGTGAGTAACAATCTTAGAATCTATACTCGGCATAACCGAATATGTCCATGTAAAAATATCCTTAAATTCAAGTAAATGGGAAACCAACTGATCACGTTCATCTTGATTCAAACATTTACCAATTTTTATCATCTTTTCAGAGTCATTTTCATCCATTTGAACCTCAACAATATCATTTATTAGAAAATTACTTTGTATCAAAGAATCCATTGGTAAAGGAGAAATATAGTGTTCATCATGTTCTCCAAAATAAGCTTCTATATTTAGACAATAAGGCTTCCATCTTTTATGATGAAATGTAGGTGGACCATCATAAGCTCCTAAAAAATGTGCTAAGGCTTCATCTTCAAGAAAAAAATCCAATACAGGATTTTGATCCATGTCAAGGAGGAGTGGGCTAACCAACTTCAAATGTACACCATAGATATGATTAACATTGAGAGGAAAAGATGATGGTTGTTTGTAAGGATTGAACCTCAATCCATATGTATAATCAAAAATTTTGTTGTCCAAAGGTACTTGTATACCTTGTTTGTATTTACCACATCCTTTCCAATTAAATCCTAATTTCATGAGCATATGATAACTAGAACCATTTCTATCATACATATCGGATGGAGTCCAAGGATCGACATATGTCACAATATCATAGCAATCAGGTTTTACAATGTTCCCCAATCATCCCCAGTCAAAGAAGAAGATGGAGCTTTAGTTTGTTTAATCTCGGGTGGCCTTTTAGGCTCTTTACTTGGTTGGAGAGGTTTGAAAACTCTGGCATATTCTCTATTTAAGCAAGGATTTAGTGCATCATCCGCATGTAACGTATACATCAAATTGTTATAAATGAACCTAACCTTGTGATGAAGAGTAGAAGGAACTGCATGCCTAGTATGTAACCAAGGTCTTCCTAAAAGAAGATTATAATTGAGAGGTCTAGGCTTAACATGAATAGGTATATTGAGAATAACCAGACCAACTTTAACATGTAAGGTAATAATGCCCAAAGTTTTCTTTGCAATATTGAAAAATCCATGAATAGGGACATTATCAAGTTGAATAGTTGTAAGATCAGCCTTAATTTCCTTAAGCATATCCATGCTACAAACATTAAGCCTAGATCCATTGTCAATTAATGTTCTATGAATGATACTCTTATTAATAGAAACAACAACCATAAGAGCATCATATTGGTTCTGCACCTCAACAGAAGGTAAATCATCATCAGTAAACATAATAGGAGGTACAGAAGGCATAATATGCATGCATTCCAAAAAGGAATTAATGCTCTCTTGGTTAGGAGATGAAGCAAGAAGAGTAGATAAAGCTTTTTGCAATGCCTCATGATATGTTGGGGAAGTTTGAAGAAATTCCCATAAAGATATCTTAGCAGGAGTAGCACGTAATTGTTCTACTAAGTCATACTCCTTCAAGGTAGATGACAATCTAGGAACTTGAGGAAGTATAGGTTGAGAAGGAGGTAAAGAAACTAGAACAGTAGGCTAAGGGTTATTTCATGTGTGATAAGCATGTGAAATGGAATCCTTGTTATCAAACAAATCCAAAAGATCTCTAGGTAAACCCTTAATTTTTATTCGAGGACATCCTTTTACCGTCAACAAAGGTTAGGATATAACACTCTAGGTGCATCAATGTTGCAAATAGTGGAACATGAAGGTAACCATGCACTCACTCTATGGTAAAGGTCAATTGAAGAGGTTGTGGAGGAGGGTGAAATAGGAATAGGACCAATGGAGATCTCATTCAAACAATTTTCATCCTCACTTCCATGTAGCTCATTAAGGGATCTATCCTCTTTTGCAATAAAAGCATCATCAAAGTATTCAAAACAAAAATCATACATTTTGAACACAAAGTAGCACTGCAAGCATGAAAAATGTAAATGTTTTTGTATTTTTAAAGAAATTTTGTGATGTTTTTTTTGAAATATATATGCAAGAGCATAAAAGAAATCTAGTTTTATATGCATGTAATATCTAACCTAAAATTCAAATATAACACCAAAAAGAAAGAGTTGTTGTAAACAGGTTCACCAAAGTGTAAAGTGGAAAATAGAGGAATAGGGTTTAGAACAATGCACATAAAAGACACTCTAAACCAATATTTACCACAAACAAAACATGGAATTCTCTAATGATGATATGGAAATATAAATTTGGAAATGCTTTCAAAGAATAATGAAATTAGATAAAATGAAATACATACCTTATAACAAATCTTGAAATACCTATTTTCTGGTGTCTGTACCAAGTTTCTGGAAATTTTGCAACTGGATCTAGAACAGAAACACAGAGATGGAGAAAACCCAAAAATATTTTCCTTTTCAGAGTCAGGTAAACCTTGACCCAAACGAAGGTCAACTTTGACCCCTTTATGTCAACCTTGACCTGCACTGCTCCAACAGAAATTCTGTTTGTAGATCCTGAAAGTTTGCCAAAAAGGGTATCCAGATCTGCTCTGCAACTCCCGAAACAATGATGGTAGATATTCGAAAATGGTTTTTTAGGGTGTCTATATAGGGTTTTTCCTTAGTCAAACCCCTATTTTGGTGATCTCAACCTCCACAAATAGTCGGATGTAATAGAATATGCATGTGTGTTGCTTGTAGGAAGAGCTTTGAATGTGCAATGCCAAGATCTAATACTCTAGATTAAAAACCCTACCATGAATTGAAATGAGAGAGAAATGCATATATTTGAATATGATAAGGAAAGCATACCAAGCCCCCAAGACTAAAGTACTCCTATGAAACTCACAATCCGTAGTTGCTACCCCATGATTGTATCTTTTGAATTCTTGAATGTTTAAAATGGTAGATCAAGGAAGGAATCTTTCTTACTCCAAATGAATGACCAAAATAGCTTGTTCACAAAAATGCTTGTTTGCATCAAGGCATCATCAATGTCTTGATCTTCTATATCATCCTCTTACAATCTTTCATCATCATCATGTCATCACCTCATAGCTTGTTCCTCATGCCTTGTGTTGAAAATGAAGGCAAAAGAGAGTGTTTATATAGAGATTTCAAGTCAAGGCTCCTAGGGAAATGTGAGGGCCCCTAATTCAAATTTAACCTTTAATTATGGTCCAATCACAATAACCAACTAAGGAGGGAAAGATAATAAATGAATTTTGAATTAAAAGCCTTCCACTTTCGGATCTGAAGGCCCATTTTTAATTTGGGGACCTGCTATGATCAAAATTTGGAAACAGGGACCAAAAATTGACAAAAGTCAAGGTTGACCTCAATACTGACCTAGGTCAGGGTTGACGTTGACCCTGACCCAAATTTTTAGGCCCAGTCAACATTGAAAACAAAGAAGTCTCTAGGTCTTCCAGACACTTAGGATGATAGGAAAACATAACAGAATGCTGGGAAAGGGCCCAGAGGTTTAGAAGAGATGTGATGAAGGCTAGGAGGACCAACACCTAGGTCCTACCTAGAAAAAAGAGCCACAAAGAAGGAAATCAAGGAGAATCCTTGGGATCCTAACCCTAATTTCACCTAGGAATGAAGAATCAAGTGCAAATGCATCCTAAATGCAAATCTATTGTAATGCCCCGCCAGGGAACCCAAAAGAACTTAACCTAAACATGCGACTAAGTTTGCAAAATAATTTTTATTTTTTTTTAGTTAACATTCAACAACATCAAAGTTTTCAATGCGGAAGCAAAGAAAAAGAAACAGCCAACAAAGGTTACAACTCTCAAGGGTTCCTTGACGAAGATTACTAAAGAGTTAATTAATTAGTATAAGATAAGATATGAAAATCCAAGATTACATTTGAATGATAAATACAACATCATATGCATGATTACATATATAAAATTGGTACCATAAGGTAACCATGATAGAAAGCATCCACTGCACATGTTGCAGGGTATGAATATAATAACTGAAAAGAGATGCAACATGATAGCTCTGAATAAATGATACAAGATCACAAGAAGAAGAAGATCACGAAAGAACATCTGCAACAAGGATCATCTAGCCTCAGTGCACGAGTGTCAGAATCTCAAATGGTAAAAGAACCACTACCACCTGACCTCGTGAACCTAAATGGTCCACTCCCACCGTGCTAAGGAGATAACATCAGAACCCACTCGGATAACAAACAACAACAATCCAAGGTAGAGGTCCTGAAAGCTTCTAAAACAAAGGATACCAAAAGTACAACAAGGTCTAACAAAACATTACCAGAGGCAAACAGAAAACGTAGGAAACCTAAGATGCATTCAAGAAGTGTCATCACATAAGTCAACTCTAAGGTTATCCTGGTAGTCCCTTCAGACCCCGGCGCCCTGGTGACTCTATGTGGTGATAGTAACCTCTCATGAAGACAAGGTACTACCTATGCCATATCCAGTCCACGAAGGCGGCAAGCATCATCTCAACTCCCATCCTAGTCAAACTCAATCGGGAACTCAGGCATGGGTGAGGCACAAAATATTTTATTAGGTTCATTTTAGATTCCCAGTGTTTATTTAGTTATCACTTATTAAACTACTTGTAATTGGATCTCCAGGTAGCCACTTCCGGGCTCCGGCACCAATTCACAAGCCACTTCCTGATATACACTTAGAAGACCTACTCTAGGGTTTCACATGAACAAAAAGAACTCTGAGTTAACATAACTCTTGAATCTCTACAACTAGATTCAACATGCAAAACCAAAAACATGCATAACCAGATACATCATAAAATAAGTTACCAACACAACATAACATGCATGGTAATCAAACATTATAGAAGGAATATCCAAAACCCACCTCTGGATTTAAACCTCAAAAGATGACTACAACCCCTAAAAATCAAACCAAAATAAAAATTGAGATAACACTTTACAAACCAATTGCAAAACGATTAAGGATTGCATCACTAAAATTCACATAAGAATATATACAAAAACCATTTGGCAAAAGATCCTACTTCAACCTTATACTTTAATCAAATATAATCTTAAGCATAATGAAATTTATCTAACTTTCAAATACAACTGGCAATTTAAATATCCCAAATGACAATTCATGCTAGTTAAAGAATAAACATGCAAAATTAACCAACCTTTAAAAGCAACATCCAGTTGATTAAACATACAATCTCTATATGATACTTGCCTAGTTATACCATAAAAGAATTAATTTTATCTTAGAAACAAACATCTAAATATAGAAATATTCAATTCCAAAATACAAATAAATTATCCTAAAAGTACCCATAAACACATTTAAAAGTTGAAACATAATTTACAATTATAAATATCCCTATCCATTAAATTGATTACAAACTAAATTAATTCATAATATTTAATAAACTAAATTAATTAATAATAATTTAAAAAAAATTAACTATTTTAGCAAATAAATACAACTCATAAAATAAAATACAATAATCATATAATAAAATTTATGATAAAAATAAAAATAAAAAATTAGCAATTCAAACATAGAACAAAGTTAATTAAACAAAAAAAAATAATATCAAACAAAGAGTGGGGAGCACACGCACCCCCACACCCTTGTCTCAGCGCGCGGGCCCCATCGCAGGGTCTGACGTGCGTCAGCGCCCTGCAGTACTGGCGCACGGCAGTACCATGAGGTACTGTCGTGCGTCAGTACTCCAGGAGTACTGCGCACGCTCCTGCATGGGTACCGTATACCCAAAAACCACTTTGAAAAATGCTTTAAACATAGCATTTTTCCATTTTGCTATAAGGTTTAAAATTTGATTTTCATCAATTATTTAAAATAAAAACCTTTAAACTTTAATTTATTTTCTTTATATACAAAACCAATACAATTCAAATTAATTTCTAATATTAATTTAATTAAAAGTCAAACTGAAAATATATATATATATATATACCATAATCACAAAAATTCTCTTAACAAGAAAAACAACTCCACAAATTTCCACAAAGATCGAAGCCCGAATCTGATTGGATGTTCTATAATTTCCCTACTGATTCCTTAAACTTTCAAATTCACATAACAGATAGGAGAAAAATATACAAAACAAATTGCAATGAACATTCAAATTTCATGAGCATTCAGATCTGATAGGCACGAAGAAGACACACTTAACCATTCTTACAGAGATTCGAAGGGAATTAACAAGAATAAATTTCAAAAAAAAACCTACCTCAATTCAATTGCACAGAAATGATGATGTCCAGAATGAAGAAATAAAACCCAAGCTTTTGAAGAACTATTCAAATCTGTCCCAAAACTGTCTCCAAAAAATTCCTCCTCCAAAAACCTGTGTCCCAATAATGGCAAAAACTCCCAATACTTAAAGAAATCTCTTTCCCCATGCATGAAATTCGAACTCAACTCCAAGGAAGCATTGCATGAAATCAAACTTTAGTTAATTCCAGTTGAACTGAAGTCAACTCTCCACTTTGACTTTAGTCAAAAAGTACTTTAACCAAACTTTAACTTGAATTAACAATTCAATTTCATGCAATTATGAATGTGCACAAATGCATTCAATTAAATAATAATTAAAACATTAAGTTAACACAAATAACACATGCCAAAATAACCTTTAATTTAATAAAAAAAATATTTTAATTAAACCAAGGTTAATTTCATGATTTAAATAAATCAAAAGTGAAGATATTTAATTAATTCACATTAATTAAATATTTCAACCACACTCAAATTAGCATATAATTAATTCCCAATTAATTAATGCATCAACTATGTAATAAAAATAATAATTAAATTAAAATAAAAACATTTATTTAATTACCATTTAAATACTATGCCATAGCTAAACAAAAAATAGCATGATCTAAAAATAGAAATCACATCAAACGCCACAAAGCAACGAAACAAAAAGACCCAAGTACCCATATTCAAACTCAGGACTTAGGTGTAAACTCTTGCCAATTGGACGAGTTTAGTAGGGTGAAAACACAGAATCTTGTCCCTTACTTTAGGACAATATTTGGCTTAGGTTAGGATTTGGAACTGATATTATCTCCCCTCTTTTACCATTGAGATTAGCGATAGGGCACGCTCATCCTGACAATTCAAGGAAGTCGATGCCCGGTACCTGCAAACCTACATAAAAGACAAGCATGTACATATATATAGAAATATAACAGACAATGGCGGGGATCGGCCGATCATGTGGATCTTGCAAGCAAGTAACTACGACTCCGTCCCTCAACCACATCAAACACATCAAGCAGAAAGATAAAAGCATACATGAACACCATACACATGCAAGTATGGGGTAAGTATAATCAACATTTATAAATAACCTTTTGAAACAGATATAACATCATCATAGATAACAGCATATAAACGAGTCAATATAATCATCATAAACATCAATTTATTAAAGATTCACCATGAAGTGACATCAATATATCCAATATTCATAAAACACTAAAATAACAAAGCACACATGCAAGTGGCCCAAAAGAGCTTGGCAAGAAAACAAATAAGCAAACTATGGAGGAGTACTACATCTATCATGAAAATGCACTAAATGAGGATACTAAACCTACCAAGATAGAAGTTCTTCCATTTTAAGACGATACACTTAGGAAGGACCTTATGGATTTCATATTCTAATGCTAAGATATATCTAGGAGAAGGAGAAACATAACTCATAAAAGACTCATTTATAGAATGAATTGTCAATGAAACTCATAGGAAGGGGTTTATCATTAGGATAAATAATCATGTAATCAACCTCTTGCACCAAATGATCCTTATAAGGAGGAAACATTAGAGAAGAAATGGTGGTAATCACAATGTCCTTAGGATTGGGATCAATTTGGTTAGGATGATCATTATGGGAATTAATGAAAGGAAGAACTAATTCATCCTCAAGATCTTGAAGAAAACTTGAAAAGAAACCAACAAGTGAAGAAAAAAACTCCATTGAAAATGAAATGTAATGACTATAAATGAAATATTTTTTTGATTTTGTATTGTTTTAGACAAAATGCAATGAAATCTAAGAATGAACTAGATCTAAGATGCAATGTTTTTGTAATTTTCACAATGCAATTCAAAGATGCAAATATAATGCAATGCATACAATGTATTCTAACACCAAAAGGAAGGAAATGTCATATGTCAAGTTAAAAAAAAAATTGATTGAAGGTGAACACACAAGAATGTGATGGAAATCCAACTACCCAACTACAAGGATAAAGCATGAAAGTGACGGGTTCAAAAATATGTATAATGAAGGTGAACATACAAGAATGTGAAAGAAATCCAAATACCTAATCAAGAGGATAAAGCATGAAAGCGGATGGCTCACTAAAATGTATAGGGGGGAAATGAGATACTATATTATTATGCAAGAAGGGAGAATACAAGGAATCTATCACCAAAGGAGGCCCAATTAACACAAAGAGGAAGTGTTAATGTGTAACCTTCACAAAGGGTAGGCTTGCTTGGATTAACTTCTTCCCTTCCCTACAAGAGGGGATTGAAGATAATATGAAAAGGAAATCTATGAAAGAAAGAGATGTAAAAAAGAAATGAAGTCAACTTATCTTGAGAATACAAACTTGAAGATCTGCGGGAAGACTATAACAAAATATGTAATAATTCAAGATTCAGTAGAAAAAAACCGAGATCTGCAAAAGCCAAAAATATGAAAGCCTAAGGACTATGAAGACCTAGAGGGTGGATGGTAACATGTATAAAATCCACCCTGGTCGAGGTTGACATCCATCTACTTTGCAAGTTTTTTCAGGATCTGGATATGTGGCAGACATCTATTTTAGAAGGTTTTGAATCTAGATCTATAACTCAGAAAAATTGCACTTGCACAAGAGAAAAATGGATTTTATCTTTGGAGAAGGGCTTTCCTCAGTCAAACCTCTATTTAAGAAATAACCCTAACCTTAAAAATTGAGAAAATGAAAAAGAATTTATAGCAAATTGTAAAAGTAGATCTAATAATGAAGTATATTATATCAATGAATATGCAATTGGGTTCAACATGTAATCAAGTATGTTGATTTAATAGCCTTGACTCAACACCAAAAACCTAGAAATAAAATCAATGTAAATCAAATCCTCATGTATGTATGTGCTTGTAAAGAATTTGAAACCCAAAAAGAAGCTTGGGATCTCAAGGCATTCCTCCTCATGGGGAGGCCAACCTTGGCCTCACCCTAGGGGCTAGGATGACCTCGGCCTACATGATGCAGATGATTGACACTCTACTACTTAACTATTTAGTCCAACCTTCCAAGGGTTTTAGCACTTAGATCTTCTCACCTATTTTTATCTCCTAGACCCTTCCTACCAACATCTCCTCCAAGGTATAGTTGGTTTTTGAGAAGCCTCCAAAGATACTAGATCAACTAGTCCCACTAGTTACTTTTATCCTTAGTTTTCTTCACTTGTCCTTCACCTAGAACGTCTATCCTCTAACTAGGATCTTCCCACACATTTTCTTAGTCTTCTATTAGTCTTCTTAATACTTCTTAGGCCATTCTGCAACATTTCCCATACTTCAAATCAACCCACCAATCCAATTAGTCTCAAACATACTAGGAGGCCTAATTGCCCAATTCCTAGTAGGTCTATTTTCATTGAAAATGACCTGGTACTCCCAAAATCTCCACTTGACACCCCAAAAAAATTTTAAAATCTTTTAGGAATCCATCATCCCTTTTAGAATCCAAAATCTTAGTCTTTGGTGACACCCAAAATCCTAATTCCTAGCATGCCCTAGTTTTTAGCCTACAAACTATGTCTTTGAACCAGTGAGTGAAAAACTCTTCAAATCGATCTACAATGTTTGATTCTCCTCCAACCACCTTGATTCCTATTAGAAGACTAATTGAAACATCCAAAAATGCCACCAAGTATTCTCCAGCTAGTCTTCGACGTCCATACCAGTTCTTCTTCTTCCCTGTCCTGGCTCACCTGGTTTTACTAGTCAGGCATAGGGCTTTCTTGTTCGGTCCTTAGAACCTCTAAAAAAACAAAAAGAAGACTAGAAACTACATATATGGATTCTAACCCTATGATCCTCATGGTTTCAGAAAAATCCACTAGAGGAATCTTAGGATAGAGCCATTCTTAACCAATTGCCACTGGTTTCAGGCCTGGCAGACCAATAGCCCTTAAAACTCAAAACTTTGAAACTATCTAACTTCAAACCAAACTAGTTGTTGTAAATGAAAGCTAACTTAAAACACTAATAATTCATGAAGTCTGATCACCTATGTCAAACCGTACATGGCCATATAGTTGTAGAGATATTGGACTGTCTAAATAACAGAGTACTTGGAAGACCATACAGGATGTTAGAATTATTGATTTTTCTTCAATTCTTCATTAACCCCTTCAAAAGATTCAAATCCAAGCTCTTATACTGAGCTTGGGTGGTTACAATAGTTTTTAGCCATTTTGGCAACTTTTAAAAGTTGCTAGCAACTTTTTAGCAACTTATTACAAAATGAACCATATGACCTTGGTTCTCATCCTAATGATGAAATTGATCATCTAAGACCCTAATAAGCTATGAAAACCTTAAAAACATCCATCTAACCTATTTGAAACACCAAAACAATACTTCTTTCCTTGGTCACCAAGGTGACCCCAAATGCTCACATGGACTCAAAGGTCCTTACAATCATAGACCATGATCTTGCCCCTTGGTCCTAGTCTAACTCATCACTCAAACAGCTAAACAAACTTAAACACAACTTCCTAATCATCAAAAATATATCAAAATTTGCAAAGTGGGAGGTGCCTTTCACCACTACACCCAAGGGGTCAGGATGACCTTGGTATACCTTCAGGTGGTTTCACCATGGGATTTTGTGTCTAAGGTCTTGGAGAAAGAGAAATAATAAGAGGAAATAGACAAAAAAACATGGGTACAAGAAGCACAAGGTAAAAAGGGAACATATAATCATTAATAATGCATTCAAAAGGGCTCAGGACATCCCACTAAGGAGGGCTAAAAGGTTTTATAATGGGTTCTTCCATTTTTAGACGATACACTACTATTTCATAGTTCATTACTTCAATCATTAACCATACATTACCATTTATTTTTATATACTAACACATTCTAGATCTAGTTCATACTTTAAAAAACTCAACATAATGGAGTAAAATGAGAAAGTAATGTAAATACTTCATTCCCACATATAAATCATACACTTTACATAATATGATCTTTTCCCTTTTCATTTCACCTAGACCTACCCTTCCCTTTACATGGCTTGAATTAATACATATATGATACATGAGCATCTCAAGTTCTTGGCAATCCTGTATCACCAAAAACAAGTTAGAGTAGTTAGTTGTGCTTAGTAGATACTTTTGGGCTCTCGGTGACGTATTCCTTTTTCCACTGATGGGGCTTGGTTAATACTTGGTTTCTTCTTTCACTGCATTGGCTCGATTGTTCACTGAGTTGGTTCGGTCCGTTATCGAGTTGATTTTATGTTGGTCAGTAGTCTTGCTCACCAAGTGGTCTATTTTGGATTTCTTTTGAGGCTGACTTGTGCATTTAATTTTGGTTGCAGGGTTAATGTTGGGATCAATCATTAAGACGTGTGTGGACCAAAATATGGGTTGCCCCCTTTCTCCAATGTTGGATCCATTTGATCCTAAGGCTGACTTATTTTGATAGTCCCTTGTATAAATTAAATATTATGTTTTAGGTTTGACATACAAAATTTTGGAAGGAAGATAGAATCGGGAACGTTGGCAATTTTCTCGTATGTATGAGCATTTTTTGTAATTGAAATTTGATTGTATTTGGCCATAACCAGGAAGGCCTTACGACCTGACATGTATGAATCTTTTTATGTTCATTAATATATGAGATCTATGCATTCTCTCTCTCTCTCTCTCTCTCTCTCTCTCTCTCTCTCCCTGTTATTGTGTTATTTCTCCAGCATGTTGTTTCTATAGGAAGGTTGGTCATTTGGCTGTGTCTTTGGCCCCATCATCTAACTCCTCCTATGTTAGGTGGTATCAGAGCAAGGGTAGATCTGGTTCCTTCTTGTAAGCCCTAGTTGATATCTTGTTGTGGGGTGGAAGATTGTGATCTGACCTGCAATTATAGAGGGTTTCAAGATGGTTCATGGGAGGCGATATGTAGATCCATGCTTGGAAGATATGATAAGATAAATTGTTGCTAGGTTAGAAGCTATTGAGACAGCCCACCAAAGAGAAAGACAACTTGATGATTTTAGTGATGAAGAAAGTAAAGATGAACAAGGTGACACAAAACCTGCACCTGTGATGGATCAAGGTGAAGAAATATTATTGAAGGCATTGACAAATTTGAAGGCTACACTACACTTCAATCCTCCTGAATATAGTGGAAGGATGGATTCAGATGAGTTGATGGATTAGATAACCGAGATGGAAAATAATTTTGAATATGAAAATATTTCAAACAAAAAGAAGGTGAAAATTTTAAGTACAAAGTTAAAAGGTCATGCATCCTTATGGTGGGAGCATCTACAATTGGACAGAAAGAGGAAAGGGGAAAAAAATAAAGGTATGGAATAAGGTGGTGAATAAATTGAAAGGAAAGTTTCTACCTTGTGATTATTAGATTAACCTAGTTAGGAGAATGCAAGGTTTGAGGCAGAAAGATAGATCAGTAAAAGATTATACTAAGGTATTATACATATTAGACATCAGATCAGGATATATTGAGGATGAGGTAGATATAATTTCTAGGTACTTGAATGGGTTAAGTTTCTATTCAAGAGGAAATTAGTTTGGTCAAGTTGGAAAGTATCTAAGAAGCTTATCAGTTTTCCCTAAAATCTTAGGATAAATTGAACAAAAGACATGAGAAAAGACAAAGAGGAAGAGGTGGTATATTCCCTAGAGGAAGGGGTAGATCTTAAGGAGAAAATAGTATATTTGATCAAGACAAAATAAATCAAGATAAAGGAAAGAATGAGTGGAAAAGTTAAAGTTCTAAAGGAAGAGGGAGTAACTACCGAGGTAGATGAGGTGGATTCCAAGGAACTTGGTACAATTGTGGAGGAGAAGGACATAGATCATTTGAGTGTACAAACTCAAGTAAGAAATTTGGTAGCAATAGACATGCCTTGGTGCATGAAGACTCACCAAATGAACTAGAGAAGAAAAATAACTTGATGGTCAGAAGAGCATTATGGAGTGAAAGTAATAAGGAAGATCTGGTAAGGAAAATTTTGTTCAAGACCAGATGTAGAGTTGTTGATAAAGTTTGGAAGGTAATCATTGATAGTGGATGCTGAGAGAATCTGGCATCTAAGGAGATGGTTGCAAATCTATAGTTGGAAAGGTTGAAACACCCTAAACCCTATCAAATTTCAATAATCAAGGGTGAGAAAACACTCTTGGTAAGTGAACAATGTAATGTGAATTTGAAAATTGGCAAGTAATATGATAAGGTGTTTTGTGATATCATGCATATGGATTATTGTCATATCTTGTTGGGTGGACCTTGGTAATATGATAGATATGCTATATATGATGGGAGATTGCATAAATATACTATTTGGGCTAATGGGAGAAGACAAATCTTGTTGCCTTTGATTGAAGAACCTATTGGTAATGTTTGTACATCTATGAAATTTTGTTTGATTGAAGGAAGAAAGTTTTTTAAGGATTTGAAGAAGAATGATGTATGATTTTTTGTGATTCCTAACAAACCGAGTGAGAAAATAGTGGATAGTATATATGAAGATTTTGATAATATACTCACTAAGTATAGGGAGATCATTTTTGATAATGTACTTGATGGTTTACCACCAAAGAGAAGCATCGATCATTGTATGGATATGATTCCTAGAGCTAGTTTACCAAATAAAGCACCACACTAGTTCACACCTACTGAGAATGAATAACTTAACCAAAAAATTCAAGAATTGTTGTAGAAAGGCTTGATCTGAGAAAGTTTGATTCCATGTGCAATACTGACTGTATTGGTTCCTAAGAAGAATGGGGACTAGTGAATGTGTATTGATTCCAAAGCAATCAACAAGATAACAGTGAAATATCAGTTTCCTATACCGAGACTGGATGACATAATGGATAGTTTGAGTGGAGAAAAGTATTTTACCAAAATTGATTTGAAAAGTGGATATCATCAGATCAAAATCAGAGAAAGTGATGAGTGGAAGACTACTTTCAAGATAAGAGAAGGTTTGTATGAATGGTTGGTTATGCCTTTTGGTTTAACTAATACATAGAGTACTTTTATGAGATTAATGAATGAGGTTTTGAAGAAATTATTGGGTAAGTTTGTGATTGTATACCTGGATGATATTTTGATATTGAATTTGACTGGAGAAGAACATTTTTGCACATTAATCAGATATTGCATAGATTGAAAGAAGAAAAGTTTCTGATTAATTTAAAAAAGTGTTCCTTCATGAAAGAGGAGATTGTATATTTGGGATTTGTGATTTTAGCTGATGGTTTGAAGATGAATCATGAGAAGGTTGAAGCTATTTTGAGTTGGCCTACACTTGAAAAATGCTAGTGATGTAAGATCATTTCATGGTTTACCAATTTTTTACCAAAAGTTCATTAGAAATTTCAGTGCAATTTATAATGCTATGACTAAGACTATGAGAGGAGACAAAAGAGAATTCATGTGGACACATGTAGATAATAAAATTTTTGAGACTTTGAAGAAGAAGGTGGCTGAATTACTTGTGCTAGCTTTACCTGATTTCAATAAGGCATTTCAAGTTGAATGTGATGCAAGTGGTAGTGCAATAGGAGTTATTTTGAGTCAAGAAGGTAAACATGTTTCTTTCTTTATTGAAAAATTGAATGATGCAAAAAGGAAATACTTTGTGTATGATCAAGAGTTTTATGCTATTGTTAAAGCCCTAAAGAAATGAAGACATTATTTGATACCAAGTGAATTTGTGTTGTATATTGATCATAAGGCTTTACAATATTTGGGTAGTTAGAATAAGTTAAATCAGAGACATATGAAATGGGTTGAGTATTTGTAGATTTATATGTTTTTGATAAAACATAAGAGTGGAGTCACTAACTGAGATGTTGATGCATTTAGTAGAAGAAGATCTTTGTTGACCTATGAGATGAGAATTGAATTTCTTGGTTTTGATGACATGAAAGATTTGTATGAAATTTACCCTGATTTTTCTAATCCATGGAGAAAGTGTAGAGCACCTATTCAAGATCAACCAAGTACTAAATGGGAAGACTATTTCATTCAATAAGGTATGTTTTTTAAAGGTATTCAGTTATGTATACAAAGAGGATCAGTGAGAACTAATTTGATAAAGGAGAAGCATAGCAGTGGTTTGGCTAGACATTTTGGCATTGATAAAACATTGAATTTTCTTGAGGAGAGATACTTTTGGCCACAGTTGTATAAGGATGTTCATAAATTTGTGAGAAGTTGTGGATTTTTTCAAGTTGCAAAGGGAGTAAGTTAGAATACTAGACTGTACGCACCAGTTTCTATTTTTGAGAAACCTTCGATGGATATTAGTATGGATTTTGTTCTTGACCTACTGAAGACAACAAGAGGTAATGATTCCATATATTTTTTTGTGGATAGATTTTCCAAAATGGCACATTTCATTGCCTGTAGAAAAACATCAAATGTAGTACATATAGTAGATATTTTCTTTAAGGAAATTGTCAGATTGCATGGATAACTGAGGAGTATCATCTCTCACCGAGATACCAAGTTTGTTGGTTATTTTTGGAAGACTCTAGAAAAATTTGGGTACCGAGTTGAGGTATAGTTCTACATTTCATCAATAGATTAATGGACAAATAGAGGTTGTAAATAGAAGTTTGGGTAATCTATTGAGATGCTTAGTTGGAGATAAACTGAGTAATTGGGATTGTATGTTGGCACAAGTAGAGTTTGCATACAATAATTTAGTGAATAGGATTACTGGAAAAACACCTTTTGAGATTGTTAATGGCACACAACTGAGAGGTATATCATATTTGAAGGACATTGCTGGTGAAGAGAAGAAAAGTGTTGAAGGAGAAGAATTTGTTGAATTCATGAAGACATTGCATGAGGAAGTTAAACATAAGTTGGAACATATTTATCAGAAATACAAGGATAGAGAGGATAGATCAAGAAGACATAAGAATTTTACAGTTGGAGATGAAGTAATGGATCATTTGAAGAAAGACAGATTTCCTGTTGGAATGTATGGAAAAATGAAAATGAAGAAATTTGACCCCTTGAAGATATTGAGAAAGTTTAACACTGGAAATGCTTATGAGATTGAGTTACCTGATGACATGGACAAGATTGAAGATTTGTATGAGCATCATGAATCTGATGAAGAAATGACAGTATTGAATGATTATCCTAAGAAGAAGATAGAAGAAGTTTAGCAGATTTTGGAACAAAGAATTGGCAGAAGCATAAGAGGAAAGGAGTACATGGAATATCTAGTAAAGTGGAAGAACAAACCAATCAACGATAGTTCATGGATTACATAATCTGAGTTGGATTCATCTCAGGTTGTACCTATTGCATGATTTGGAGAATCATCTCAAAACAACCCTAGGTGTCTAATGCAGGAGCATCTTGGGTTCTTGGGCTCTCGATGATGTATTCCTATTTTCACCAATGGGGCTCAGTTACTACTCAGTTTCTTCTTTCACTGAGTTGGCTCAGTTGTTCACAAAAGTTGCTTCGGTTGGTCACCGAGTTTATTTTTTGTTTCTCGGTAGTCTTTCTCACTGGGTGGTCTATTTTGGATTTCTTTTGAGGATGACTTGTGCATTTAATTTTGGTTGTGGGCTTAATGTTAGGATCGATCATTGAGACATGTGTGGACCAAAATCTGGGTCGCCTCCTTTCTACAATGTTGGATCCATTTGATCCTAAGGCTGAATTGTTTTGGCAGTCCCCTGGATAAATTAAATAGTATGTTTTAGGTTTGACACATGGAATTTTGGAAGGAAGATAGAATCAGGAACATTGGTAGTTTTCTCTCATGTATGAGGACTATTTGTAATTAAAATTTGATTGTATGTGGCTCTAACCAGGAAGGCCTTACAACCTGACATGTATGAATCTTTCTATAGTCATTAATATTTGAGAAAGCATGAAGGTGATTGAGGAGAAGTGCTCTAAAAATACTTAAGTATTCCTATAAATAATGATCAAGAATAGTTCAACTCTCAAACTTCTTTCTATTTAATTAAGCATGCAAACTAAATTCGGCGATTGTATAGTATTATTTTCCAACAACAATTATGAAAATAGATGAGTTATAAAGATAATTATATCATCTATTTATTAAAATGATTTTAAAATTAATGGGTGTAAAACTATGTGTATATATATAAATAGAATTAGAAGTTTAAAATATCAGTGAGAAATTCATGGTGTGGATTTTCTAGAAAGGTGATCCTATATATTCTATTGATCATTCTTCTCTTTCCTTTTTAAAACACTTTGGATAATTAAGAGACATAATTAGTAATAGTTTATTTAACCCTTATACTAGTGATTATCCCCATAACAGTTGTTTAATACTGATCATATAACCTAACTATTTAGTTGATAGACAACATAATCAATAATAAGAAAGGACATGTTCTAGTTGCATATGTTATTTTGTGTTGAGTAGACTAACTTTAAAGGTTGAGAGGTAGGCAAGGTTAATCACTTCTTTTAAATATTATTTTTGAATCATAAGTGGATGTTGTCTCTTTTGTGATAAAATCAAATGAATTTTAATACGTAACATTTATACATTAATAAGTACATAGTCCATTAATATTTAGCAATGTAATTTTATTTTTAATATTGGGTATTTTTCCTCGAGTATATGGTGTGAATAGAGTCATTATGAGAGTAATGTAAGCATGGTTCATTAAAACTATTCTTTTGTGATTATATGTGAGTGATCCCAATAATGTTGTACCTTCTCAAAATTAAGTGTTTCCCACTTATGTAATTTATTATGGGTCATGAGGCGGTTACATGTCTCATCTAGTCTCTTTTAAAATACTCTTGATAGGTCCTATATGTATGTATATTGAAAAATAAATAAAAATTAATTCAATATCTTAATTACACCCCACACTTTTGAAATCAGGGATGTCAGTGAGTTGTTAGTAAGTTATGGTCTTAGGTTTCAAGTAAATGTGGGGACATTCACTCTCAACTTAATCTCAAATAAAAAATATCCTTGGACTTTTTTTTATATAGTGTGCCTCTAGCTGGTTTTTATCTCTCCTTCACCTATGTAGATGGTAGTCGATGAGTAATTGTATGAGGAAATGAACTATTGAGAGTGTTTCATACCCACTTCCACCATTCTTTAAAATATTGGTTTCAAATTTAATATCAAACTACGAAGTCTTTGTTCTTGACGTAGGAAAGGCCATCAAAGATGAGCCCCCAAGACTTAGGTCTAGCCCTCAGGACGTGTCTTTGTATAGATTAAAATTATTTTGGTTTACTCTTTCTTGATATCACGTGCATTTCTTCCTTTTTACCAATTCATATGTAACTACACTATGATCACCCAGCTAATATATTGACGATGAGATACCTTTATGGTTATGTATCTAACATTCAATGGATCTTATATTATGTCTCTAGAGGTGCATTCATGTATGCAGGTACAAGTACTAAAAACAAGGAAAAGAAAATTTTATAAAACAAGAAAGAGTAATGCAGGTATGCAAATCCAAGACATTTTTATTATTTGGACATTCTAATTAACTATATTTATTTTGAAGTAGGTTTATTGTCTTTCTGGATGCTAATTAAATGATTAAGAAAACATATTCCTAATCTATTAATTAAATAATATAGCGCATGATTATTTCATAAAAAAATAATAACAATATTTGCAAAATAGTTAGTTGGAGTAGTATAAATAGGTTGTGTGATGTCTAATCTAGTATTTAAATTTTGGGCATTATAGACCTAGACACAGCAAGCATGGAGAGTCTATTCACTCCATGCCCCCACCATCTAGACCCTTCAGTGATGCCCAAGAGGGAGATCCAGGTATAAAACATGCATTTGATTTTAATATTTAGCTTAATTTGTGAAGAAAAATCACTAAAAGATAAATATGTTTCAATTCTGCAGCTAGAGTGGCGGAGTGGAGGAGTTTTGTATCCGAGGTCCTGAAGGATACATGTTTATCCTACTGACTACCATCCAGTGAGTGAGAGTTTCCCATTGGTCACAAAGATCCTGACAGGCATGTTGATATCTTTACCTGTGTCCAGCGAGAGCTGAGGTTATGTAGAGAGAGAGAAGAGAGGCTGATGGGTGACTTATGGAGATCACAAGAGTGCATATATGAGCTGAGCATATCGAGGAGCCACTCACAAACTACCAGACAAAGATTTGTATCTTCTCATCATAGGTCAGAGAGATCTAGGAGCCATCAACCATCAGAGTATAGAGATAGATAGAGTGATAGATAGGGCCTTGTGCCACATATATATCAAACTCCAAAGAATTTATAAATAAAAAGCTCTTTTTTCTAGTTAGTTCTATGATTGATTACTATATTTTCACCAATAACATAAAACTTAACAGAAAGAAAGAACATGTATAAATGTATTCAAATGTAATTTGCTAAAATCGCATAACCTATAAAACAAACATAGCTATTTTATAAGGAATACATAAATACACAAGGAAAGAAACATGAATTACGGATAATAATGTGTGAGATGCATAATATTGATAGGTTCATTAAAAGGCACACCATCCATATCAACAATTTTGTAGGCACCTGAACCAAAGTCCTCAATTACAACAAAAGGTCCAAGAAATTAGGGCTAAACTTTCCTTTTTCACCAAGTAAAGAATTCACATTTCTTTGGTTCTCATCTAATACTAAATCAACCACTTGAAATGATCATTCAATTACCTTATGATTATATTGCTTCTGAAGAGATTTATGATAAGCCTTTATATGTTCCAAAGCATTTATTTTTTGTTCATCCAACATTTCTAATTCTTGTAATCGTTGTTCTTGAAATGTATCTTTGTCAATGATCCCATGAAATGAAACACATAAAGAAGGTATTTCCATTTCCAAAGGCATAATAGCATCAAATACCATAGACAATATTATAAGGAGAAGTACCCATGGGAGTACGAATACTAGTCCAATAAACCCATAAAGCATAGGTAAGTTAGGTATGCCAATCTTTTGCATGCTTATTAATTGTTTCCTCAGAATTTTTTCAATAACTTTATTTGATGCTTCAGCTTGACCATTAGATTGAGGATAATAAGGAGTCAAAAATCTATGTTGAATTTCATATTTCTCCAAGAATTTCATGACTTCTTTATTCTTAAAAGAGGTACCATTATCTGAAACTATTGTCGACAGAATACCAAATCATGTTATGAAATCACAAAGAACATTTGCGGTAGTTGAATGGAGAGGGATAGCTTCCACCCACTTCATAAAGGAATCTGTAGCTATCAGGATGTATGTATGTCCTTGAGAAGAAGTTGGTGATACTTTTCCAATAAGATCAAAACCCAAAATACTAAAATTCCATGGAGAAACTTGATTACGAAGCTCACGAGCGGGAGCATGAATCAAATTACTATGTTGTTGACATTGAGGACATTTCTTAACAAACATGAAAGAATCTTGTTCCTTTTTTTTCCAATGATATCCCATTCTAAGAAGTTTATTGACTAATGATTTTCCACCAAAATGTCCCCCACAAGAACCAGAATGACCTTCTGCCAAAGCTACTGGAATTTTGATTCTAGCAAGACATCTTAATAGAAAACCATCATAAGAGCATTTGTAAAGAGTATCTCCTAAAATGATATAATGTGCTGCAAGCTTCCTAATACAATTACACACGTTCCTTATTGCTGATTCAGGAAAAGTACCATCTTTCAAAAAATAAAAGATATGAGAATACCAATCATCCAAATGCAAATTGAAACAATCAGAGGTAACCTTATTGAAAATTGAAGGTTTTCTAAGATTATGTATAGTAAATTGAAATTCTTCAGCATTGTTGTCAAGACAAACCAAATAAGTTGCACTTGTCATGGCATCTGCATGTTGATTATCTTTCCTAGGTAAAGTTTGAATTATATAAGAAGAGAATTGTGAAAGAACATCAAGAGACAAATCTCTATATTGTGTCATTTTATCATTCTTAGTCTGATAAGCTCCTTTAATATATTCTAAAATCATTGTGAATCTCCATAAATTTCCAAGTTTTTAATGTTAAGGGATGAAGCTGCTCATAAACCAGCTATAAGAGCTTCATCATCTGCAATAGTGTTAGTAGAAAAAAAAGTCAATTTATATGATAGAGGGATCATCTTTTTTGTAGGAGGGATCAAGATAATGCCAATGCCAGAGCTTGTCTTACATCTAGATCCATAAAAATATAACTCCCAAATATCATCATGTTTAATAGCTAGAATGTTTTCATCAGGGAATTCTATTGAAGTAACACATGTATTGGAATGAGGAAAAGGAGCTTCAGCCAAATAATCTATTAAAGCTTGTCCTTTAATTGAATTTTGAGAAATGAAATTAAGATCAAATTTCATAAGTAATGTCACCCACTTTGCAAGATGGCTACAGAGATCAGTTTTTGAGAAAATATGTTTCAAAGGATCAAATTTAACAATCACATTGACTTCAACATTTAATAGATAATGCCTGAGTTTCTGACAAGCATAAACTATAGCTAAACATTGTCTTTCCAAATCTATATATCTTGTTTCGTAGTCGAGTAAAGTTTGACTAATGTAGTACACAGGTCTTTCCTTACCTTCACTATCATATTGAGCCAACATCGCACTCACCGCTTTCAGAGTAGCTGAAGTATATAGATAAAAGGGTTTATCAAATTGAGCAGACTGCAAAATAGGAGGATTGGCAAGATACTCCTTGTATGTGCCCTAAAATGGTTGCCTAGACTTTGGGCCCCCATTCAACAATTTTTCAAATCCCTGAATCAGTATTTTCAAAAATCAACATTTTATCAATTATATCAATTTCCTTAATCAAATCCTATTTTATCATTTTTTATTATTTTCCTTGGGCTAACCATTTTATCCTAAAGTATTTATTTATTTAAAAGGAATTTCCTCCCCTTTTATTAAATAAAAAGCCCCCACTTTTCCTCTTATCCTAAGTTGCACAAATAAAGCATTATTCTTATTTTATAAAAAGAAGAAAAACACTTTTTGTCTCATATGGACACAAAAAGCAACTCTTATTTTCTCATTGGATGATATTTGTGCACATGGATTGCTCCTCTTTTATGCTCCACCCTTGATTAAATCTTTTACCTCTTAATCTCCATTGTCCGTTGATTTTCATTTCCTATAAAAGAAGAGCTCTCTTCTTCATTTTCATATCAATCTTTTTTTGCTAATGTTATGCTACATGTTTTCTAGGTCACTTTGGAGCTTTTGAAGATTTGGAGCATTCTTGGCTTTTGCATCTACATGCTATTCTAGTCTCATCTCTTGCATTCTAGTTCCATTATCATGGCATTCATAGTATAGATTTCCTTTATGCTTTAGATTACTTCATCTAGTCTAATTAGGAAGGATTTGTAACACTTGCATCTTTCCTTTCATAGTTTAGTTTGTACTTTCATTTCCATAGCTTGGCTTGCATCTCTCATTTCTAGCTTGCATATTCATCTTAATCTAGTTTGCATTTGCATTTCATAGTGATTCTTGGGGATATTGGCATTCTTGCCCTTGTCTTCATTTGAATCTCTCATTGTGTGGTTGACTAGCAAGGTCATTAGCTTAATAGCTCTAGCTGAGAGCAAATTTTAAATAATCTTGCAACTCCATACATAGAGAGCTCTAGGTCGCTTTCTAAGGTTTCCTATTCATGGATTCCCTTGGATATAATGACTTAGAGAAGTGCACCATTTGAGTGTGTACATTTTTGGCGCCCACCATGGGGCAGAGCATTATTGTTTTGTCCTTAATTTTCTGCATTTCCGTCAATTGTTTGTCAAATTTTAGCTTCATTTTCGGCCCTCGGGTTTTTCAATCTCAGATTATCATGCGATAGTTCACGTATGGTGGCGCGATACTTTACCAATTAAAGTATCGCTCCATTTGAGACATTATATCACTCTGTTTGAGACATACTATCACCTGCAAGTACAGTAAACTATCACCCAGAAATATATTATCGCCCTAGTATATTGTAAATTATCGCGCAATATTTATGGTGACTATACTATCACATGTACCCGGTAGTGGGTTATTTCTTGGTTCTTTCTTGCCAAATTTGGATCTAGTTAGCTTGCTGGTTTAGTTTTGTTGTGGTTAGATAGATTTAATTTGCAGATTTCATTTGGATTTTGATTTTTCTAACCTTGTGGGGCTAACAAGTTGTGCTTGTAGGTGCTGTCATTGCTTGATTATTTTCTCAAAAGAACGCATGTCAAAGCTTCAAATGCACAAGGGCTACTAATGGTTTTTGTAGGGCTGCCCAAAGCATAAAAACCCAATCAAGTGCTTGTTGTTTATTTCATTTCAAGTGTGGCAATTACTATTTGTTTCATTTCATAGGAACATAATATCTTGTTGTAGGAATTCTTGGGTGGTAGGAGAAGTATGCTCTTCACCCTTGTGGTGAACCAGAAAATCTTGACCCATCTTTGGATTTTGAAAGCAAGAGGGTAATTGAATCATTTTCTTGGTGTGTTTGGGAGAAAACTTTGAGATAGGGGAGTATGCTCTTCACCCTTGTGGTGAAACAAAAACCTTGAACCTCATAAGTTGATCCACTCTTTGTTTAGATCTGAAACTGTCGCCCTGCTAGCCTGGAAACTATCACCCAGAATGTTTTTGCTACCTACCTAGTTTATGCAATTTTCAGCCCTATCTTAGTTGACCAAATTTTAGTCAGTTTCATACCCTGCAACTGAAAGCTTGTTTGTACCTCAGGTTTTTGGCTCTAGACATCTTGGACCTTTGACTTCACCAAATATTTTTCTTGTCATTAGTAAGTTACGAATCATCCTTGGTGACAAGATTCACCTTTAGACTCTTTGATTTCACACTTGGAGAGTTTGAGTACTCTTTTGTCCAAATCCATCTTCATATAAATTCAATTTCAATATTTTGGTTAAATCATCCTCCTGATCCATATGTGCTAGGATACTGGAATCCTTTTGTTATGCACCATTTTGGTAGTGTTGATTTATACCTTTTGTCAACTTTCTATTTCATCATCTCTCTTTTGGACGATTGAATATTTTCACTATCCTAGTTTGACAATTAGCGATTCATAAGGTTATCTTCTCACTAACGGCCTTTTATTTCATGCCGGTTACAACAAGATACCAAGTGGGTCAAGGAAAACAACCTCAAGTAGTTTTTGAACAATTACCTTTAGTCCAAACTCGTCAAAAGTGAAAGGGGAAGGAACCTGTCTTCGATCAATCTCCTAGGAGTGCTTTAGAAGTTTGGTTTGAGCCTAGGAGTAGCCTTAGTGAGTTGAGTACTTTTGTACCATCCTCTCAATCAAATATGGACATGAGCTACACTTTGACTAGGAGACAAAGAGAAACAATAGATCAAACTCTTGATGACATTTTCCAGAGACATAGGGGTAACATGTCATTCAATGATGACAATCAACTTGAATCACCTCCTATTAACTCAAGATATCTAGATGCTCATCAATGAGCCAAAAGACACTATGCATAAGCCCATCAAGATGCATGGTTACAACATGAAGACCAAAACAACCAATCTTGTTATGCTCATGTGAATGCAGCTAACTTGTTCAATCATTCAAGGCCAAGTTCTCCACTAAAAACAACCTCAAGATATACAAGTGAGAGACTAAAAAGTATTGAAAGAGAAAAATAAGCCTTCTTAAATGAACAAGTTACAAAAGAAGAAAAATTTAGGCTCCTAGAGGAGGAAAAACAAGCCTTGTTGGACATAGAGAGAAGGGCCACACAAGAAGAACAAGATAGGCTCCTAGCCCAACAACTTAATGCACAATTTAACAATAGGGGTACCAACAATGGGAGCAACTCCCCACCATCTACTCCCTCAGGCACCCCACGAGGTGGAAAATATTCAAGGTCACCATTAAGATCTCCTAGTCCTAGAGGAATAAGAATTTCACAACATAGGAGAAGAACACCTCCTAGGAACTTAAGACAACCTTCCCAATGAGCTCATCATGGCTCTCAACATGGAGGAAGTAGTACAAGTTTTGACGATCAAGATTTTATGAGAATGCAACAAGAACCACTATTTCAACAATATGTGGAAAAGTACCTTGATCAAAATAAGGATAAGTTCCTAGAGAATTTGATTAACAAAGGTGTGAGAGTTCCTTATAATTTTGATGTGGATAGGAGAATAAAGAAACAGAGCCCCTCACAAGAAGAAGAAATTTAGCAAATCAAGAAAATGATGGAGAAAATGATGGCTCCCAAGAGTTCCTTCAACCTTGATTCTATTTGTCCTAATCCTTTTGATAGGAGTGTGAGCATGAAGGATTTTCCTAGGAAAATTGAATTTCCCCAATATGACAAATATGATGATAATGGTGACCCACATGATCATGTGCGTCAGTTTTATACCATGAGTTTTGAATTCCACCATGAGGATTCCTATTTGATGAGATTATTCCCAAGGAGTCTAAAAGGTCAAGCTATGGAGTGGTTTACCAACATAACCCCTCCCATCAAAACTTTTAAAGAACTGGTTCACAAATTTGTGTAACATTTTTCCTACAACTTATCAAGATCAGTCACCATGCTTGATTTGTGTAATTTGAAACAGAATCAAGGGGAATCCTTTGTTACATTTTTACAAAGGTGGAGACGATTGTGCTCCCGGTATTCTAGGACAATTCCTGAACATGAGAGAATTGATATCATTGTGAGCAATTTAATACCTGAGATGTAGTATGAGGTTCGAAAGATGGTCTTTGACTCATTCGACACCATGGTCAAAACTGCATATAGAATAGAGGATGTCTTAAAAGAGCAAGGTATTTTGACTAAACAAAATAATAACAACAATAGTCAAAATAATAATCACTCACATAAGGACAAAGGCAAGAATTCACACTAGAATAAAAATAAGCAAGTAGTCAATGATAGAGTTGTTGACTCTTCCCAACCAAAGGATCAAGGTGTCCTTCATTTGTCCAGTGCGGTTCAAACTATGAAGCTTAACACATCCTCTAACCAACAAGAGAATAAAAAAAGATATCAAGAAAAATCAAAAAAGGAAAAGCGACAATTCTCTAAACTTGGAGATTCCTATGAGGATGTTTTCAAAATGCTTATTGATAACAATCTTTCACAACCATAAGATCCAGCAAAATTTCACATACCTGACATTAAGTCATATTGGTGGAATGAGAAAGCATACTGCATATTTCATAATGGCATTGGTCATGACATAGAACACTACTAGAAACTTAAACATCTCATTTAGGATCTTATTGAAAATGGCAAGCTTGAGATTGATGGATTGAAAACCAATGCAGATCACAAAGCGTTTAAGGAACCTTTGCCTAAATATGATAAGGGGGAAACCTCTAAACCCAAAGATGGTAAAGCTGCAATCAACTACACCTATACATCTACAGAGAATGTTATCAATATGCTTGAAGTTGTGGATGAAAATGTCAACATGATGCGAAACAAAGATTCTTATAGTCATGATGTGGACTCTCCTATATTTGATAAAGAACCCATGGTGGTGCTTAGAGGTCCTCACTCTCAAAGGTCATCCCAAGCTCTTAATGTTGTCACTAGAAGCCAAGGTCAAGGTCCTGTGGTCATTAGAGATCCTAATTCTAACCAGTTTGGAAAACCAAGCAAGTGACATCCAAGAATGTCACCACCAAGTCAGCCATTAATCCAGAAATGAGCTACAATCTTGTTGATCAGTTACAAAGAACACCAGCTCAAATCTCAATTTTTGAACTTCTAGAGTTGTCTCCAAGACATAAGCATGCCCTTGAAGATGCTTTACATACAACTAATGTCTCTAACAACATAGATATTGATCAATTCCAAAACATGGTAAATCACCTTGCCAGCCCACATTACCTCACATTCTCAGAAGAAGATGACAAAGCCTTGAGTCATCCACATAATCTTTCCCTTCACATTGAAGTCATGATCCACAAAACCTGCGTCAAGCCTGTGTTGATTGATGGGGGTGCTGGGCTCAATATTTGTTTCTTGAGTTTGTTGAAAATACTAGGTTACTCAGAGCAAGTTATTGATACTCGCAAGAAAATAACCATCAAAGCCTATGATGAGGCAGAGAGAAGCTCCAAAGGCTTGGCTGTCCTTCCTATCAGGACTGGCCCCGTTGAAAAGGACATCTTGTTCCAAATTGTTGATGTTGGTCATTTAGCCTATAATATTCTACTTGGTAGACCATGGATCTATGACATGCAAGCGGTGTCATCCACATACCACCAATGTGTCAAGTTCCCCTATAATGGAGTAGAAGTTTGTATACCCAGGGATAGCACATTATCTATTAATGCAATTTCAGAAGGGACTCATGTTCCTCTTAATCGGGAAGCAAAAAAATTTGATGCAGCTTTGACACAATGTCAGAATAAGTTCAAAACCATAGACCTTGGTATGGGTGGTTATCACATTGACTCCTTCACAAAGTTTCCAGTCTCACCTAGGTCCTATGGTAAGCCTTCATAAGAAATGCATCCCTCATCTTCAGCAATGACTCTGTTTGATACATTTGTAGAGTCCTCAGTGTCCATACAGGATGAGAAAGAGGAAGTAGTTGTTAGAGACTGGATTTACAAAGAGGAAAAATACAAGCACAATGAAAATTTCTCTCCATCTCCTAAGGCTTATGGGAGAGGATATACTTTGGTCAAAAATATGGGTTACCCAGGTCATGGTCCTCTCAGTCATAGACTAGATGCTAAGGCTAAACCACTCAATCATGCTCTTTTTGGATGCAAATCTAACACAACAATTGGCCTAGGTTTTGAAATTCAGTACAAGAAAGTTACCCCTATCCTAGCTATGATGGATAGTGATGATGAATACATACCCAATTTATAAAATCAACAAGATAGGTGTGAAGATTGGGTCCCTTCCACCAATCTCCTTTGGGGAGATTTAGATACTATAGTTGATAATCCAACAATTTCAGAACTAGAACAAGAACAATCCACTATTGAAGATCATGTTGAGGATCCTATTCAATACACAAATGGCATTCAAGAGGGTGTTACCCTTGGTGAAATCAATGCTTCTACCTCAAGGCCTAAAAAATATGGTTGGTGTAAGCATCCTAGTCGGGATTCAGATACGGACTCACATGAGTATGAGTGGGAGACTCTTTTTGATTTTTCTATAGTTGACATGGACATTGATGGTGTCCATACATATAGTTCCCAATTCGAGGTAGCTAACGAGTCTAGTGTGGGATTAGAAGATTGGATTCCATGAGTCATTTTAGTGGATGATTCTTTGCTTAGTAGGATAGGTCCTAATTTGGATACCTTAGAGGGATACTTGATGGATCCTAACTCTGCAGTCACCAAAGATGATACCATTCACATACACAATATTGAACCAATCATTGACCTACCTCTTGCCAATCCTCACTTAATTGATTGGTCTCAGTGCTATCAAGAGCCTCAGCTCTTAACCTTCCAAAATGACTATGAAATAGCATGCTACCTAAATGCCCTTGAGCCCATAGTCTCTTCCACCAGTGAACCAACTACAAGTATGATAGAGTCAGATATCAAGTAGCTCAGTCAAAAAATAAAAAGAAAAGAAACAAAAAATAGGAGTTCTGATGGTGAAAACCACTATGTGGCGGTGTCAGAACCGAAAAAAGTAAAAATAAAAGATGTATCTGAAGGTGAAAACCTCCCTGAGGTGCCTAAGGACGGGGTACTTGATCATCTTCCCAGCTATTTTTAGGACAAGTCATCAATGCTCATCGAGCCTACACAACTAGTTAATCTGAATACACTAAAGGCTCCACAAATTGTGCATTTGTCTCAGTCTCTATCAACACAAGAAAAAGAGGCATATACCAAGTTCCTACAAAGAAAGAAACTTAATTTTGCTTGGACTTACTCTGACATGCCAGAATTGGACACTAGTCTCATTATGCATCATTTGTCCATAGCTCCAGGAATCAAACCAGTAAAATAGAAATTGAGGAAAATGCATCCTCACATAGCTCTCCTTGTCAAAGCTAAGAAACTCCTCAGTGCAGGATTCATAAGAGCCATTGATTATGCTGAATGGATATCCAATATTTTACCAGTTTCAAAACATGACAAGTCCATTTGTGTGTGCACAAACTTTAGAGATCTGAATAAAGCATGCCTAAAGGATGATTTTCCACTTTCAAACATAGACATGATAGTGGACATGACCGCGGGCTATGAGATCTATTCTTTGATGGATGGGTTTTTTGGGTATAATCAAATCAAAATAGCTCCTAAAGACCAAGAGAAAACTGCATTCACTTGTGCATGGGGAACCTATTGCTGGAATGTCATGCCATTTGGATTAAAAAATGTCAAAGCTACATATCAAAGAGCTATGACTACTATCTTCCATGACATGATGCATAAGAATATGGAGGACTATGTGGATGACACCTTGGCAAAATCTAAGAAAAGGGATACATACCTTGCTGATTTGGAAGTAATTCTAGATTGTATGGAACAATTTCAACTCAGATTAAATCCAAAAAAGTGTGCATTTGGAGTTACCTCTGGAAAACTCTTAGGATTTATCATTTTAGCTAAAGGAATAGAGGTGGACCTAGAAAAAGTTCAAGCAATAATGGATATGCCACCTCCCACAAACATCAGTCAAATGAGGAGTCTTCAAGGATGCCTTCAGTCTATATGGAGGTTTATTTCACAACTGGCTGATAGACCTCAACCCTTCAATAAGACTTTGCATAAAGGGGTTAAATGTGTCTGGAATGAGGATTGTCAGAAAAGCATGGATCAAATTAAACAATACTTGGCCAATCCTCCAATTTTAATGCCTCCTATCCTGCGAAAACCACTTATATTGTATGTTTCAACAACAAAATCTTCCCTGGGGGCATTATTGGCTCAACTTGATGATACTGGAAAAGAAAGAGCCATATATTACATCAGCCAAACACTTGTTTCATATGAGGTCAACTACACTAGTATTGAAAAATCTTGCCTTGCGGTGGTTTTTGCTTGCCAAAAGTTGCGACATTACATGCTTGCACATACAATACACCTCATAGCCAAAATTGATCCTCTTAAGTATTTGTTCGGCAAGGCTACTCTCACGAGTAGACATGCTAAATGGATGATGATTCTTTCAGAATTTGACATTGAGTATGTTGAACGTAAAGCCATCAAAGGACAAGCTATCGCTGATCAACTAGTTGATTTTCCCAGTCAAGACAGTATACCCATTCAAGTTGAATTTCTAGATGAGCACATCATGTATATGACTACAAGAACATGGAAGATGTTCTTTGATGGTTCTTTCATGCAAATTGGTTTAGGTGCTGGAGTGTTGTTTGTCTCTCCTCATGGGTATACTATTCCTGAGTCCTATAAGTTATTGCTCCCATGCACAAACAACATTGCTGAATATGAGGCCTTGACAAATGGATTGAAAATGGCCATAGAATGGGGAATTATAGAGCTGCACATTTATGGGGATTCACAATTGATTATCAACCAAGTTAATGAAGAATATCAAACAAAGGATGACAAACTGATACCCTATAAGAAGATGGTTGATTCTTTACACCGATACTTTACCTTTGTTACATTTCAACAAATCCCTAGAGAAAAAAATAAAGCAACTGATGCTATGGCTACATTAGCTTCACTTCTTCAGCTAGAATATCATGAGTCTAGATTTGAATTCCTAGTGGAAGAGCTACGTTACCCTATTTTTGACCCTCAGAAAGCCATGTCATTTGTACCTTGGTTAGCCATGAGTCATCCTGCTACAGTGCCATTTATTCATATCTCTGTGATGGCATTATTCCTGAAACTTTCAAGCATTCTGAAAGAAGAAACCTTTTTTGTAATGCCTCTCGCCAGACCCTTATCTCTGGTGATCTGTATAAGAGGGGTTTAGATGGGACACTTCTTAGGTGTTTAGAAAAGGATGAGTCCAACCAAGTGTTAGTTGACATTCATGAGGGCATTTGTGGAGGACATTCTAATGGTCTTGCCATGGCCTGAAGGTTACTTAGGGCAGGGTATTATTGGCCTACCATGCAGACAGATGTAGTAGCTTTTGCTAAATCTTCTGAAAAGTGTCAGAAACATGGAAACCTGATACATGCTTCAGGTAGGGAGCTTATTCCTTCTATTTCTCATTGGCCATTTCAGCGCTAGGCCTTTGACCTTTTTGGGTAGATTCATCCCAACTCATTAGGTGGACACAAATTCATTATTACTGCTACTGATTACTTTACCAAATGGGTAGAAGTTGTCCCACTTTCTGTTGCCTCAGGCAAGATAGTCTCTTTGTTTATTTTGAATCATATCAATTGTCGGTATGGAGTGCCTTCTGAGATAATCACTGACAATGGGGGTCAGTTTAAAAATAAGGACCTTAAACATCTTTGCAAAAAATTCAAGATAAAACAACATTGGTCCTCCATTTACTTCCCACAAGGAAATGGACAAGCAGAGGCTTCAAATAAGACCATTCTCAAAATCCTCCATAGACCAGTTCACAAGAATGGTAGAGATTGGCACCTACAGATAAATCTGGCCTTGTGGGCCTACAGAACGAGTATTCATACTCCAATAAGAGCTACACCTTTTTCCCTCACTTATGGTGTTGAAGCAGTGTTACCTTTAGAGGTAGAGATCCCTTCACTTAGAGTCTCTCTCAAAGGTTTAGTGACAGATGAAGACTACCTTGCCATGAGGTTGTAGGAACTAGAACTTCTAGATGAAAAGCGAAAAGCATCTTTTTATCACATGAGAGTTTACCAAAAGCGTATGTCCAAAGCATTCAACAAGAAGGTTCACCTTAGAGAATTTCAAGTGGGGGATCTTGTTTTGCGAGAAAACCCTAAGAGCCAACAAAATAGAGAACAAAAAGGGAAGTTTGAACCTAATTGGCTTGGACCATACATTATTATTGCTCCTTTTGGTATAGGTGCTTACTTACTATCTGATGAAAAGGGAGAGCAGCTCCCTGATCCTATCAATGTGTTGCATCTCAAGAAGTTCCATCCATGATGCCTATTCCGTCTGGGGGCATTCTTTGTACATATTTTATGATCTTGAAAAAAAAATTCCAAAAAAAAATTCATATATGATGCTGAAAAAATCCTAAAAAGAATAAAAAGTCTTGGAAAAATACAAATAATTCAAAAAATTCAAAAAAATAAAAAAAGTGGAAAAAACCTGGAAACAGGCACCTTGGTAGCAAAAATACAAAAAAATTAAAAAATCAAAAAATCTCCAAGTGGTGAAAACCTGGAAACAAGCACTACTTGAGGCCTTTGCACCCTTGTCTTTTAGCATGCATCCTCGACACTTAGCCTTTCTCCATCATGCCTTGACCTTGTTGCCTTGGTTTGGAATTGGTCTTTGTCTTTGTCTAGGGGGCATAACCGTGTTAGCTTTGGTCTCTAGGATGCATTGCTCTTTAGGACATCTTGCAAATGGTGTTTTTCAACACCATCCAAATAGTGTTTTTCAACACTACCCTAGCATCAAGTGTTTCTCAACACTTATTAGTTATCATACCCTACAGTTTAGCACGATATGGTATTTCTCATTAGTAGAAGTAATACTCAAAGACTGATTATATGACCTACACACACGCACTTATACACTTGACTCGCTGAGACTTGTTTGACTTTGTTTTCCTTGTGTGTTATCTATGATGATTTCTTTGATGAGTGTTCTCTCCCTATGATAGTTTTCCATGCTGCATAGCTAGAAGACTGAGGGCATGGGGACATGTTTTATTTCTTTTTCTACTTGTGGGTATATTTTTTTTGGTCCTAATTGTCATTAGCATTTATGCTTGATCCACTTGACACCTAGGATCTACAAGGTATTATCCTTGACTATTTATGCAAGTGCATGCTTATAGCCATCTTGACCTTCTTATGTCTTGATGCCAACATAATCTCGCTATAGAAAACTTAGGTAATCTCACTGCACTAGTCATCTTGACCTATATGTCTTTGGTGCCTAAGTGGGATTTCCACATTACAATCTGATATAGATCATATTCATATACCCATAGTTATACTAGTGTGTATTGTATGATCTTGTGATGCTACCAATAAAGCTTGATGATGATTATTAGATGTCTATTGGTGTTGTGACCTTGCAAGTCAACCACTTTCATAGTTTCTTGCATTCCTAGGTTCATGTTAGATTAGTTTTTTTTGCACCTTACATATGGAGAGAGCTCTCATTTAATCTTTCATGGACTAGTCAGTCAACTACGGTCACCTTTCCTATTCTTGATCATATCTTTCGTGCCTTGTCTTTCACATCACATCCTTTTTCCTGTCATCACAAGGGGTTAATCTTATCATGATATCTATATAAAAAAAAGATCATTTTCAGAAACATGAGTCTATATCATACATACGAGAACTAAACATACATCTATGAGAGAGAATATACATGAGCATTTATACCACACATTTTGAGCAATATGACAAGACAATATAAAAACTGAAAAATCCATCACAAGTGAGACAAATAACACAGATACATCACAAATCCAGTAATCTCATATATGAATGTCATAGTATAATATATGATATGGGATCCCAAAATCTAGATCAAAGTCTCATGATATGTCTACAACATCTAAACACCTAAGCCCTAAACCTAGGACTCGCTAGCATCATCATGTGGAGTTGGTGGAGGAGGAGGTGGTGCCGTTGTCCTATCTGGTACCATATCAGACATCCCTACCCTCTTAGAGTATGTTGGTGCTCTCTGACCCTCTAGAACATCCTGAAGATAGAGCCCATGATAGTACGCAGCTCTCGCTACCTCCTATTGGATCTCTAGTGCATCCACCTGTGCTACCCTCTCTAGGCATGCTATCTCTTCCCTAAGATCAGATAGCTACTGATCTCTCTCCACCCTCAGATCAGTCAATTGCCGCTCTCTAACAGCTATTGTAATCCTAAGCTATTGCATCTCTATCTCTAGAGCCTATATCCTGGCTCTCAGGTCCTCTCCTCCTATAGGCTGATCCTCCCTAGCCTCTACCTATTGGTGAATTGATCTCGCCGCATCCTCACTCTCATCAGTAGAACTCCATCCCTATGACCATTTGTGGCCACCTGATCAAGAGCCCTCCCCTATCTCCCTCACTCTCCCTCTCCCTCTCCCTCCACTATCTCCTCCATCCCCACCGTCATCATCATCATCATCCCCCTGAGTTGCTGGATGTGCATCTAGAATTGTGAATCAAGGGAATGGAACCCTTCGCCACTCTGCTCTATAGGCTACATCAGCCCTTGCAATTGCCATGTCTGGGAGATAGTCCTAGGGCTCTCTCCAAACCGTAGTTGTATCCTGTACTACCTAGTGGTAATCCAGCATCGACAGCCAACCCTGGCCCTCCTCATCCCTAGCCTGTGCATAAGTCATGGTCTCAGTTGATACTCATTGTTGGCACCCGAGTTACCTCCAGACCTGAGTGATAATAAATCTATCCACAATCTCTGTATGCCGACCTACCAGTGGCCAGCTACATAGCATGTAACTAAGCTCATCCTCTACATCTCCCCATACCTCCATAGCCCTGTATGGCCTCCACTGGAATGAAGTCAACTTATCTAGTATCCTCCTATAGTATGTGACATCTCTACTGTGAGGCTGTGACAAGAATCCTGCATATCTATAGATGAAGGGATGTCTCCTCTCCCTTGGCTGTACTCACGGGCTCACCATAACGATGTTCTCCCACGCCCAAACCTGTGCTAAGATAGCACCACATGCCCAAGTCCTACTCTCCCAATAGACGATCTCATGGAGCTCATGGTACATATCAGCCAATATGGCCGGGCCCCATGCCATCTGACATGGGTGTGCTAGTAGATCCACCAACAACCTACCCCATCCCAATGGAAAACCCTTCTGACTCTTGTCAGTGATAAGGGCCTGTGCAATAATAGAAGCAACAATGCAAGGTACTGGGAAGCCCCTGCCAAAATCATCCATCAATCGATCCCAGCTCACATGTCTATCTATAATGGTGACATCCTGGAACATGCCCTGGATGGCCCACTGTCCCTCGGTAGCATCCTGATCATAGTATACCTATGTCATCAAACAATTATGTTAGTTTCTATTACTTGGAAATGTTACATCTATGACTATCTATAAATATGATTATACTTACAGGATCACCGTGGCTAGGCACTCAGAGAATCTGATAGACGTCCTCTAGTGTGATCGATACCTCTCTAGTAGGCAGATGGAAGGTGTTGTGCTCACTATGCCATCTCTCGGCTAGTGCAGTCAACAACCCACGGTCTGCCCGAATGTAGGGAAACTGTAGTAAGTACCCGAAGCCCATAGCCCTCAGGTCTTCCTTTCTCGGATCATCCAGATCTTGGACAAATCATAACCCCGTCACCTTTGGCGCTCTAATGACTAACACCAGAAAGACCTCCTACAAACCATTAACCTAAGCCAGATGTCAGCACATATCATGATGGATATCTAAAAATTAGTACAAGATATCTTAAGAATGCAAACATTGTCTAGACCCATGTCATTTTGCTTAAAACCACTAAAACATGTCAAAATTTTACACTAGACGATACTATTTTTTGCTAAATTATCACGCAATACTTTCTTTAATAATAGTGTGATAATATCTTCTCAGGTGATACTTCGCATAGGATCACGTGATAGTTCGCCATTTATCACACGATACTGGCTTACATACCCATGCGATACTATATGGACCTACAAAGTATCGAGCGATATATACTCTCAAAGGGGGCAATACTTGTAAAGTATCGTGTGACTTTTCACCTAAGTTTAAAATTTGAAAATTTTAAAAAAAATTAAACATGTTTTAAAATGTATTAAATGCTCATAATGACTCAAAAACAGGCAAGTTTTTTTGAAAAAATACCGAGGCACCATACGATGGAGGCCGATTGTGCAACCGGGAGCGCTCAAATCGATGCCTGTGAACCAGAACTACTGCTTGCTAGGCCATTTTCTCTCTCTAAGCTCTCAAAATTCTCAAATCACTAAAAGACAAATGACTTTGAAAATGACCTTTTTACCCCTTTTATAGCATTTTGACTTTTTGACCTAATTTTCAAAACACCTCAAAATTGCGCAAAAATTGCACCCCTAGCTAATTTCGATGTCCTAGATCCATTTTCAAACTTGAAATTGAAATCTAAGTTAATCTTGATAGTCAAAATCACATTTCAAATGTCTCCCTCTTCTGCGTAGTTGGTTGACCATTTGAGGCTTGATCCTTCGATCTTTGTTGGGGCACCTTCATTTCTTCACCCCACATCTCTTCCAAACTCCTAGTCTATCATTCATTTTCACTCACTTCATCTTTCTGAGGTTTGACTTCATCTTTATCCTATATCTTTCCCAGTCAAACCTAGTCAAACTAGGGCATATCTTCACTACTTGATGGTTATTCTATCATCCTTCATCTTCGATTATGATTTCTAGTGATTTGATCAACCTTATCAGTTTACTGTTTCTCCTCTCCCTGATTTCAATTTCAATTTTGAGGGGGCAGTACCTATCATCTTCAATCTTTGATTCAGCTTAATCATTCAACTCAACTTGAGATTTTTATTTTAAGACTTGATTATCACTTAACAGAAACGGTGTTGGTCTTGTCTTTCGATTCTTATCTCTTTTTTTTTAGACTTGATTATCACTCAATATCAATGGTGTTGGTCTTGTCTTTCAGCTTATCTTTGTCTTGATGTGTTCCCATCTGTTGATCACACGTCTGGATTGTTTTGTGATCCCAAATCGATCTCACATTTCAATTCTTCTTTAACCACATGTGTTCTTAGAATGATCACACATTAGTCAAAGAGGGGCAAATGTATGCGCCCTAAAATGGTCACCTAGACTTTGGGCCCCCATTCAGCAATTTATCAAATCCCTGAATCTGTATTTTCAAAAATCAACATTTTATCAATTATATCAATTTCCTTGATCAAATCCTATTTTATCATTTTTTATTATTTTCCTTGGGCTAACCATTTTATCCTAAAGTCTTTATTTATTTAAAAGGAATTTCCTCCCCTTTTATTAAATAAAAAGCCCCCACTTTTCCTCTTATCCTAAGTTGCACAAATAAAGCATTATTCTTATTTTATAAAAAGAAGAAAAGAACTTTTTGTCTCATATGGACACAAAAGTCAACTCTTATTTTCTCATTGGAGGATATTTATTCACATGGATTGCTCCTCTTTTATGCTCCACCCTTGATTAAATCTTTTGCCTCTTGATCTCCATCATCTGTTGATTTTCATTTCCTATAAAAGAAGAGCTATTTTCTTCATTCTCATATCAATCTTTTTATGCTAATATTATGTTGCATGTTTTCTAGGTCACTTTGGAGCTTTTGAAGATTTGGAGCATTCTTGGCTTTTGCATCTACATGCTATTCTAGTCTCATCTCTTGCATTCTAGTTCCATTATCATGGCATTCATAGTATAGATTTCCTTTATGCTTTAGATTACTTCATCTTGTCTAATTAGGAAGCATTTGTAACACTTGTATCTTTCCTTTCATAGTTTAGTTTGTACTTTCATTTCCATAGCTTAGCTTGCATCTCTCATTTCTAGCTTGCATATTCATCTTAATCTAGTTTGAATTTGCATTTCATAGTGATTATTGGGGATATAGGCATTCTTTCCCTTGTCTTCATTTGAATCTCTCATTATGTGGTTGACTAGCAAGGTCATTAGCTTAATAGCTCTAGCTGAGAGAAAATTTTAAATAATCTTGCAACTCCATACATAGAGAGCTCTAGGTCGCTTTCTAAGGTTTCCTATTCATGGATTCCCTTGGATATAATGACTTAGAGAAGTGCACCATTTGAGTGTGTACACTCCTTAAATTTCTCAAATGATTGTTTACATTCATCATTCCAAGAGAAAGTGGTATCCTTTCTGAGCAAGGAAGTAAAAGGAACAGTTCTATTGAAGCTAAATTGGAAACAAAGTGACAAATAGCTTAAATTTTTCCTTGTAAACTTCATAACTGATAAATGTTCTTAGGAGGATTCATGTTAACAATAGCTTCAATCTTTTCAGTATGTACCACTATGCCTCACTTAGAGATTATAAACTCTAATAATTAACCGGAATCAACTCCAAAGACACATTTCTTAGGATTCAATCCCATATTGTAACTTCTAATCATTTCAAATATCTGTCGTAAAATACTAACATGATCTTCTCTTTGTATAGATTTCACCAAGATATCATCCACATAATCCTCAAGAATCTTTTGAATGAAATCATGAAAAATCAAAGTCATAGCTCGCTAATAAGTTTCTCTTGCATTCTTTAATCCAAAAGGCATCATGACCCAACAGAATGTTCCCCAAGGTGTTATAAATGCGGTCTTAAATTCATCTTTAGGAGGAATAAAAATTTGATTGTAACCTGAAAAACCATCCATAAAAGATAATAAAGCATGACCCACTGTTGAATCCACAATCATATCAATATTAGGAAATGGGAAATCATCTTTTAAGGATGCTTTATTTAAATCTCTAAAGTCAGTACAAATTCTTATCTTATTTTCTCCTTTTAAAATGGGCAAAATATTTGAAATCTAATCTAAGTAATCAATAGAGCAGATGAATCCAACATCCAATAATCTTTCAATCAACCTTAACTAATAAAGCAATTCCTGGATTCATCTTTCAAATTTTCTACTTCATAGGTTTAACATTTGGTTTAAGAACAATATTGTGAGTAACAATCTTAGAATCTATACCCAGCATATCCAAATATGTCCATGCAAAAATATCCTTAAATTCAAGTAAAAGGGAAACCAACTGATCACGTTCATCTTGATTTAAACATTTCCCAATTTTTATCATCTTTTCAGAGTCATTTTCATCCATTTGAACCTCAACAATCTCATTTATTAGCAAATTACTTTGTATCAAAGAATCCATTGGTAAAGGAGAAAGATATTGTTCATCATGTTTTCCAAAATAAGCTTCTATATTTAGACAATAAGGCCTCTGTCTTTTATGATGAAATGTAGGTAGATCCTCATAAGCTCCTAAAAAATATGCTAAGGCTTCATCTTCTGGAAAAACATCCAATATAGGTTTTTGATCCATGTCAAGGAGGAGTGGGTTAACCAACTTCAAATGTCCACCATAGATATGATTAACATTGAGAGGAAAAGATGATGGTTGTTTGTAAGGATTGAACCCCAATCCATATGTATAATCATAATTTTTTTTGTTCAAAGGTACTTGTATACCTTGTTCATGTTTACCACATCCTTTCCCATTAAATCTTGATTTCATGAGCAGATGATAACTAGAACCATATCTATCAGCCATATCAGATGGAGTCCAAGGATTGACATATGTCACAATATCAGAGCAATTAGGTTTAATTATTTCAATTGTTTCCTCATTTGAAGTGGAAACAAACATACTTTTTAATTCCTCAGAAAGACGGGAAAGAGTAAAAACTTGTTTTTCAAACCCACTTTGTTCTTTCATGAATTCCAAATGAGAAACATTATATTCTCCAATAAAAGAAGGATTAAAGTCTAATGTTCCCCAATCATCCCCAGTGAAAGAAGAAGATGGAGCTTCAGTTTGTTTAATCTCAAGCGGCCTTTCAGGCTCTTTATTTGGTTGGAGAGGTTTGAAAACTCTAGCATATTCTACATTTAAGCAAGGATTCAATGCATCATCTCTATGTAATGTATACATCAAATTGTTATAAATAAACCTAACCTTGCAATGAAGAGTAGAAGGAACTGCATGCATAGTATGTGACCAAGGTCTTCCTAAAAGAAGATTATAATTGAGAGGTCTAGGCTTAACATGAATAGGTGTATTGAGAATAACCAGACCAACTTTAACATGTAAGGTAATAATGCCCAAAGTTTTCTTTGCAATATTTTCAAATCCACTAATAGGGACATTATCAGGTTGAATAGTTGTAAGATCAGCCTTAATTACCTTAAGCATATCCATGCTACAAACATTAAACCCAGATCCATTTTCAATTAATGTTATATGAATGATACTCTTATTAATAGAAACAACAACCATAAGAGCATCATATTGGTTCTGCATCTCAACAGAAGGTAAATCATCATCGGTAAACATAATAGGAGGTACAGAAGGCATAGTATGCATGCAGTCCAAAAAGGAATTAATGTTCTCTTGGTTAGGAGGCGAAGCAAGAATAGTAGATAAAGTTTTTTGCAATGCCTCATGATATGTTGGGGAAGTTTGAAGCAATTCCCATAAAGATATCTTAGCAAGAGTAGCACATAATTGTTCTACTAAGTCATACTCCTTAAAGGTAGATGGCAATCTAGGAACTTAAGGAAGTATAGGTTGAGAAGGAGGTAAAGAAACTGGAACAGTAGGCTGAGGGTTATTTCATGTGTGATAAGCATGTGAAATAGAATCCTTGTTATCAAAGAAATCCAAAAGATCTCTAGGTTTACCCTTAATTTTTATTCGAGGACATCCTTTTACCATCAACAAAGGTTTAGGATATGACACTCTAGGTGCATCAATGTTGCAAATAGTGGAACATGAAGGTAACCATGCACTCTCCCTATGGTAAAGGTCAATTGAAGAGGTTGTGGAGGAGGGTGAAATAGGAATATGATCAACGGAGATCTCATTTGAACAATTTTCATCCTCACTTTCATGTAGCTCATCCATCCTCTTTTGCAATAAAAGCCTCATCGAAGTATTCAAAAAAAAATTCATACATGTTGAACACAAAGTAACACTACAAGCATGAAAAATGTTAATGTTTTTTTATTTTTAAAGAAATTTTGTGATTTTTTTTTTTGAAATATAAAGGCAAGAGCATAAAAGAAATCTACTTTTATATGCATAAAATATCTAACCTAAATCTTTTAAATGCTTTAATGTTGAGAATGCTAGATCAAGGAAGAAGGAATCTTTCTTACTCCAAATGAATGTCCACAATAGCTTGTTCACAAAAATGCTTGTTTTCATCAAGGCATCATCAATCTCTTGATCTTCTATATCATCCTCTTGCAATCTTTCATCATCATCATGTCATCACACCATAGCTTGTTCTTCATGACTTGTGTTGAAAATGAAAGCAAAAGAGAGTGTTTATATAGAGATTTCAAGGCAAGGCTCCTAGGGAAATGTGAGGGCCCCTAATTCAAATTTCACCATGAATTATGGTCCAATCACAATAACCAACTAAGGAGGGAAAGATTATAAATGAATTTTGAATAAAAACCCTTCCACTTTCAGATCCGAAGGCCGGTTTTTAATTTCGGTACCTGCTATGATCAAAATTTAGAAACGGGGACCAAAAATGGACAAAAGTCAAGGTCGACCTTGACGCTAACCTAGGTCAAGGTTGACATCAACCCTGACCCAAAGTTTTAGGCCCAGTCAACATTGAAAATAGGGAAGTTTCTACGTCAACCAGAGACTTAGGATGATGGAAAAACATAACAAAATGTTGGGAAAGGGCCCAAAGGCCTAGAAGAGATGTGATGAAGGCTAGGAGGACCAATACCCAGGTCCTACCTAGAAAATAGAGCCAAAAAGAAGGAAATCAAGGAGAATCCTTTGGATCGTAACCCTAATTTCACCTAGGAATGAAGAATCAAGTGCAAATGCATCCTAAATTCATATCTATCATGAAAATGCACTAAATGAGCGTGCTAAACCTGTCAAATGGAAGTTCTTCCATTTTAAGATGATGCACTTAGGAAGGACCTTATGGATTTCATATTCTAATGCTAAGATATGTCTAGGAGAAGGAAAAATATAACTCATAAAAGACTCATTTATAGAAGGAATGTCAATGAAACTCATAGGAAGGGGTTTATCATTAGGATAAATAATCATGTCATCAACCTCTTACACCAAATTATCCTTATAAGGAGGAAACATTAGAGAAGAAATGGTGGTAATCACAATGTCCTTAGGATTGGGATCAATTTGGTTAGGATGATCATTATGGGAATTAATGAAAGGAAGAACTAATTCATCCTCAAGATCTTGAAGAAAACTTGAAAAGAAACCAACAAGTGAAGAAAAAAACTCAATTGAAAATGAAATGTAATGACTATAAATGAAATATTTTTGTGCTTTTGTATTGTTTTAGACAAAATGCAATGAAATCTAAGAATGAACTAGATCTAAGATGCAATGTTTTTGTAATTTTCACAATGCAATTCAAAGATGCAAATATAATGCAATGCATACAATGTATTCTAATACCAAAAAGAAGGAAATGTCATACGTCGAGTTCAAAAAAAATTTTATTGAAGGTGAACACACAAGAATGTGATGGAAATCCAACTACCCAATTAAAAGGATAAAGCATGAAAGTGACGGGTTCAAAAATATGTTTAATGAAAGTGAACATACAAGAATGTGAAAGAAATCTGGATAAAGCATGAATGTAGATGGCTCACTAAAATGTATAGGGGGGAAATAAGATACTATCGTATTACACAAGAAGGGAGAATACCAATAATCTATCACCAAAGGAGGCCTGATTAACACAAAGAGGAAGTGCTAATGCGTAACCTTCACAAAGGGTAGGCTTGCTTGGATTAACTTCTTCCTTTCCCTACAAGAGGGGATTGAAGATAATATGAAAAGGAAATCTATGAGAGAAAGAGATGTAAAAAATAAATGAAGTCAACTTATCTTGAGAATACAAACCTGAAGATCTGCTAGAAGACTATAACAAAATATGTAATAATTCAAGATTCAGTAGCAAAAAACTGAGATTTGCAAAAGCCAAAAATCTGAAAGCCTAAGGACTATGATGACCTAGATGGTGGATGGTAAGATGTATAAAATCCACCTAGGTCGAGGTTGACATCCATCTACTCTGCAAGTTTTTTCAGGATCTGGATATGTGGCAGTCACCTATTTTAGAAGGTTTTGAATCTAGATCTATAACTCAGAAAACTTGGACCTGCACAAGAGAAAAATGGATTTTATGTTTGGAGAGGGGCTTTCCTCAGTAAAACCTCTTTTTAATAAATAACCCTAACCTTAAAATTGAGAAAATGAAAGAGAATTTCTAGCAAGTTGTAAGAGTAGATCTAATAATGAAGTATATTATATCAATGAATATGCAATTGGGTTCAACATGTAATCAAGTATGTTGATGTAATAGCCTTGACTCAACACCAAAAACCTAGAACGAAAATCAATGTAAATCAAATCCTCATGTATGTATGTGCTTGTAAAGAATCTGAAACCCAAAAAGAAGCCTGGGATCTCAAGGCATTTCACCTCATGGGGAGGCCAACCTTGGCCTCACCCTAGGGGCTAGGATGACCTTGGCCTACACCCAAGGGGTCAGGATGACCTTGGCATACCCTCAGGTGGTTTCATGATGGGATTTTGTGCCTGAGGTCTTGGAGAAAGAGAAATCATAAGAGGAAATAGACAAAAAACATGGGTACAAGAATCACAAGGGAAAAAGGGGACATATAATCATTATTAAGGCATTCAAAAGGGCCTAGGACATCCCACTAAGGAGGGCTAAAAGGTTTTATAATGGATTCTTCCATTTTAAGATGATACACTACTATTTCATAGTTTATTACTTCAATCATTAACCATACACTACCATTTATTTTTATATACTAACACATTCTAGATCTACTTCATACATTAAAAAACTCAACATAAGGGAGTAACATGAGAAAGTAATGTAAATGCTTCATTCCCACATATAAATCATACACTTTACATAATTTGATACCGAGTGAATTTGTGTTGTATACTGATCATAAGGCTTTACAATATTTGGGTAGTTAGAATAAGTTAAATCAGAGACATATGAAATGGGTTGAGTATTTGCAGAGTTATACATTTTTGATAAAACATAAGAGTGGAGTCACTAACTAAGATGCTGATGCATTTGAGTACAAGAAGATCTTTGTTGAGCTATGAGATGAGAATTGAAGTTCTTGGTTTTGATGACATGAAATATTTGTATGAAATTTACCCTGATTTTTCTAATCCATGGAGAAAGTGTAGAGCACCTATTCAAGATCAACTGAGTACTAAATGGGAAGACTATTTTAGTCAATAAGGTATGTTTTTCAAAGGTATTTAGTTATGTATACAGAGAGGATCAGTGAGAACTAATTTGATAAAGGAGAAGCATAGCAGTGGTTTGGATGGACATTTTGGCATTGATAAAACATTGATTTTTCTTAAGGAGAGATACTTTTGGCCATAGTTGTATAAGGATGTTCATAAATTTGTGAGAAGCTATGGAATTTGTCAAGTTACAAAGGGAGTAAGTCAGAATACTGGATCGTACACACCAATTTCTGTTCTTGAGAAATCTTGGATGGATATCAGTATGGATTTTGTTCTTGACCTACCGAAGACAACAACAGGTAATGATTCCATATATTTTTTTGTGGATAGATTTTTTAAAATGGCACATTTCATTGCCTATAGAAAAACATCAAATGTAGTACATATAGTAGATATTTTCTTTAAGGAAATTGTCAGATTGCATGGATTACCGAGGAGTATCATCTCTCACCAAGATACCAAGTTTGTTGGTTATTTTTTGAAGACTCTGGAAAAATTTGGGTACCGAGTTGAGGTATAGTTCTACATTTCATCAATAGATTGATGGATAGACAGATGTTGTAAATAGAAGTTTGGGTAATCTGTTGAGATGCTTAGTTGGAGATAAATCGAGTGATTGGGACTCTATGTTGGCACAAGCAGAGTTTGCATACAATAATTTAGTGAATAGGAGTACTGGAAAAATACCTTTTGAGATTGTTAATGGCACACAACCAAGAGGTATATCATATTTGAAGGACATTACTGGTGAAGAGATGAGAAGTGTTGAAGGAGAAGAATTTGCTGAATTCATGAAGACATTGGATGAGGAAGTGAAACATAAGTTGGAACATATTTATTAGAAATACAAGGATAGAGCAGATAGATCAAGAAGACATAAGACTTTTATAGTTGGAGATGAAGTAATGATTCATTTGAAGAAAGACAGATTTCCTATTGGAACCTATGGAAAAATGAAAATGAAGAAATTTGGCCCCTCCAAGATATTGAGAAAGTTTAATGATGGAAATGCTTATAAGATTGATTTACCTGATGACATGGATATATCACCTATATTCAAAATTGAATATTTGTATGAGCATCATGAATTTGATGAAGAAATGATAGTTCCAAATGATTATACTAAGAAGAAGATAGAAGAATTTTAGAAGATTTTGGAACAAAGAATTGGCATAAGCACAAGAGGAAAGGAGTACATGGAATATTTGGTAAAGTGGAAGAACAGACCAATCGAAGATAGTTCATGGATTACACAATCTGAGTTGGATTTATCTTAGGTTGTACCTATTGCATGATTCATAGAATCATCTCAAAACAACCCCAGGTGTCTAATGCAGGAGCATCTCGGGTTCTTGGCAAGCCTGTATCACCAAAAATAAGTTAGAGTTTTTAGTTGTGCTCGGTAGCTTTTTTTGGGCTCTCGGTGATGTATTCCTATTTTTACTGATGGGGCTTAGTTACTACTTGGTTTCTTCTTTCACCGAGTTGGCTTAGTTGTTCACAGAGTTGCTTCAGTCATTCATCGAGTTTATTTTTTGTTAATCGGTAGTCCTTCTCACTGAGTGGTCTATTTTGGATATCTTTGGGGCTGACTTGTGCATTTAATTTTGGTTGTGGGGTTAATGTTTGGATCAATCGTTGAGACATGTGTGGACCAAAATCTGGGTCGCCCCCTTTCTACAATGTTGGATCCATTTGATCCTAAGGCCGACTTGTTTTGGTAGTCCCCTGTATAAATTAAATAGTATGTTTTAGGTTTGACACATGGAATTTTGGAAGGAAGATAGAATCAGGAACATTGGTAGTTTTCTCACATGTATGAGAACTATTTGGAATTGAAATTTGATTGTATCTGGCTATAACCAAGAAGGCCTTACAACCTAACATGTATGAATCTTTCTATAGTCATTAATATATGAGATCTATGGATTTTCTCTCTCCATGTTATTGTGTTATTGCTTCCATGTGTTGTTTCTATAGGAAGGTTGGTTGTTTGGGTGTGCCTTTGGCCCCATCATCTGACTCCTCCTGCGTCAATATATATCATTGCATTTAGTACCAATAAATCCTTTTGGATTTTATAATTACATGAATATACTTTAAAATTACATAATTACATTTACATAAGTTACATCTCAACTTGATGCATTAAGCCATAAGATATTTTCAACTACACATTTAAAAAGGAATACGTGCTAGAATCATCCACGAAACCACAAAAATAACCTTGATATAATAAAGATTAACCACCCAACCATGTGGGACCAATAGATCCACTCCCCTATGCTAGGAGATGGGAACCAAGGAAAATGCAAGAGGTAACAACTAAGACATACCTAAAATAGTACAACCCATCCCCAACAGTACAAAATGTAACATGAAAGATGAAAAATAAAACATGACTACTAGAGGCACAAGAAAAAAAAGTGTAAGGACTTTAGGCTACTAGATAGGTGAGTGTCGTCATGTAGTCCTCAAACGTAGGGATCTCCTTGGGGTCAACTTAGGATCCTGGCACCCAAATACACATATGCAAAACCAAACACCTTTCCATTATGACAAGGTTGTTTGATTGTGTCATCACAAAGGCACCTTATCCCACTCCCATCCCTAGCCTATATAAGTACTATAGGTATGGAAGATGCATAAATTAATCTTGATTAATGTGTTAATTAACCCCATCCCAGTAAATTTTATTAATGTTATCACTTGATTAAGACAACTCACCTATTGGTTCTCCTAGCAGCCACTTTGTGGCCCGACCCCCACTGTGAGCCACTCACCTAATGTACCTATGTTATTTACCCATAATCAACAAGATAATGGATCCAATAATCCTATCATAACATAAAATATGCCATCATGGTAACATAGAATCATCTGATTAGGTTTATGTGATCATTGGTTGTCCATAGTCCACCAGACAATCCTAAACCCTAATATGGCATTCAAAACAATTTAAAATACATAAGAAGGCGTCAAAATGTGCCACACATGATATCATAACATATAAAGTGGTTTTATAAGTCCAATATTCCCAAAAATAGGTCCT